>VXAV01004684.1:414100-455441 GCA_013399715.1 Alectura lathami
AAAAAAAAAAAAAAAAAAAAAAAAGGGTAATTCCAGAACAGAATGAAAGAGATCCATACAAGAAGTAGCATGTGAGAACATGGTGTGGGGATGGAATTTGGAATTAAAGAGCTCTAAGCGTGGGCGAGATGTTCATAGCTATATTATAATGTCATCTCCAAGCCAATGACAAGTCCATCATCCAGCTCCTGGATAATGTCAGTCACTAAACCACAGAACAGTAGAAAAGAAATTAGGGAGGGGGTAAGATGGAAACAGAACAGATAGAAATTAAGACACACTATCTTAAAGAGTTAAGAAATAAATACAAAAATGTAACATTATAGTATCACGAAACAGTGGAAGAAAAGAGAGCCTGAGAAATTGAAGATTTTTATCAAAGAGCTTCAAAGAGGTACTTCTACATAACCGAACAGAAGAAAGATAGCGATCACAAGAAAACAAAAACACCCTGCCCAGCTATTAGCAATATCAAACTTGACAAAAGTTCCTAAAAAACACATCACTTACACCAGGGAGATATTCTCCTAAAAAAAAAAAAAAAAAAAANAAGAAAAAATTCTTTGATAAGTCAGCAGCTTGGAACTTCGTGCTTCAACTCTTCCTCCATCATTTATTTGGCTTGTGTTTCTTGCAAAGGTAAAAACTCACTAATTCACTTTTGCTGGCACAGAAATACCATAGGAGAATGAATACACAGAGATGCAGAAATAAATAGAGAACAAATAAAAAAATTTCCATGATTTATTAAGCATGGTAAAATAATGGACTGTAATCAATAATAAAACAAGTCAACCACATGATCTAGTTGCCTCAAAAGTTTTTATGAGTTACTGTTAAGCCAATAAAACTTTTCCCACAAAACCTGTTGCTTTCCAGACCGATCCATTTTACAGGAACTTTCACCAACCCTAGCCACAAGTTTAATGTGCTTCCATGGACTACACTACGAAAAAGATGGTGGATCCAGATTTATTCATAGCACGAAATTCAGCTTGTAATTGAACGGGGATACGTGGCTGGGGCAGTACTGCATTCTAAACTACAGATCTGCTGAGGAAAATTTATTTTGCTAAAATCCCTCCAGACACTGAGAAGCTGTGTACACAGATGGATATGCATACCTTTTTATTTTTACTGTAGTGAATTCTTTTTAGGCTAGCCAAATGGCCTCCTCCCTCACAGATACAGGGCGCCTTAACATTGTCAAAACAATAGCTAATTATTTGCCAATGAAGAATCTGCTGCGTCTAATGTTCAAGGATATTTGCTAGGACAACACTATCATTTGAATACAAAAGCTCTGTCACTGTGACCCGACTCACCCCATATCACTCTGGGAAGGGCCAGCTTCAGAGCACATAGTTTTGGGCGCACTGCAGCAAGGACCAGAGGCAAGGCAGTGAGAAGGAATAAGGAATGCCACATCAAGACGTCAGCAAGAGGGGCTAGAAAGCATCTGCTTCTTCTGTGTATGCTAGCCGCAAACCAGTCCCTACTGCTCCTGCAGGCTACTTCATTTGAGGCCATTCAAAATAAGAATACAGCGTTTCAACACAGAACAGCCTAATATTTCACCTGCTTATCAGCTGGTCACTGCTGTTCCCAAGACATGGCCAATATTTAACACAAGTCTGCTTGTCTTAGAATAGGTTTAGTTACTGTTGGTTTTTAGAATCACACTCCCTAAAGGAAAGTACATGAAAACACTAAGTATCAGCCAAGCCTTTCTCCCACCAGTATTAGTATATTTGCTAAATCATACTTTGAATTATTTTCAGGTCTGCTTAAGTTTATTTCAGAGCAAGAGCCCATTTTTAGCATCTGGAAACTTTTGGACCACAGGTTTTAGGCTCGTGCTCTTGCTGAGAGTTGAATGCTGCCAAGAAAAGCTAGCTTCTCCCAAATAAACCCAACTCTATTTAGAGACATAATTTAAATATGAGGGCTTTTTCATTCCTACTGATCTTCAAATTCCCACTACATTAAAAGACAAACTCCTAAAAACTTTATTACCAAGGTACACCAACTGAGCACAGCCTGCTTAAAAAATTCACTGTTCCTATCAACCAAAGACACTGCCCTGGGACTCACCCTCCACACGTTTCTCTTCGCACTTTATTCAGCTCCTACTCAAAATATCTGCTCTGTTTGCAAGCTTGAATGTGGTCTGGAATAAAAGTTTATGAGTTGTGTTTGTCTCTGCACTAATTAAACATTTGCACTGTAATTCACAAACATTTGGGTCTCCGGAAAGAAACACTGGGTTTCATCTGTGCACCACAGCTGAGGCTTCTTCGAAAGCGTACAATAAAGACTCCACTTGCCACTGAAATGCAAGGAAGATGCATTTTCCAGGACAGCTCTCATCTTACCTAGAAGGAGCACAGCTATAATAATCATCCGGTATGCCAACAGGCTGAATGATGTCCAAAAAGGATTTTACTCCCTGTACTTACTACAGTTACGAGGAAAAGCTGCTGTGGGCCCCTGTCACGGCAGAACAGGCCTGCAGTCAGAGGTGAAATCCAAGCAACATCTATGTCCTTCGCACCTACAAGTCATGGCAGAATCCCTAGAGAGAAGGGATTGATTGGCATGTGGTGCAGGTGCCTAGAGGCTGGCAGGGGGCTGCCAGGCTCCTCCTCTGTGAGGAGAGGTCAAGCTGCCCTGTGTCAGACACAGCTTACTCCAACGACCCCGCCGCAGGGCATGGCTAGCAGACAACCTGGTGGTGCACCTGGGAAACATACCTGAGAGGACAGAACACTGCAAGGCACAGAAAGGAGAGAGAAAATGTGAGAGAAAAAGCCCTGCCAATATCAAGGTCAGTGAAGGAGGAGGGGAGGTCCTTCAGGCACGAGAGCAGAAGTTCTCCTGCAGCCTGTGTAGAAGACCATGGTGGAGCAGTCTGTGCCCCTGCACTGGAGTCCGTGGACAAGGTGGCTATTCCCTGAAGGTCTGCATCCAGTGGGAGGAACCCTGGCTGGAGACAGGAACAGCGTGAGGGGGAAGAAGCCGCTACGGACTGACCGCAGCCCCATTCCCCATCACCCTGCACTGCATGGAGGGTAGAGCAGTCAGAAGGGAAGAAGTGGAGTGAAGTTGAGCCTGGGAAGAAGTAGGGATGTAGGGAGAAGGTGGTTTAAGTTTTGTTTCTCACCATGCAACTCTATTTTAATTGGCAATGGATTAAATTGCTTTCCAGTTACCATTGTAACCACTGACTTGACTTGAAGAAAAGTAATCTCCCTGTCTGTATTTCAACCCACAAGCTTTTCCATCTCTTTTCCTCCCTCAGTCCAGCTTAGGAGGGAGAGTGAGAGCATGGCTGAGTGGGCACCTGGTAGCCAGCCAGGTCAACCGACCACAGGGGCTGAACAACAAAGCTGTTTTGCAGCTAATAAAGACAGCATCAACTGCCACAAGGCATCCTTACTGCCTTTCATACAGAAAAACGTTTCTCCATAGCTCAGGGAAGAATGTCAGATAAGACAGCATAACAGTTTACCCGGCCATAAAACAATTCCAGCTCAACTCTTGAGAATACCACTCTTGAAGCTATTTTTATTGCTAAGAAATTTAAGAAAAAATATCCCACAGATACAAGATGGATATTCTACACACAAGAGAAGTGCATTATAGTATTGCACACTATTGTTCATATAAATTGTTTGATCCTAACAATGAATTAAACAGCACTTATTTTCTGATATTCATCTGTTGCCAAAATGAAATATCACAGAAGGTCTGCATATCATACCTAGCCTGCAATGTTTTGGTTTCTCTTTCAATTACAAAACCAATAAGAAAAGACATTAAAACAAGCACTTTTTTTTTTTCCTTAATCACTGACAGATAAGTTACTCAAAAGCTAATCCATTTCCAATAGAATGTTGGCACCGTACATTGAAATGGGAATAACAGATCACTTTTTTTCAAGAACACACCACTTGATTATACTAAACACAGGAACGAAATGACATCAGACAACTAAAAGCACAAGAGGTACACTGCAATGGGTTTAATCCTGCCTTGGTATTACTCTTGTTGCTAACATTAATTTTGGTTTAATCAGCTCTGTCTACAGGTGGGGAGGGAAAACAAAAATAAAAAACACCACCACTACTTTGCTTCCATTTAACCATCCAACACATTTATTGTTTGTTTACTACAGGAAAGTACACTGTTAGTAAGTCATCATTCAAGAATGAAGTTCATCAATAACATTTTCTCTCATTTTTATTAAACCATCAGGTAAGTGTGGTCATTGTGGAAGAAACTCAAGGCTGTTAAACAAAAGGTTGAGGCAGGAAAGTTATCTGCAAAAGTCCCATCCCCCACTGGGAACTTTAAAAAAAAATTACTTACTCTCTACAGATTAGATAAGGAACATTGACATGAGATTTTAACCAAACAGGTACAGGGACAATGGTGAGACATCAACTGACTATTTTCTGCTTTTCTTTTATGAACTGCTAAGAACTGTGGAGTATATTCTTAAATTTCAATCTGCCATAAACATGCTGAAGCTTAAAACACATTCACTGGAAGGAAAACTACAGCAGGATTTTGTAGCAAGTTAGTTGATCAAAAAATACAATGCAAGACCTACATTACAGAAAATCAGAGAAAACAAAATAATTGTTATATAGTTATACAGATTAGTGTTCAAATATTCAATTCCAGAATTATATTTCAGCTACTAAAAAAGACCATAATCTTACTTATTTGCTTTCTGAGTTAGAAGTGGAGAAGCAGCAACTAACCTTTTAGAAAGTGCTATGTCTGACAAATTACACAAAAATTTGCATGTAGACTGTCTCAGACATAAGGCACCTTCATCAGTCCTTTACTTATGGGGATCTGTTGTTCCTCTTTCACAGAAGTATGGACTTTGTTATTGCCTTGCTACCTTAAAAGCAGCACTGGAAACAAATATTTTCCTTATATGAGACTTAGGTCACACAGGCCAAATAAATATTTATTTCACTATAGCTTGGGGCAGAAGTTGATTCAGTAGCCTGCACAGTGTGTTTTGTGAATTGCTTTAAAAGTATCTTGTGTCGCAGCATATTAAACTGGCTAAGGACCTTTTAAAACAATCTGAAGCTCAAACTGATTGAGTTATACTTTTCCCGTACTAGAATTGTACATCTGAAACAAAAACAAGCGATACTACAGGCTCCAATTTACCAAGTCATTAAACACAGCATGATTCTCTCTCTACCCCAGGAAGGCAGGCTTGAAGCATCAGCGTGAGGACAGACAGAGCTCAGAGTCAACCCCAAAGTGCTGGCCTCCTGTCCCTCCAGGGACAGCACCTGCCTGATCATTACACTGCCTTGTTATGAAGTTAGCCTCAGCTACAAATCCGATGCACCCCCCTTTTAGATAGTTTACTAGAGTAATGGGAAATATGTCATCTTTAAAACAGTTGTAGTTCCAGGATCTGCCCAGCCCCCTTTGTATTCTGAGCATAAAGCATAACATTGTATCTACATGCTGTAAGTTTGCATGTCTCAGGCCCTAATGTCAAGTTAATCACACCCAGAACAGTTAAGCAAGCCTGAATGGTATTTTGTATCAACAAAAACAAGGTATTTCATAGGTGCAGTATGAAATCCACAATCAGCAAAAGGCAACTACAGCCATCCTGCTGCCATCCAGGAGCAATACTGAACGCTCCTTTAATTGCCTAATACTACACAAAGTCACCAGCGAGCACTGCTGCGTGCCAGGTTTGATCCAGGCAGACTGGGAAAGCTGTGGACTGTCGCTGCCCACCACACAGACTCGCAGCCACCACCCCCTCTACTTCCAAATTTTGGAAGAAAGCCCATTAACTGTTCTCTTTACTGCTCTTCCAAATGTTCAGGTAAAAATTCATCTTGGTGCCTAACAAGTGTCAGAGCACAACGCGTCTCCTCCCTGCAGAACAAGTGCCCTTTTCTCCGCTGGAAGGATCGGCGAGGGAATCGCTTGGGCTCACTTTCTCAGCCGCCCGCTCGGTGACGATCACAATGCACTCCACCCAGACGCCACACAAATTAGGTCACATAGCAGAGCATATTCCTGCCAATTCCTGCCTATTCACAAGGGACCAGAACAGGAAGCATATGGATCCCTCCAGTTAAGGGTCAGAACATTTCAGTGAAAACATAAAAGCGAACCAACATCAGATTATTCACCAGCGAGAGGGAACAGTTTCTCCATATGGTGAGAGTGAGTCACAGGCACTGCTGCATCTGACAGTGCAGAGGCACGGACTTCATCCAACAGCGAAAAAAGAAAAAAAAAAAAAAAACTTCTGCAGCTTAGAGAGTGACCGGGCTACCAGAAAACAGAAAATATTTTCCACTTTTTCAGTATATTAAACCACTACATACACAAACATACATGGGAAGGGAAGAGCTAAGAAAAAATTTTTAAAAGTCCTTCAGAACCTTCAAAATAGTTCACAGGAAGACTCAAAATGCAACTATGTAATACGAAAACCTATCTGTTCTTGCCTGCTTCATCTAAAACTCCACTGTATCTCAAAATGCATTCATCATCACCTGCTGCCAAGAAATACAGTTTCCATGTGTTCAAAAGCCAGAGTTTTTTTAAATGTAACAAATTTGATCCTCCAGCATAACTCTACTAAGCAAACTAACCAACCCACTGCGCCACAGCTGTTCACAGTAACGTGAACAATTATTTTTACTATTGCAGCAGCTTATGGTCTCATAAAACAATTTCATCTGCTATCAGTGCACATACCTTGCAAGAACACATGAATTCCTTCCCACCTGAAAGGAAGGTTTTAATTCGCAATCTAGTGTTGCCAAGATTTCCAAAGACAGGCTATGGGAGCAAGAAGGGACACCTAATTGTAAACAAAAGCTAAATGCACAATTAAAAAAAACACACCACTGAACACTATTAAACTATTGTTAAACTGCTATAAAATATAACAGGGTGAGGGGTGCTGAACTACCATTAGCTCACACAATAGTGTGAACTGATCTCTTACTTCTGTTGAAAACTTTATGGGAAAAAAAGAAGTAACAAAGGTTACTCACTTACTACAGAATGCTACATTGATCACAAGAGTTGGCATTTTATAGAAACAGAGCCACAGGGCAATCCCTTTGGAAAGTTTCATGTAACTGGTGACTTTTCCTACCCCCTGAAAATAGGGTAAGGAACCTCCCCTCAAGGGGTGGGGTAACATGCATCTGGATAATGAGACAATTGAGGTACGAAAAAAAGATAATGAAAAAAGAAAAGTCGCATCAAATGCTCATAGGAAGCAAATGTTCACACCAAAAGTACTTAAAGCTCCGAAAAATTCCAGGATGGAGCAAGTGGAGGACAAGCGCATATGGGCTCATGACAACCCGTCTGGGCAAGCAACTCTTACATAAATAAGGGGACAGGAGAACAGGAGGAAGTTGTTGATACTGGCCACGCAACCAAGAAACCACAAGCAGGTTCAGGAGTACTTGGAGAAATGAAAGTCTCTTACCCATACCAGGTTTGGGGTGAGGGGGAAAGCCTCCCCCCACCTTTTTCAAAGCTGTTCAGGCTCCTCATCCAGCAAGACTTCACCTGGATCACACACTTTTCCAGATACAAGGTTCAACCTCCCTGCCTCCAGCCCCCGCCAGTTCTCTCCCCTCCATGTTTCCTGCTGTTCAGGAAATCTATACCATTTGAACAAACAAACCAACAAGACCAAAGCTGCACCGCTGCCAACACCACAACATTTACAAGCTAATAAACAACCTCTACACCTTCTAGCCAAAGAGCTGCACACAAGGTGCTTCCTAAACTGCTCAGAAAGTCTCCCTGTTATTTACATTCTGGATTTATGTGAATACCGATGGGTGTGAAGAAGAAACAGTTCCACACACCCAACTCTTCTACCCTTTTTCCCCAGCTTGAATACATTTCTGGTGCTGAATTATTAAATGTTCTGTCCTCTCAACTGAAGAAAGATTCCTCCTCACCCCCACGCTGAGACCTCACCTTTCACTTTCATTTTTTTCTTCTCTATTTTGCTTCCATACCTCTCATCTTTGACCTTTTTTTTTTTTTTTTCAGATTTTTTACTCTCTTCTCTATTAATTTCTAGCCCATTTGTCCCACGTCACAAGTCCATCAAAGCCTCCAAATACATAGAGGAAAAAAAAAGTTTAAGAGTGAGCAGATGACAGTGAATGTGAGAATGTCTCTCTCCCGAATAGCAAGTCTGTAGTTCTACACTTTATGAATAATTCAGAACATTACAGTGCAGGGAATTTCTTAGAAAAAAATCCTGCTGCCTGATTACAAGGAAAAAAAAAAAAAAAAAGAAAAAAGATAACTGCAATATACCAGCCATGACATACATGCTTTTAAAAGTAGGGGGTTCTCAGCTCATAGGGGGTTCCATTGGCCTTAAGAACCTGTCACTAAGAGCTGCCTGCTCAAGCACATACAGCACACAAACAGGTAGCTGCCCTTACTAGGAGTTCCACACACTAGCCCCAGTTAGGACAGGCACCATTGCAGAAAACATCCATATGCACACAAACATCGCTGTATCTGCATACAAAAGAAATCAGCCGAAGTTGAACCTCCTTAGCAGGTTGAATGCACACAGATTGTGAAGAACACCAGACTTCTCTGGCCTGCAGCGTAATGAGCTCTCCAGAGTCACCATCAGAAGCGACGCCACTCATGCTACGGAGTTTTCTCGACGTTTTTGGCAGTTCTAACAGAGTTTGGAATCGGCCATAAGGGAAAAGTTTCTGATCTCAACTCATCTGGCATACATCCAAACACACTTCATTGTTCTAAAAGCAAGCTCACATAGGACTGGAGTCTCAACCCATCATGTTATTTATTTAAAATTAGCCATTTTGCCATTTGGTGTTAAGACATTTTTCTTTTCATGCTGTAAGAAAACATATTCAGACTCCAGCTTTTGTGCAAGTGGATCTATATTGTCTGAAGTCAAATGGAATTGATCAAGTTCTCTGTGGATTGGTCACTTCTGCATCAGTAAAGTTCTGACACCGTTTCACAAAATAATCAGCCCCCATCTCTCAACTACTGCACCTAAAAAGCATATTCTTAAGTATTAGGAACCCCCAAATTCACTTTCACCATGCCAACATAGATGCAAAACAATGGAATGGTCAATCCATGAAATTTCAGTAGGGATGGGTGGAACAGCATGGCATGAAGGAAAGGGAAAGATCCCCAAATTTGTCTCCTCCATAGCACCCAAAAAAATATTCTTTCCAAATTACAGAGAATTTTGTTCCCTGGAGATACCATCAAAACTACAGCAAGAAAACCTCAGGGCTGAAGCAACTCTAAGTATGCAGCATCAGAAGTCCCAGAATACACAGTGAGCAGAACTATAGAGAATAAAAACACAATCAATATTAAAATCATCATAACATGTAGGTTAAGAACAGCAGGGTTATTAAGTCTTTCAACCAGAGAGAACTGAACTAAAAGAAAAAGTTAGCACTTCATACATGAAAGGGAAAGCCATGAGAAGCGTTATGAAGCAGGTCCTGAAGCCGTAGGTGTTGAGCAGCCACAGTTCTCAGAGCCTGCAGCGGGGCAGCGCCCAAAACCGAAACAGACTGAACAGCCTTTCCCCAGGACTACTTCCTGCCATACCTTCAACGACCTGCTCCTGCAAGATTCAGCTAACTCGAACAAAGTGAGCAAAAGCAGCCTTAACAGAAGATAAGAACAGATCCACATGGCTGGAGCCTTTCATCCAGTGCAGCCATGAAAATATACTTCAGCACACACTCACCCAGTGGAGGATAACGGGTCTGCGTGGCAGTGTCCTGAGGCACAGCAACCTTGTACTTTTTCCATGAAACTTTTTTGGCTGTTTGAATGCTCATGATCAGGCTCGCTCTTTGAAAAACAGGAAAATGAAGATGGAGAGGAAGCGCACACTAATACCCGCAAAAAGAACTGCATGCCGGGATCTGAGGGGGAGGGAAGCATTGGTTTTCCTCAGAGGGTTTGACACATTCAGCCACACGGCGACTGACGAGACAGGCAGGAAACAAACCTTTTTAGAAAACCGTGTATAAACAAGTTTCAAGAGAATTGAGATTTTTCTCTGTAAAAACAGATGAATGCACTGCTTTGCTATTCCTTATGAAAACAGAAGAACACTCAGGTTTTCAAACACTGTTGTATCCTACGTACAGAGAACAGGAAACAAGGTGGCAATTCTCCTTTTCTGTCCAAGCCGAACTGACTAGACAAATAACGTTCTTATTTTAAGAACCCTGAATATTTCAGCATTTACTCTGCAAAAAGCTTGCAATATTACCATAATACTTTTTCCACATGCTTGATAGAATGCAGAACCACAGCCAGCCTGCAAGGTGAGCAGCCACATCATCTAACGGTACTTCAAAATGGCACAAGAAAACTTTAACACAAGATTGCAGCAGAAAAAGCTCTACACAGAAACCTCCACGTCAACGCAAGATCACAAACACTGGGCAGGTCTGCAGTTTCCACTGTGCAGCAATCTTAAACAAGATAGACCACAACCCCACAAAGCAGGAGGTTAGTAACATACGGCTGCGACAGCATCAGAGATTCTTTACAGTGGGCCTTTGAACTATGTTTACCATCAGTAAGTATGGAAGGGGAATCCAAATCCTCAACCTTCAACATCCTCGTCATCTTTATAAGCAAATGGAGAGAATTCCATAGTTTGGAAAGACACGATTCCGAATTACACATTAGGATATTGAGCTGTACAGGATTCCAAAAGTCACAGAAATGTGATACAAGAGAAGATTAAATACAACACAGAAGTCAAAGTATCACAATCAGAGAAGAGCTGTACATAAAGGAATTGGTTTCAGCAGCAGAAAAACAGATGCTATTTGATTTGCCTGTATTGGTTTGTTATGCTAGGAGAGCTCTTCTAAAGGCAGCTTTTATCTCTTTCATTGGCATTCACTTAAGACAGTTTACTGTGTCACATACCTAACAGACACTACTAGGGGATAGAGGAGGAAAAGGTAAGTAAATAAAATCAAGATTTTGCTTTTAAATTTACTGGGGGCAGGAGTCAATCCTGCTTTGTTTTGTGGGATGTTTTTTTTTTTTTTTTTCTTTCCTCTTCAATTTTGTGAATTCCTCAAAGCTGAAGCCTAAAACACGCATACAAAAAGAGTTCTGTTTCCTTGAATAAAGACAATCATACATTCATGGGCCTAAATCAGATTTCTGTGTCCAGATATTCCCATGGACCATGCAAGCACAAGCAACATGAAAAGGTAATAAAGTTTTACAATTGGAACTCGTATTTTAGAAAGAAAACAAAAATGGCTTATTTTGCCATAAAAATACAAATCTAAACCTTACTGTACAAAGCACCGTAAAAGCGCAAGACAGAGACACCACCACTTCTGCCAAGCATGCGACAATTAGCAGGCAGCCATGCGTGCCTGTCAGAAGCTTTACCAACAGCCCTGCCGCGACTGCTCTGCGCTCCCCCAGCAGAGCCCTCCTGTTGAACCAGTACCTCCTCTTGTTACTGCAGACAGTCCCTGCCTACCTCCATGCAAGGCCCATACACAAATTAAGACCTTCTCCACCAGGTACTTGCCAAGACTGAAGGATATGCGGCGCAAGTTTCAGCGGCTGACCACTGTTATAGCACTTCGAGGTTTCCCACCCCTCAAAGCACAGTCAGCGAGGCCAGCAGGACTCACACCATCTCTGAGCCCCCACCACTCTTTGAACATCAGCATTAAGATATTAGAGGGGTTGAGGGAAACCACTAATTCAGCCTGCACTCCAGAGCTCTGCCTGCCACTGCCAGTTACATACCATGTATCAGAGAAATTGCTTTCATCTAACGGCAAGTTTTGCTCCAGAAATCCAGCATTTCAATAAGAACATATACTGAGAATATTCATTACCTAAAATTCTTGGGGAGGAAGAGTTTTTTGTTTCTGTTTTTCTTCAATTTAAACATGTTTTGCCTAAATGGAGATAGTATTATTAACATTAATTTCCACGTTAGAACCTATCTGCAAATAAGTTAGCTTCAGGATGGCTTTTTTTTAAAAAAAAAAAAAAAAAAAAGTGAGGCTATGGCCTCTGCCAAAGTCCGAAGCATTGGCTGTGAAATCCATGCATTAACCACAAGAGGTAATAAGCAAGAAAGAAATGGGAGCTTTTGGGGAAAGTAATTGTAGAAGACAGCAAGAGACTTTTTAAAAAAAAAAAAAAAAAAGAGTTCTACACACACACTACCCATAAAACACTTCATTCATTAGGAGAGGATGGTCTATTCCTACTACTGCTGAATTCAATAGGTCATTTATTTAGCAGTTCTCTGTGTAGAGTATGTGCTCTCTTTTATTCACACTGGTGTTGACAGCAGTAATCAAATTTTGTACATACCACCGACTCTATTATAGTTCGACAGCAGCTGGCTGCCTGCCTAGTCTTCTTATCATCATGTAAGATAAAAAAGACCAGCCAAACAGACCAGCTGAAACTGCAGTAAGAAGCAAAAAAAGTAGAGTCATGTCTAAGTAAAACTCTAGTCAGTAGCAATCACATTTTTATGCTTATCAGTGTAATACAAATCATGAAGAGCAAGGCTAGGCTCAACACAAGTAAACTGACTTCAACAGTTCTCAGGACTGCATTTTAGATGACAACTCAGATCCTAGAGAAGGCCTAAATACCACATTTCATACACAAAGCACTACACATCAATAGCTCAGAGCAGGCAACAGGAAAGGGGCAGAGAGAGGAAACACAGCAGTGGGAAAAGAGGAGAGGAAAGCAGGGAAAAAAGAATTTGCATCCATTCATTTGAAGGTGAGCTCACAAACACCAGAGACCACTTCTCTACTGCACCCCAGCACAAAGTCAGCATTAGGCTCAAAGTGAAATTCAAGCTGCAAGCAATAATGGGAGCAGAGGGCAACATCCTTTAATTATAAAAATCCCCTGTAAGCAGTGCATCTGTCTAGAAGGAGGTTGGTTTCCATTTCTTCCTTGCCATCTTGTTCTGAGAGCCTGCCAAGAGCCTAAAACACCTAGACTTGGAGAAGAGGAAATTGGCTTCTTTTTCACCGCCTCCCTCCCTTCAGCTCTGCTCCAGGTAGGCCCTGGATAACTCCTCCGAACTTCCACCCTCCAGACAAGTCTGCAAAGAAGGGCAAGTTTTACAGATGAGGGGAGGAAAAAAAAAAAAAAGCCAACCACAACTGAGAGTATTTGTTACAGGGGCACAACACGGAGTTCCTCCCTCACCTTTTTCGTCATGCGTGAGCCCAGAGCCTTCTCCTTCCTAGAGGAGGACGAGCACACTGCTGCATGGTTTCTACACCACCTCTCTAGCTCTGCCCCTTCTAACGCTTCTAGTTAAGCACTTCTCATGCTGTGTGACATTGACACCCCATAATTTTATTCAGGATTTTTGATTTCACCACAACAACATGACAGACTTTTTCCACTGGCCTGACAAGCATGTTTTGAATTAGCAGACCACCCAACGCTGGATCTTCAGCAAGCAAATATGAGAGCTTAGAGGACAATGCTGAAGAGAGAAGGATGCTGAAAAGGCAATGACAGGAACTTACACAGAAAGTAATGCTCAGAGCGCATTTTGGTGGAAACTGGTAATTAGTATAACCTCTGCTCCCAGGAAACCCACAGCAACAGCAACTTCAGATGGATAATGAAGAGTTTTCAGTATCTCTGTTATAACCTCCTTCCACACGGCAGGTTCATGTCAGCATAAAGAACCCTTGTGAAAAGGGAATTAGGAGCACAGGAACTACTGCTGCCCTCACTACTGTAGAAAAGGAACATGGGTTTGAGTATTGCAGCTCTTAGAGCACCGCGGTACAGACGATGTACTGATACCATCGCAGTGCTCAGTGACGGCTCCCAACACCAACCACTTCCAGCACACAGCATTTCAGAGATATGAGGTTTGACACATACACACGGCTCTTGTAAAACAGCACTTACGTGGCTGCTGCAGCTAACCAAGTGGCTCATCCCAAAGAAGGGAATAACAGGAATTACAAATAACAAAATGTGACACCCTCCAAGTTGTCACAATTTCAATTACTCTTATCTTCAGCTTGAGGCAGGGAGTCCCTTTTTCTCTTGTACAGACACTGAAGGGCACATTGGAAATGTAAACCCTGGGCAAACTTCTGGAGCACATCAGTGTGACAGATGCATTGTTTACATTGCAGTCATACCTGGGGAACCCACCCAGAACCACCCTTCCACAAAACACCCTGAATCACCTGTTTCCAGCAGCACCAGAGGAGTAAGAGCAGCTCAATAGAAGGCACAGGTGCCTTCTGCATTTTGCTCCTAATTTAAAATGCTGAGATCTCCGGAAAAAAAGCATTCCTGCCAATTTGTAGGCACCTTTATAAAACAAATCCCGACCCATCCCAGACAGACACACAGCTCAGTGCTTGTACGCTGGGGTGCAACATGTGTTTCAGCAGGAGCCCTGTGCTTGAATGGGACAACCTCCCATTTTACAAATTGCAGTTTCCACCTACAAGAACAGAAACATTTCAAAACTTTATTCTGAATTTCCCAGGGATTTTTCATTAGAAACCGTCTCCTGATACATTCTTTTCAATAGAAAATGGAGGAATGGAAAACCTGTAAGATTTTACTATTAATTGCAGTTATGTAGGCCAATTCAATTCTGAGCAGACTCCCATAGGTATCCACTCCGGTCTATGTTAGTTAATTGTAGTACTGATAGCACATGCTGGCCAAGGCACGTACCAGTAGTGAAAACTCACAGACTGTCCTGTCAGTGTGAGAGCAAATGAGCACTCCAAAGCCAAGAGGTCAATACATACAGGAGACACATACAGGATCCCACATAGGATTCTCCTCCTCCCTTCTCCACTCGCTACAGCAACAAAGGCGGGTGTGGGTGGGTGGGTGTGTGTGTGTGTGTGGCTAAAAGCACTAGATGCAGCACACGTATACACCCACACACTATATGTATACACAGAGGCATTTAGATAATGCCCTCAATAATATGCTTTACCTTTTGGTTGGCTCTGAGGTGGTCAGGCAGTTGGACCAGCTGACCTCTGAAGGTCCCTTCCAGCTGCACCAAGCTATAAACGTGACCAGGCTCTCCCCAAGAAGGCAGGCAGGGCTGCACTGAGGTGCTGGGTTTGGCCTCATGGCAACAGAGAGGAAAGAGGGCAAAGCAGGAAGTCAGGGGAGCCCTCCTGCAGCAAGTGTGAGTGCATGGCCCTCTGCTTGTCAAAGCCTTTGGGCCTCTGCTAAGGAAGCCTCCACCAGCTCACACTGCCTTCAAACTGAAGGCAGAGCCACACTCCCTGATCTCTTACTGCTGGGGAAGAAGGAGGGGAGACGATCACATTTAAAGTTATCCCAGGCACATTTCCACAGTGATACGGTCATAGTGATGATGGCGGTCAGCAAAGTACCACGAGTTACTGCAGCACCAAACATCCACAAGGTTGTTGGTTTGCTTTTTATGCCCTGCAAGGACATTTGGGTGATCATATAGTGCCCTGCAGGACATTAATTTTTCAGATGTACCATTTAGAGCACACAATATTTATTTTTCTATTGCCATTGAGCTACCACAAGTATACATATTTATTACCAGTCTTTGCAAAATTAGCATTACATTTCTCCCACCCAGTCTACTTCCATTCTTATTTGCAACAACATATTTTATTCATCTTCTTCCAAAACCTGAAGCCACATAGAGCACAGAAGGACAGCATTTTGCAGAGCCTTTCTGCCTGCAGCAGCAACCGTTACTGAAGTACTTGGGACTTCCCACTGTGACCGCACTGTGGATGGAGGGTTTTGTTAACCTGGAAAGGAGGGATCTGCAGAAAGCCAGTAGGAGCCTCTGGCTTCCCCATTCCTCCCCTGAACAGCAGGAGTGTTGCACGGAGCTCCTCTCCCCTGAAGATAAACCTGTTTTCTGACAGGACCTAATGAAAGCATCCCTCTTTCCTAAATACCACTGGCATTAGAGCAAAAAAAAAAAAAAAAAAAAAGGAAAAAAATAGTATGCCAGCAGGGCTCAGGGCAGGAAGGCTGTGGTGGGTATGCAGGAGCTGGCACAGCTACACAGCTCACATATGAGGCTTTCCTTTCATGAAAGACTCCTTCACCACAAAAGAACACACCACCACCACACACAAAATATATGCTCCAGCTCAAGCCTCTCTAAAGCTTCCAGCTAACTGCAAACTTACTATAACTATTTGGACAAGTTAGCAAGAAGTAAAGGACACTCACTGCTAAAAGCTTACACACCAACTCAGAGCCTTCAGCCACTCATCTCCTTTTAGCAACTACAAACTGTAAATCATTGTGTTTAAGGCTGTCAAGACTGCAACAAGGCCAGAGAGTACACTTCAATAGCTAACCCAACATCAGATGTTTTACTTGGTATAACATAGTACAAAGATTGCATAAAAAAAAACCTTGCTGCATTGCAGTTGTCATTTACTTGAAGTGCATCATCAAAAACACTGCTAAAATTCACGGCCTTCTTTCTCCCCCAAACCCTCATCCAATTGCCACCACAAGAAACACCAAGGTAAACCAAGTCCTTTGTTAAACATTGAATGTACTGGAACCTGCCAAACAGCATATTGTTAAGCTAGCCTGTGGAAAAGTCTCTTTATGGAGGGCCATCACACAACCATCGCACCGTGACACTGCTTGGCCGATGGAGTCAGACGGGAGCAAAGAGCAAAGCAATGAAGGGCAGCCTGCCTTGTCACCGTAAGTGAGCAGAACTGAAGCTCTCCAGGAGACAGCTCATCAGTTTAGCACAGCAACTGCATAGAAAATACAAGAGTGTGCTTGGAAAGGAGAAGAGAGTGGAAGAGCAGAAACAAAACAAAACAAAAAAGCCTCTTAAAAAAAAAAAAAAGCATCTGTGCAAACAAAGCCATGGGCAGAGATTCAGCAGCAGGGAGGACAGGCTCACATCCCTTCCAGGTACAGTGCACCATCTCAAGCCACTCACCCCAGGTCCCAAGCAGGAGGGGGACCAGCCCATCCCACACAGCTGAGCTAAGTGACAGCTGGGTCTGCTGACACCTTGCCTGGCTCTACACCAGCCAGGGAAAGCTCACTCACGCTGCAGAAACATGGTGGGAAGCAACTAAGAGGACAATGAGGGATTCAATTCTGCAAGCCAGCAGAATGCTGTGTGTTTACACCCTCGCTTATTTTCAAGAACTACCAACAAGCTCTCTGTGCATATCCTTTGCAGCCTTTTGTCAGGTCAGATGGAAAACACTGGGCTCAGTTATTCAAGCTCAAGTGTGTGGAGGAGTAATTACCAAAGCTTCACTGGACAGAAGGATTGCATTCTTTTATTCTCCACATGCCACCACCCACTAAGAAATCATAATAAAATTCCCAGAAACCTTCTAAGCACAGTCAGCTTTACCACGCAAGACTTAGCCTGCAATCATTCAGTACTATTCTCAAGAACTCCACCTGAACCTCTCACAAGTATAACGATGCTGGAACACTGCTACTGTGGTCACCAGTACAGTTGTGTCACTGTGGTCACCAGTACAGTTGTGTCACCAGCAGAACCAAGCATTAGTTGTATTTAAAGCTTATATCACACACAAAAGTTGGTATACAGCCACAGGTACTATAAGTTTCATGAAGTCTTCCTGTGCAAGACAGTCACGTAAATCAAACACACTCCCCAGCCTGAAAACTGAAGCCCCAAAACATGATTTCTGCTTCAGAATTACTGTCACACAACACAGCAATCTCACATAACAATTCAATGTAAGAAAATATACATTTACCTGATTTTAAACTACTTTGAGGGTTGAAAAAGAAGCACATGCTATACTGACAATGTTATTGGTCACTTACTGAAGTACCACGCCATAGACTTGAAGTGCATGTTCTCAATGGTCTGAACATCTGATTTCTGTTATTCTTTCCCCCTCTCTAGCCCATTTTGCACCATTTCTTATGAAGTCATGTGACATCTACTGGAACAACCTTATACAGGCCAAATAAAACTGTACATTAAGATGCTTCAGTAAAAGTAAAGCTGAAGCCTTTAAATTCAAAGAAAAAAAACCACAAAGTTCTACATAAAGCCTTAACATATTTTAAAATGTGTACGTAGTGAGTATATACGTGCTTACAATTGTGAGTTCACGAGTATGCAATAAGGGAGTACCTCTCAAGAAAGGCCTTACACTAAAGCAGATTTGATTACAGTTCTGAAATACCACACAGCACCTCGTACCTCAGGACCCTCATTCCACTCAGCTGATGGGTGTTGATAACAATCTCCCCAGCATGCAAAGCAAAGCATTCCAAGTGGCATGCCATGGTTGCCAATTTGTTCCTTACTTTGTCTAGGCTTCCTGCTATCCTAATTGCTTTTGTCGCTGCCATGAAGCACTGGATAGGTGTTCTCATATGGTTATTTTATCACTACCTTAACTTCTCATTCTTGAGTAGCAACAGGGTGCTGTGAAGAAGTGTGTCTCTTTTTTTCTCTGAAAGACTGTCAACATGTGGGCAAAGGCCACGCTGAACCAATAAAGCTAATACTGAGGCAAGCTGCATTAAGGTTGTTTAGAGATGTACTTTCAGCAATTTATTCCTCCTTCCTCTTTTTGTACTGGAGTTCTACCAACCTATAAAGAAAGAGGGAGAAAACAAAACACTAAAACAAGTTGTATGCCAGTTGTAACTCATTTACCTAAGTACAAGTGTGCAGCCCTCTGGGTTCCTTGCTACCCTGACTTCAGCTCACCCAAGATTTGAGCAATTCTGTACCATATTTGTACTCAATCTCACACCACACAGTGTTCACTACATAACGTAATATGCAACTGCAGTATTCTCACACATGCTTACTCTTTCATATAAACTTTTATACTGTTTTTGTATAGTTCCCTCATTTTCATTTTCATTCAGTTTAAGACAGTTATACAAATGAAGCTTTATAAAATTTCATTGCTGCTTTGCATCATGATTGCAGAAATAAACGTTTTATTGTTGTTTTCTTTAATCTGCTTGTAGGTGCTTCTTTTTGCTACCTGTTAAAATCACTGTCAGCTCTGACACATTCCACTCCTTGTTACTCAAGTTTGTCTCAACATCACTTCCTAACCACAGAAGTACTTCAGATCAGCCACAGGAGACGAGGGAAAACAAACCAATCCCCCCACTACGTATGACACTCCTAAACATGGAAACAAGGGATCTCCACAATAAACACTTACAGAGCTTAGATTGTAAGATAAAAATAGTAGTTTAGAGAAGACTGGTGAGGTTCATGATAAATTAGAAATAGAACTTTGTAGCAGTTCAATTCAATTGCATGTTTTGTTGGGTTTTGTTTCTTCTGTTTGTTTGTTTTGTTTTTTTTTTTTAATGTTATTAGGAAATCCCACAACAGCTAACTGTCTTTGGTAAAACTTGTGTTAGTGAGTGTACGCAAGGTCATAGGTCACAGAAAAGCAGCTCTAGCATAGATGTAGTCAAATGACCACAAAGAGTCACATAGCTGAATTACTCAACAGCTTAAAAAACCTGCTTTGCCCCTAAATCCTTTATATCCAACTAACAATCCCAAACTGCTGTTTTCCATCATGTCTCTCATCGCTTGCCTCCATACTCTCAAATACTTCTTGTGCAAACAAGAATCTCACTGGTGTTAAAAAAAAAAAAAAAACAGCTCTCAAAGCAAACCACTAGACAGTTCTCACTCTTCTCAGTCCCACGTGACCATGAGGTGCTGTTACGTTAACAACCTCATACCTCCCGTTCCAGCATGATTAACTTCATGGCTGCTACAGAAACATCCAGAGCTCCTCTCAGCTACCACGATGGCCATCCAACTCCCCACGCCCTCAACAACCAGTCCCAGCCAAAATCACCATGGGCACTCCTGATGTAGCTGGCTTGACATTTGTTCCACTGCATCAGCAAACTGATCTCAGCAGTAGCTTGCTTCCAAAAAGGCTGTGCAAGCAAAAACCACTGCTCCAACCAGGAAGCTGCTTGGAAGTCCCACCAGAGCCAACGGGACACTTCTGAGCCAGGGCTGATCCTATGGCCCACACATCCCTCAGAGCCCAAGACTCTGGGCAGATAGTAGGATTTATTCAGAAGTTTTCCCTCACCTGAATCCCACCTTCTGTCACAAAACAGAAGAGCTAAGAGACCTGCTAAGACCTGGGAGGTACAAGGCAAGATTAGATTCAGGCTGTTTCTAATGGGCAGCAAGAAGGTTCAAGCTGCAGCAATCTCAAAGCCACGCAGGGCATGGGAGGTGGAAATTAAGCAGTGAGCACTTCCAACCCCATCTGCTGCTTACAAAAGTTACATGGGGAAATCAGGAGTTCCACAGCTCCAGCCAAGTCTTGTTTTTTTTTTTTTTCCTGAAGATAAAAAGGTTAAACTTTGTAATTAAGCTTCATGACTAAAACCACTGTAAGAATAAGGTCATTTTCATTTCATTTGCTTCAACTTGCTCTGCCTTGGAAATGCCCATTGCAGCACACTGGCAGTGGCCTATAGTCACAGCAGTTCCCATCAGTGCTTCTGTGCATCTCAGCTGCAACAGGCATTCTTCACTATCTATAAAAAAATTGATGGATATTAAATCCCATGCCAAAGAGTGTTTTATTGTCAAAAAATCTACATATCAAGACAACATTAGAAAAGCTTTGCAAACATCACAAGTACAAAGCAGTGATCTCATCCACAACAGCTTCACACAAGTGCAAGAGAAGTGTCCCAAGCAGTTGGCTCAAGCAGATGTTCTCCAAAACGGGTTTGGAATAACCCAAGTGTCTTTTTCTATAGTGCAGGCTAGGAAATGTGCATTGCAGAGATCACCCTCACCAAAAGTTCTTCCAGAGCACTTTCACTTGCCTCCCAGTTAAGCACTGCTGAGCTCAGCCCTGCAGAGTCAGGTCTCCTCCCTTTCTGGCACCGAACAGCGCAACCAGCAGCAAGTGATGGGCAACAGAGGAGGGGAAGGGAGGGATCACCACACACATAAATCTCCTGTGTCTATATGCAGAATCCATTATGAAAGCATAAGCTAGGCAGACTACAGCAACTGTACATCTCCTGTTTGCATTAGCCAGTTATTGCGGGACCTTTGGCTAGGATTTATGAAGGACGCATGCAGGAAACGGAAGAAAAAAAATCATAAAGTAATTCCCTTGTTTAAAAAGCTGAGCACATAGTAGAGGTGGTAAGCTTACAACATCATACGAACAGGAACAACAAGGAAGTTCTATAAATGATGATTAAAGGCTGAGCCAGGTTTTGATTTCAATGAAGCCAAGCTCACAGGAGCAAGCCTGGCACAGCCACCACAGCACAGCACAGGGCACCAGCAGCGGGGGACCTCTCGCTGAGAGCCAAGCCAAGATTTTCCAACCAGTTCACAAAGCCACCCCTCGCCCTTGCTCATTCAGTCAAGCAACTCATGCACAACTTGTACACTCACAAAAAAGAAAGTACACTGACAAGGCAGGCGACAGCAACACACAGAAGGGCAGGAAACCACAGCTAGGGATTTCCAGATCCAGACCCAACGATCAGAAGAGATGTAGTGCGTCTTGGACCATCCAGAAAACCAGTTAGCAGCTTTTCTCCAAGAGAACGGGAAGGCAGCAGTGAATGTATCCACACCTCCTGAGTCCAGATTGATAAACATACAAAAAAGAAGCCAATGGATGTCAGACAGAGACACAAGAAACCTTAGGCACTGCCACGCGCGCACTCAACACCCCTAAGAAGGGTCAGGTAAAGCCATGGAGACTGTTCCTCACTTTAGATGCCTGAGCCAGCCAGGAAAGGGAGGTGGGGGTGGAGGGAAGCAGGAGGAGTGGCAATAAACACCTCACACAGAGGCTGGATATCTGAATTCCCTCAGCAGTTTGCCCCAGATGCACTCTTTCTTGTCCGCACCGACTACCTGAATTCTCTTGCAACGTGAAGATGTGATCCTACATTCATGTCAGCATTCAGCAGCAAGAACATTCTCTGTCTACAATTTTTCTGAATCTCTCTCTCTCCTCATAACCCTCTTTCTGGATGACTCAGAAGATTTAACTTTAGCTTAGGTATGGCACAGTCTGGACACGGCAAGGAGGTAAATCCATCCTTCAGACTGCTCCAGCTGTGCCAGCAAGGCAGCACGTGTGCTCCTGAGCATGCATGGACGCTCCTGGTGCTGGCTGCCTCCTGGTCACCCCTGCCAGCTGAGGATGACTCAGGCAGGAGGGGGAAAGGCTGGCTCTGCCACCAGCTGCCAGGTGTCCATGGGCATGGACAGGTCAAACGAACTCACATCCCCGTGAGCGATGCAGAAAGTGCCAACAAAAGGTCTGCCCAAGCAGAGAACTGGAGACACCTTGTTACAGACTTCTGACGGAAGTCTCAGATCTGCACACTGCTGCATGACTGTTTGAAAGGAACAATTCCTCAGGAATTTCACCATTCCCAAATGGAAATCCCCAAAGAGAAACGTGTGCATGTGGACTTACATATATGTGCACACAAAACCTGCATACGTTTGCCTCTTATCTTTAAACACACTACAGTGATGACAACAACGTAACTGCCTCATGCTGCATTACTTGAAAATGCTGCCTCATTCTGTGGTTTGGGGTTTTTTTTTTTTGGTACATCGAGAAGAAACCTCCAAACCAAAGGTATGTAAGCACATTTTTTGTTACTTTGCCATTCATTTTGATGCAGGAGAGGGGCAGGAACAGGAGCTTTTCTAAATGTGTTGCTCCCCTGAGGGCTGAAATTCAGAAAACACGTTTTTTCAGGGAAGAAAAGGCTGTTTCTGAAGTACTCTCCTCCATGTTCCCCTATGCTCATGATAATGTCAGTGGGTACAACACAGCACGTTACCTTGCCTGTCTTGGATTAAAACATACATTTGGATTTGGGCTAGTTCTGACACTTAGAAAAATCTTGTCGACCTTCTCTCAAAGTTACTGTCCTGGGGGATTCTTCTACATCCAGCTATTGCTTTATTAGGGGGAAAAAAAAAAAACAGTTTTAAGAACATAATAATCTCATAATAATCTTTGAAACCTCTACCTTCTCTCCATTATGGAAGGTTTAGTCCACATTTCTAGTGGTAAAACAGAAAGCAACAGGAAGTCATGGTAAGCTTTTTTGTTTGATTTCTTTTATGATTTGTTTGTTTTCTTAAGGAAAACTAGGCTGCAGTGCTAAAGATCAAGGCTGGTCTTCCTGCATGTTGTTGATATCCCCTGGACAAAGATGCAGATGTGAGTTACAGACAACCTGAACATCACATGCATCTGCCAGGCTCAAGGTCTGCAACTATCAGAAGTGTAGAGAAGAGGCACAGAGGAAACTGATTTTATAGTTTTCCTTTCTGATGAAGTGAAAAAAAAAAAAAAGAAAAAAAAAACACTTCAGCAATATAAGCAGGCCTCATCCACAGAGAAACCGGTTCCTTGAAAATGAACAGGTGCCACTGTGATAGTGTTCCAGAATGGTAACTACAGCATAAAGACATCTTTAGCACTTCAAATCTCAGCTGCATGTGCATCCTAAAGAACATTATTCCTTACCAGCTTGGTAAGAAGGCTCTGATGTTAAGAGTTGCACTGGTTAAAGAACACAGTCAAGAAAAGCTCACTGGGTCAATTCCCCTAAGGAACTAAAGGCCTGCCATCAGACTGATAAGAGAGATGAAACACTGTGAGCAGTCAGCTGCACTGACAGATTGCACCCAAATGGAATTAGGAGGTTTTTAAAAGCAGTTCAGTGGTCCTAGAAATTCCACCAACTGGGAACCTAGTTCAGGAAAACTACACACACAAAAAAAAAAAAAAAATCACAGCTGCTTCAGTGCTATCTTCTCATAGTTATTTCTGCTGATAAATAACAACATGGAAAAAAGGACAGAGACAAGGATGGAAGGACAAACACAAGGGGGAAAAAAAATAGAACTAGCCATATTAAAATTCAGTATCTAGGCCAGGTTTAACTGTTAGGAAAACAAGATGGGTCCTAAAAAGAGAAAGTGGATCCTAACTCATTAATAGGCATTTTAAACATGCAAGCACACAGCTTCTACCAGCCAATTATTGTCCACCCAATACTGGATGGGCACAAGTGGGTACTAAACACTTGATACATCAGGTGTAGAAAGTGTGTTGTTTTTTTTTTTTTCCAGCCATTGTTCTTTTGTATTAAGTTGTAAGAGCTTCCTGAAGCTTTCCAGGAACTTCCCCGTACTCTCCCTTTTTATGCATGACCACTGATCCTTGCAGACTAGAAAGCTCAGAGAGAAGTCACCACTTGGGGTTAAATTTTAAACAGGCCACATCTGCATAGGTCTGGTTAATGAAGAAATGACTGGCAGAGGGTACAACATCCTATCTGCCATGAACTTTAACTGCCTACAGTGGGCTGAGCTTAGCCCTGCCTTCCCACCTGAGAAGATCCACATGGGTAACTTCAAGGAGCCTGCGGCTGCACGCTCACATTACATGCAGCCACACTGGGTGAAGTGTGACTTGCACTTTGTTTTTCTCCACCACAGCCAGCCCTCTTCTCCTGCCTTTTACGATCTCCATTGCTCTCCTAGATTTGCCAAGCTTTATTCTGGAAGCGAGCTCTCCCTCACCCCTCGTGCAGGCTCCCCTCAGTCTGGGCAGGTTGCCACAGGAGAACAAGGCCATTCGAAGAAGAAAGTCAGCTTGAAAAAATTAAGGGAAGGAAACAAGCGCTCCTCAAACGTCTCCATGAAATGAAGAATTTCACTTCAACTGGAAAGAGAAAACCTCTCCTTCTCCAGCACATTACTATCATCAACAGCTCAGAACAGACCATAGGAGATTTATCACAGCTGAGACCAACATGCAATTTATGAAAAACCTTTAATGAATGCTTTTTATTTTAAAGAGAGTTACAGTATGACTACTTGAATTTCAGTGAAATGTAGATATCCACTGGAGGACGTACAAAGCGTTTCCCCTCCGTAAGCAGTTTAGAAACTGAAGATCTGACAGAATAAATGACAATCCATTACACGAGATGCCTTTGCAGAATCAAACATTGCCAGATTCAACTCTGGAAATCCTTATTCAGCAAATTTTATATGTGCGCTTTTTTTTTTTTCCCTTCAATATATGCTTTTGCAAAGAAACCACTGCCTTTGTTTGGAGCAGCTTGCAAGATCCTTCATAACATTCTGCTAAACCTCCACAACATGACGGTGTTAAATCACCATATAAATATTCAAATATATTCCTGAATAACTGCTGTAAGGCAATATGTGTGGCTATACAGCTACGTATAAGCATGGCTACATCCATGCTCAGCTCGCTGCAGTAATGCTCCTCCCTGGGATGGAAATGCACAGTCAGGTTGTAAGAATTTTTCTGAGAATTCAGCAAAGTTCCACTGCAACGGGAGGAGTGAAACCACCAATAAAAAAACCACATTGGCCAGCCCAGGGCACTCATATGCCAAGTTATTTAGCTACCTAGAGTAAAGCAGCAACATCCAATTTTTCCTTGGAGACGGAGCACATACAAAGCTCTGCTTGGCACAGGGTAACCACTGTTTCCACACTTTTACCCAACAATGAATCAGAAGCAGACCTGAAAAATTCCTGTCAGCATGAGCTTCCATATGAATATCTGCAGAAGGACAGAGGGAAAGGCAACCACCCTGTACATCACGAATCCCTCGAGGACTAACAAAACCACCAGAAGACCATCATGAGAGCTTAGCGTATCACATCACGGCTAAACATGGAAGCTCAACAAGGCTAAAGATAGCCTTCTGCATCCTCCACAGATGATCAGCAGGTCAAGAACTACATATGCATCAGCTCAAGGCTAAAATAAGTTTGAGACCAGACAGGCTTGTTTTGTAACAACAGAGTCTGGGAGATTGGAGTACGCGTAAAGGAAAAATGTAAGATCAGATGCCGTTTTCTTCACATTTTTCATCCACCACCAAAAGGCAAATGCCATGTTAGACACAAAAAAGTGAAAGAACTCAAGGACAAGGTAGTGTTTCCCACTATTATTTCACCTAGTTTTGTATTAGATAAATATATTTTTCTTGAGATTGTCATTTTAAAAGTAGTCACTCTTGCTTTTATATTCTTACACAGGAATTTAAAGTAAACTATCTTTTTCAAAATTAAATATGTGGTTATTCATATTGAATTTAGTTCTTTATTCTAGAGAAGGAAATTTGAAATAGGATTTTAAGAAACTACTTAAAGCTGAGAGGACTTGTTTAACTAGTTCTGCTTATTATGAAAAAGAAATTACAATCACTGTATTTAGCAAATGCAGCATTTAGGGAAGAAAAACCACTCACCTTGTATTAATACACCACCCCCTATTATAGAGATGCAATTAAAGCTGCTTCCTCTTGCTTTGCAAAAAGAACAGCCTTTTTTTTTTTTTTTTTTTAAACACTGGAATTGTATAGCAGTAGGTTACCTGTTTATTTAAATAAACAGTAGATGATCATTTCTAAAGAGCTGGATGAATGTGGAAGACCTGGCCAACCCACCCAGGCTTCTCAGCTGCCCCTCTGTAGCTCTTAGCCCTGCAAAAAGGGGGGTTAGAAAAAGAATCTGAAAACTGTTGGACTGAAGAAATTTTGTATCCAACAAAAACCTGTCTCGTCCTCCTTGCTTAAGGCTGCATTATTTCAAATTGCAATTTAACCAAAAATTCTTTGTTCCTGTTTTGAGCATTAATTGAATATTTGTGAAGGAAAACAGTCAGACAAATAGGTTTTATAACTCTTTTAAGCTACATCCACCTTATACAGCATGGAAAACTGCATAGTATATACTAATTCTCACTGAGATTTCACAACTTGACAGGCTTTGGAAAAGGCTCTCATTACACCTTGCAAATTCTAAACTGTAGCAGAGCTCAATTTATTCATCCAAAGAAAAGAGGATGAAAAAGAAGGGGGGGGGAGGGGGGAACAAACAAAACGAGAGAGAATATATTGTCTAAGTATGCAACAATACAGATACAAAGTAGATAAAGAGTCCCACACAGTTCACACACATCATTTTTCTCCACTTATAACACTGAATCCCAGATAGCAGATGCAGATTAAAATCCATCACAACAGCCACGGATTCTCACCAAGATCAAACATAATTAATTCGATTGCTTTTTAAAGACTTTCAGTAATGTAAGTCGTGATAATCACAACTCATCTACTCTGTCAGCTGATAACCTTTTGGCTCTGCTAAATTCAGGACAGCCAAGAATGCATTATTTCCTTTTCTTCATTGTGCTGTAGATGAGAGTTGAGCCCCAAATGCCTAAAGGCTCTTTACATTTTTCTGGCAGCACAAGAGCTTCTTAATAGGATAGCGAGTTAAAGTCCTTTCAGAGAGCTGGAACAGCATGAAAGGAACCTTATTTCAAGTGGGAATGCCAGGCAGAAATAATATCTTATAAGGAACAAATCCCCTTTTTCCTCCCTCTGTCTTCCAATCACTAGGAGGAGAAAAACAGTTACGTGCATTTTGGTATAAAGGGGAAAAAAAAAAAAAAAAAAGTCAGCTAAGTGGACATAGGAGTCCAGAACCATAAGAAAAGAGGCAATTTAAGTTATAAGAAACCAGCATAAATTTCTCTCCTCCTTCTCATATCCACGCAAATTACGCGGAATGCTTTCACCATCAGGTTGTGCCAGCTCCAGGCCGCATGAGTTTTTAATTCAGATTACCACTGCAGCATGTTAGCATCTTTCAGCCGTGCACTGCACCAGGAAAACTCATGCTTTTTAACTCTTTATGTCCTTCCCCATGCAGCAAAATTGAGTTCTACTGAATATTACAATTTCAACTGTTTTTGTTATGGACACATGAGTATAAATCAAAGCCAGAGACAGCAGGCTTTAAATAAGATCCTATAACAAAACGTGGCAAGAACCAGCATGGAAAACAAATAAATCATCAAAACGTTTCTCAGCAGTTTGGCATTCTATGGGAGCATTATATAGACAGCTCATCATCACCTGGCTAATGATTCCTGCTCCCCTTCCCTGACAGCAGAAGGAGATGTGCTTTGGAGGAAAGGATGCACTAGGACTTCCAAGGCAACAGTTGGCAGGAAAGTCCAAGATTTCACTTTTTTTTTCCTCCCCCCCAAATCATGCTAAAATCAAAACCTCTATGCAAATACATCATGCAGTATGAATTACTTTTTCCTAGCCAGCTCCAGTGGTAAGATTCGCAATGGCTCCTGTCTCCTTCAAGGGCCTGTTCAACAGATTCGGATTTGTTCAGAGAGGATTTCACTGTCACCACAGGCTTCACTCTGAAACTAAATTTAATCACCTAAACTAAGGCCATTGAATCCTTTAAGGATGAATGCAATGGCCCAGGATTTCTTGGACCTCATATTGGAAGGAGATAGAGAACAAGAGCAAATCTGACATTCACAGTAGGTCAAGGTTTCTAGGATCCTTCACTGCTTTCACGCTAGCTTCCTTAGCGCTGAAGGCATCACATCCAGTCCATAGACAAACCAACCACTACATTCCATGTGATATTTTGCCCAGAACAAACTGAGGTTGAATTATATTTTCATTAAGTCAGAAATTAGGAGATCTACTAGGTATTATATGCACCTTTTCCACCCCAGTTCCTCCTGAAGAAAATATCCAGAAGACATGTTAGAGTTGGCCCTAAGCTAACCCAGTAAGCCCTCATACCAAGTGTAGCATTAACTACATGAGTGGAAGACACTTTCAAAAGAAACACTGAAGTAGCTGCAAGAACCAGGAGCGGCTGCAGTAGGAGCATGCCCTGGAGCGGACGTTCCACTCACACATTCCTCTGCGGGGCTGGGACCTTCTCAGCTGCACTGACTGATGCAACGCACCCCAGCATGTGATTCCTATGGGAATTTAGGAACCCTAAACAACAGCAACCTCATCCCGCAAGTCACCAAGAACCAGACCTCTACTGCACCAACTACAGCGTGTAAAGTTGCGCACTTCACATGGCTGACCACACCACAGAGATCAAAGCTGGGAGGCATTAACCAGGATAACCCTGCACAATGCACCTAGGAGCACCCTTGCCAGCTCAGCGCTACAACTGCCATGCCCGAGATAACAAGCTCTGTACCACGCTGCACCAGAGCTGAGCACTCACTGGTTGGCATCAGGCAAACCCACCAGTTCTCCAAACGTATCCCCCATGTTTCCTCAGTTCAAAGACGAGCTCTATTTGCTTGTCAAAAGGACCTGCAGTTATCTATGTGGCAACATAATGCTCCTCTATGTACAGCCCTACGGTCCTCTTTTATCTAGAGACCTCACTTCTTTGGAGTCTGACACTGATGTAAACTTCAGGATCATTGTCTCATTTGGGGCAAATGACTGCAACAACAAAACCCCGTTTGCTTGCACTGTGTTTCTGTTCAAAAACGTATCAGAACTGTTCCTGTGTGCAGGCAGCCACCCCTGCAATCCAAGGGCTGTTTACCATAACACTAAGTTCTTGCTGCCACCAACCGCGACAGTGGCCAGATGGTTGCTAATGCCAGCAACCCAAGGGCTTGTTTAGGTTGTTTTATATTTGGGAGGGAAAGGGAGACTGACATTCCTTTTCCGTAGCTCTTGATTAATGACCTTGCATCATCCTTCTCCTGGGAAAAATATCAGGGCTTGCTGGAAGCCTGCTCTTCAGCTTAGCTGAGTAAATTTCAGCATCAAATTTTGGTACTGATGTCTCAATGTAAGCTTCAGCAGATGGGCAGGCTTCTTAACTCCTCTTCTGCCCTTAAGTCCTGGACACAGTCATCAAGCAGTACATCACTAGTGTACAAATATGTGCAAATACCTTTCTCCAAGAATGTGTTTGTACCTGGTGACTGACATTAAGAAACGCCCTGAATGCTCTCCAGCCCCATGCATTCTTTCCGGCCCATCCTTGCTGCGCAATACATAAAGAATAGGACACATCTCACTACATGCTCCTGCCTGGTGCTTAGGGCAATGGTCAGTGGTTTGAAACCATCTGAAGACTTGGACTGGCATTTCAAGAGTGACAAGTCAGCATGAGGGCTCTAATTAAGAGGCAATTATAGGAAATATGGGCACCACCCCAAATTCCCCCCACCCACCTGTGACTATTTTGGAAAAAGTAACACCTGAACATTTGTCATCATGCCTGACAGCCGAGGCTGTTGAGATGACACAGGAACAGGATGCTGCACGAGTTTTGGCCATGACAAGGTTCCCTCAGTATTGGTGTCGACACTAAAACTCATATCCTTCGGTAGTAAGCTGTAACTGCTCAATTAAGTTTTGAGGACAATGCATGAAAACACCCAGGCCCTTTGTAGATGGCTGAGGACTCTTCCCCTACCCAAGGCTCTGGATGCGTCAGGTCCTTGAGTTTCTTATTAAGTACCTGAAACATTTTCTTGTCTAGACCACACGGTTTCTGTCCTCAGCTCACTCTTCGCTAAGCCTTCCCTACGCAAGCATTCATATGGACAACTATGACCTCCCTGGAGTTAGAAAACCAGAGCAGCAGCTAACTCCTTGAGGAAGGCTTTTACACCTCCCTGCAGATGCTTGCCAGACCAGGGAGGTGGAGAGAGAGAGGCAGCAGCATGTAGCATGAAATTAATGTTACAACTTTTTCCACCCAATTCACTGGAATTTTAGACTCCCCCCATCAACCTGCCTCTTGTCCACACTGCAGAGGAAATGCTGCCTGAAACACAGGAGTGGGGATGTCCCCAGGTGTCATGCACAGCCCTGCCACAGGCAGGGGCACAGCCACGTCCCAAGGAAGTGAGAGCCAGCACTGCCCCATCTGTCCTTCCACTCTTTCCTCATATTGGGATGAGGGTAGGAAGGAAAAATGCCTCTCCAGCTCTTTTGGTCTCCCCTGCACACACCATGCAGCACACACTGCTTCATTCACAGCAGCCTTCCTCTAGCTGAAAGAAAAACCATGAAGCTAAGCAAGATGCAGGAGGAGCAGCGCACATGAAAAGAGCAACTGCTGGGAAGAACGGAAGTTATGATTTTCAAAAAGCAAGGTTTGGGGCTTTTTAGTTTATTTTGTGTAATTATTTTTAACTGCGTATCATGCTCAAAAAAATCATCATTCTCATACTTGGAATTCAACAGGACATCTATTTTTAAATATTGTTCGTTCAGCCGCAGATCATCCGGAGAGACGAGACAACTGGTAATAAATCAGTGCCACAAACAACTACACTGGCTATAAGTTAGCTTGGCTGGCCATCCTGTGCTGTCCTCACCTTCCACCTCCCAGCTCCTGGCTGTATGTGCCACAACACTTTTCCCATGGAACACAGTACATCACACCAGACTCTGGATAACGCATCTTAACTTCAGCTACTCCAGGACATTTCTGCATCTTTTCGACTCCGTATTGTGCCAGCCCAACCAGATTCATACAGCAAGGCAGGTTTAGACAGCCACGCAGAGAGCAGGCTATCATACTTTGTGGCTGTAAGTGGAGACTAAAATTGAGAAGCATTAATATCCCAGCTTCACTACCAGTGCTCATAGGAGACTGGTGGGAAATGTTTGCTTCTGTCTAGTACATCTTCTTCTAATTCAGTCCATCTATTTTGGAGGGTGCTTGCATTACAGTGTGTGACACAAGGACACACTGCTTCACTACATGACTCAGCTCAGCCAGGCCACAGGACCTCACTTTTCTCTTTGCATTCCTGCATGAAGTTCAGCTTCTCTGAGGGGGAACACAACTGCTGCTTAACGACTTCAACTGCAGACAATCTGATGGTGATCACCCCCAAAAGCCACCGTGACCAGCAGCTAACCATTTTATCTCCTCACTGAAATGAAGCAAACACATTTAAAAACTAATACAACTTCCTTTCTTCCCAACTACAGTACCTTACAACATGCAAAGAACAGTCACACCCCAACCCTGCAGAGTGCCTCACTCAGAATCAAGTGACCTTTTAAACCAAAGAGAATTTGGAGACTTTCCATTTGGATGATTTTTATTTATTTAACTTTACTCAAAAAGGGTGGGTTATGACTATTTTCTTCATGGAAATGAACACACCCAATAAAGTAAGTCACTGTGTAAGCACTGTAACTACTATCCTTAAGCAATGATTAAATATTTAATACTGCCTGGTGAGAAGAGGAGGTTGTTAGCACACAACAACAGGAAACCCTCTCCAGCAGTTTACAGGTAAAGCAGAAGGCCTCCAAGACCAGTCAGGAATTTTTTTTGCTCGGAAATGTTAAGCAAAGACAAATTGCCTCCATGATCTACTGTGGAAGTTATTTCCCCTCCTAAAGCAAACACAAACAAAAACACAAAATTCACATTGAATTCATCAACCTCAAGTTTCCCAGGTTTTAGAACCACTTACTTTACTCAGGCTACATGAAAGCATTTCAGAAGAGGTACTTCAGCACAAAGAGATCTGAAATTTGGCTCTCCCCAGGTCCATGCCTCACTTCTCTAGAGGAGGGCCTACAGAAAGACCCCAAAAAGGCACTCCTGAGGCCTCATGGCAGGATCTCACACTCTCTGCTGCCAGACACACATGAACATGCAAAAGGGATACAGGCAGTGCATTAGTTCTTTTGGCATCAAGGCATTTTGTCCAGCTCTGAAGAGGTCTCACGCAGAGAGGTTCTGCTGTACAGCTGCAGTACCACCAGCACGAATGCAGCAGCTACTCCTCCCCTGTCCTCAACAGCTCTGGATGTCTCAATGGACCCAGTTTTCTTTGGATCAGAGAAGACTGAGAAAAGCATCCATGTCGTGAACAGACGCCATCAGTTTCCCAATACCCACAAGCAGAAGAAAAAGCAGTACGAAGCACATGGGCATCTGAAGCAGTCTCACTAGAACAGGAGTATGGTTGCTAAAACTGCATCTCTACTCAGCATGTTGAGTCACTCTTCATCTAGGGGAAAAAGGATCGGGGAAGCAGCGGCTTGGCAAGATAGCAGCACAGAGCACCAGGAGAGGAGCTTAGCATCTCCAGCAGATCTGTAAAGCACCCCAGTAAAGCTATGGAGGACAAATAATCTCCATTCTTTTAATGATTTTTTTTTCCTGCAATCAAGAATGAACCTTCTGTTAACATCCAGAGGGCAGGGCAAAAATGAACTCCAATTAGGTTTCAAAGGCCTTTAACAAAAAAAAAAAAAAAAAAGGGAATAAAAACAAAGTGCTTTGACATCAGTGACAGTGGGAGCAACCCCATTTGAGCCCTTCCTTTCTCCTTCCTCTGTTCAATTTTGAAGGTGCTGGTTGTGAGTATAAAACTCACTTCCACATTGATACAACATTCAAAGTTTGTTTTCTCTTACCAAGATAGCAATGACCTTCCAGAAGCTATAGCATGCTTCATAGCTTTAATAAATGCTCAAATGTCCAGTGAATCCAGAACAGTATTTGCTTGGGTTTTTTGTTTGTTTGTTTTTTGTTTTGTTTATTTTTCCCAGTTGTTTCTTCCTAAAGGGTCCTTTTGTCCTGAATTATTTTGACATTCAAACAATAATGCTCAAGTTGCCAAGGGAGGAAGGGAAGACAACAAGAACAGAGACAAAAAATGCAGAGGAACTCCCTGAAAGGCAGCCTCTCCTGAGGCAGTCAGAAGGAGAAAGCACAGAGTCCTGGGGATGCAACGGGGCTCGCAGTCCTCAAGACAAGGGGAATGTGCAGCAGTCTGGAGAGCCTGCTCCTGTCCTCAGCATGCCAGGAGCAAGCAGTGTCCTCGTCCTCCTGTACCTAGGTATTGCACTTGTCCGACACCCCGCCAGACAGACTACATACACAGCCCATAAAGTGTGTGAGCATTTTTTGAATTGAAAATCCAGAGTGAACACTTCACATCCATACTGTGACCTGTAAAAACTCTCAAATTAAGCTTAATTCACTTATCTGTAGGAATAGAGTTTATTAAACTACCTGAAGATATGAAAATTGTATTCCAAAAGAGCTGAGTAAATCAAACCAGCAAGCTCTAAACTGGTCACTACAGCCAGGTTCAAGAGAAAAATTCCTGTGCACAGAGAAAAAGCATCCAAAGCAGAAGGACTACACACACACAGAGCAAAACTGTATTCAGAAGAAAGCTTGCAGACTTCCAGCTTCCACAAAGTCTCTTCTCAAGAAAGAGGCACAGCATTAACAAAATGCATTCCCATGAAGCTCTGTGAACTCCTCATATGAGAACAAGATGTACGTGTAGAAACCAAAAGAGAAAGAGCAATGAACTCTCTTTGGAAATTATTTATGCTGACTATAGCTGTTGTTCATTATTAAGTCATAACAGAAGTAAAAGCCTGGAAGGCGGGAACAGAAAGGTCTTGGCCTATTGACATTTAAATACTACTTTACTTATTCTTTCACTTTAACATAATCATATTTTATGTTGTAACTATTAAAGTAACAAAGAAACCATAAGGCCTTGCCCTACACCAAGCCTGATTCCACAAAGTGTTCAAATAAATTTCTTCCATTTGTTGTTCACATGCAGAGTGCTCTTCTTTGTTCATCCAGGATACTGAGGTAATTCAATAACAGATTAAAAAAAAAAATGTAGCCAAGCACTTCAGACCTTACACATCACACCACTTTCTCCAATCAATAATTTGTATCATTATATGGTAGAAGCATATTCCGCCTTTGGTCTTCTGCCATGATCTAACCTAGGAGGGGAGCAAAATCTACATTCAATGCTAGGCAATAAAAGCAGAGTATGAAAGAACTAACTGAAGTTATTTGTGAAATGAATTACACAGAGCCATCAGAGAATGCTGTTTTATGACTTCAGTGGATGTTTCTCCACAGCTAAACGCATAAGCCAGCGACTGTCCATTAAGATGTTGAATTCCTCTACAAAGACATTAGAAGACAGTTTTTGGATGGCAGGTCCTATTTCTGTTCTCCACAAAGCAAGGGGAAAAGGTGTCTAAGTCCAGAAGGGACCTTTATTAACCAACAGCTTCTGGCTGAAAAGAATTGCCATCCATTCCCTATATTGACCAGCAAAACAACGTTCAGAAAACACAACTAATCTCCAACATTTAGCCACGCCTTTTCCTACTAATGCACATCCACTATTTCTGAGACAGAAGTTACTCCTCTACCAAAACAGACACCCCAGCTCCCACAGCTGAAGTCCCAGCACTGCTTCACCGCTTCTTCCACACACAGCAGGAAAACCCGCTCCTGAAAAGCGGCCAGACCACCAGAGAAAGCTCTATTTTGACAGGAGTGGTGTACAGTTTTGAAGAGAAATCTACCAGTGAGCCCAGAAAGTGCTGATAAACAGGGCCCACCGCATCCCTAGGGGTGATGTCAGAGAGAAGACGGAGCTCCAACACACGCGGACAGCGCCAGGCCTGCCACGGGCACCACACAGGGAAGGTGAAGGAACCATGGCCACCCACACGCCCCCAGCCTGCAGCCAGCTGCCTCCTGGCAATGCCTCAAGCTCCAGGCCCTGCCTGGCCCAGAGCAGCACAGCTGGCCTGAGCCTCTCAGCCAGCCGCTCCTGCACACAGCCCTACCCACAGCCACTTGCCCTACGGCGGCAGCTCAGCCCGCTGGCCCCACAGTAAGCGACTGCAGAAGGTAACTGCATGTGTCCGTGTGCTGGCTCAGGCCTTCCGTGTCTCTGCTCATCAGGGCTGAGCCCAGCTCCCACAGCCAAAACAAATAGCTCTTCTCACTCCAGAGGCAGTATGAGGTGTTCTGGAAGTCCTTTCAAAGAAAAGGCCCAAAATGTGACATCCTAATAAACAATCAGCAATTTCTTGCTCCTCCTTTTTGAAATCAGATGTTTCACCAGCTTTGCAGCTGTGTCTATTTACAAGGCAGTCAACTCTTGCTTCACTCCCAAAACTATGGCTTGCAACAGAACCATATCATTGCTTTCTGTCAAATCCATAGATGCCAGAGGGCTCTTCTGTTTACTTAGCCTGTTATTTTTGTCACTACCTTTAAAGTCCCAGCTTTCTTCTGAGGATATACTGTCACTTTCCGAAATTACAGCTCAGCTTGCTTCCTCATTTAACTCCAGAAACACAGCGGGGGAGGGGAGGAAGACATAAAGCAGACTTCTGACAAACTATGGAGCACTAAAACTTAATCTTTCATCAACACAATGAAAAGTCAGACAGTGAAACTCCTCCCTCCTACTTCACAATGCTTTATCCCTATTATTCATTCTTCAGGCTGTTATTAAGTTATCCAAACAAGATGCAGTTCTCCTCAACTTTGGGCTATGAGCATCTCTACCCCCAAGACCAGCGGGAACAGCCGTGCTTTGCTAATGGAGCGCTTTCCTTTGGGGGGGGCTTTGAACATCATGAAAACAGCAGATCACACAGGCTCTGAGTACAAGTCCGTGAGGTAGCTACCTGGTGGTACAGCAACTGCACCATCCTGAAACAAAAACAGCCCAGTTGGAGCTCATCCCACCTGCTCTCCCCCTTGCATTTCTACATGTAACTGGATTACATACGCCAGTCTGTCTCCCTATTTCTTCACATGCAGAAGATATATTAAAATAAATACTGCCCTATTCTTCCTTGCTCGCAAGGGTCACCACAGAGGGGTGATTCTGTTAGGATGAACATCTAAGGAGAGGCAGGAAAATGACAAGCCATTGCAGAGACATGGCTAAATCTTTGCTAACCTGCCCAATACTGTGAACTCTGAGGATTTCTTTGCACATGGAAATATTTTCCTTAGACTGCATGAGATTCTTCCATCTTCACCAGACCCTGGGGCTGAGGGGAAGGCACTGGAGGAGCACAACACATCTCCTGGTCTGCTGCCTGTCCACCCCTTTCCCAAAGGATCCTTGGTGAAGGAGGTCCTGCATGTCAGCAGCCACCTCTCCCCACTGCGACTTCAGACCTTTCAGAGGCACTCCAACTATGACAGACAGTGCCTTGCACAGCAGCTCCTGCCCAGGGTTATTTCTTCATTTCCTGGCAGAGCACACACAAATCAATGGGTTGCTTTTATGGTTTGAGTTTTTTTTTTCTTCTCCACAAGGAGCCTTGCTTTCTATTCCAAGGCAAAGTCGTGCTTCAAGCACATGGAATGGCATATGTTATTTCTTTACTTTATGTTATTTCAATCAAGAGACTAGAGGAAACCAGTCAGGTACGTATATATTTGCCACTTCATGAAAGCTAGCATCACCCTAGAACTGTCTTCATCGCAGCACCCAATCTGTCCGCCGAGGACAAAGCAGCGACAGCTGACAGAAAGGAGCCAGCCTAAAGCAGCCTTGAGGTTTGTTTCTGAAAAAGCTCATTTTAGCAGCTAGAAATAAGGAGCAGCAAGTTTGCCATTTGTCTGTACCACCTCACCTGTACACACTCCACACAAACATCCCCAGGAATTCACAAGATGCAAAGCCAGCTATGCCATCCTGGACAGATCCTAGGGGCACACCTGCAGCCATTTCACACTGACAGAGCACAAGCGACACATGACAAACAGCCGCACGCATAGGGCCAGGCTGAAGGAACTGGCTCCAGAGGCAAGGCGCAGTGCCCCAGGGCAGGGAGGTCCCAGGGCAGGACAGCTGCTGCTGTGATCACTTCGTGAGGACAGACAGCAGCACTTCTCAGAAGCCTTGCCCAAGAGCTCCAAAAATAAGTTACAGTTTCTGGAAGCAGTCTTTCAGCCAAATGTATTTAATGTAATTAAGAATGTAAGGTAGATGAGAAGAATTAAGTTCCCCTCAATTTAGACAGGAACTCATATCTTAAAATGCACCAGAGGCATATGGTAATCTTCCAGAAATGTTTTTCCTGTCATGTCTTACTGTTTAATTATATATTGCCATTCCAAACTACTATGACAGATTTTAAGCGAGTTCTTCTTTTTTCCATAATTAATCATAGCAAAGATTCATCTGTTCTTCAAGCGTGGTGATGACAGCACTGTTTTCACCACTGCAAGGCAATCAGCCCACAGCATTCCTTCCCGAAAGCTATAGCAAAGAGAGAAGATCACCTATTTGCACAAGATGCTGTTCAAAGGTATGAACAGGCTTCATGTGTACTACTTCATAACATGGGAAAGCAGAACAGGAAAACTGCTTTTCCACAGCAAGCAGCCGTACAGACGCACAGGCATAGCACAGGACACGTAAATGCTAAATGTACAACTTACGAACCCAGCAAAGGCACCCAGGAGCAAGCACCCTGCCGCCCAGCCTCCAGCCCCTGCTCCCAGGCAGTGAACGTGAGGCGGCCTCCCCGTGACTGCTGCAGCACACAGTTACTTTAGAGGCAGCTTTGGTCGCAGTCTATTCTGAGTGCAGAAGATGCATCAAAGCCAGCCTGTACCTACGTGTCAATCAGCACTGAAACCATCTAGCCAAAGGACAGCCACATCCGGAGCAGCAAATAATAACGGCTAACTGGACAACAGAAAAAGTCTTACTCTCTTCCCTAGCATCACACAGCACAAAAGTGAGATCACTGAATAAACCCAATGCTTTTGCTTTCCATAATCAAGCATTTATCGCTTGCAGCAGCTGTAGCATATGGCACTCTCGTAAGTTTTCTTGCTGACCACTGAAGGAGAAAGTATTTTCAGAGCCAGTTACATACGAGAGTCTCTGTTCAGAAGCACTTTATCCTTCAATCACTGACTGAGATGCCTGCAAAATTACTTCTTCCATCCGTGAACTCCTGCGGCACAGATTCTCTTTCCACAAGCAACACACAAAAACCCAACCCACTGTTAATTTGTTTTGACTGCTTTAAAGAAAAATTACGATTTGCTGCAAGACTCTCTCTCTCATGAGATGCTGGCAGCTTTCCTGTGACGAGTCGTTAAGAAAGAAGTTACACAGCCACTCACAGGAACATGGGCACCACGCAGTCCTGAGCAGCAGCGGAACTTCACACGTCTCATTACTTTCTCATAAGAACGGCTTCAGATCCAAGCTCCGGTTTTCCAATAAGCAACCACTGCATTAATCTTGCCATCCCTAGGACTTTTTGCTGCTCCCCAGTTCTCCAAAGCAAAATAAGTAAAGCAACAAGGATACAAAAGGGATAGTATTTTCAGTATGACAGGTTGCTAAAGTTTATGTTTATATCCAAACACTTAAAAACATTTTTACCTGTACCGCTCTTTGTTAAGAGCCTACCTTTTAAAGCCGCTTGCATTCCAAATGATTCTTTTTCCTCCAAATTATAACAAAATAATCTAAATAAATATTTGCATCCTCTCTTGGTTCTTTGCTAGAGTTGTCCCACACCACTGGTGATGAACTTACAGAGTGGCAAGAAACAAAAGAACAACTCATCATCTATTACAGAAAAAAGCAGAGTAGAGACCACAAGCCTTGACTGGCTCTGTCCTCCATCACCAGACAGACCCCTCAAATGCCAGTGAGTTACAAGGTAATGCTCATACTGCTCTCCTGCCACAATGTAGAAAGCAAACGGCTGGAGAAACCCTCCCAGCAATCAACAGCTCTGCTCGATTTTGACACTTGAAAGGAAGAACTCTCTCTTTTCCAGATATCTAAGAAAAATGAAAGTAGAGCTTGTAATGTTTTTCCGCAGTCCTGACAACTAGCCTTTAACTTGCTGCCATAGGTACTTCAGCAAAATTCAGCCCTTTTATTAGGAAATTCCTCCCACGGGTTTACTTGAAGGGAAGGGTTCAGATCCAAGCTATACAGGGCAGCTATTAGCTTCAAGGAATCACACATCCTGATCCAAGCCAGAGTATCCTTTTTAATAGACTGATAGCTTAAGATCAATTTCCACTCACAATGTTTAGTGTAATGCACAAGTCTTTTGGCCTTCCAAGTCTCAGAATACACATAGTTTTCTCATCAAGAGAGAAGAGGAAAGTTAAAGTGGTTGTAATGGGAGAGCTACAATCATCTGCCCTAACCCAAACAACAGAAGTCACTGCACAATCTGTTCAAACAAGGGAAACCTCAAATTCAGCCGTGCTTCCTCAGACGTACAATGGAAGCACAGTACACGTGTACACATCGGCTCACGAACCGCCTGCAAGCTGTCCCTGAACTCAGAGCCCTTAGAGGTTCCGACTACATGCTTACAATCAAACAAAGTCACATCCAGAGGCTTAAAAGAAAATGTACACAAGCACTACAGAACTCAAGATTCCAAACCACAAACATTTGTTTCCTAAACTGCACTTCTGGAAGTTAAGAGGAAGACTCCATCCACCACAGGTCCCATAAAGGAGATGTCTAAGAACAAACTATGCCAACACAACCCAGATTCAAGCTCGCATGCTGCTTGGTCTATCAGATCAAATCACAATCAATGGAGGAGTTACAGTATTTTAGTGTACAGAACTTTATTTTTAGGAAGAATGTTATTAAGTTTCCAATATTGAAGTCTCCCCCTAACATTTAAGAGGGAAAAAAGAGTCTTTGAGGCTAAAGCTGTGGGCATCCAGATCTGGATGTAGCACAGACTTCTACCAAGGTTTAAGCCGCCCACTTCTGCACCTACAGAGCCTTCACTTTCCCACTGCTAAAACGAGGATGGTCCCTCACCACTCCAGCATCCATCAGAGCCTCAGTAAGACTCAAAACATACCACCAAAAAATGCACATTTTCCCAATAACCTACAGATCTGTTACAGAAACGCTTTGCTAGAGGAAACGCATGAGCTAGGAGCCTCAGCAGACTGTTTTACATTAAGGAGGGAAGGCACTGGTTTACTGCCCGGGCACTACTGTTAGAAGGCACCGTACAGGAGCACCGTTTTCAGCACTTGGGAATAAACACAAAAGCTGCCAACACCAGGTTGCATAAGAGCACTTTAAGCACACGGTTATTTACAAAAGCAGAGGTAATTATAATGCAGGAGGTGGATCCCAAACAAACAAACTTGACTAACACTTTAAAAAAGAAAAAAAAAAAAACTACCACCACTGTTACTTAATCGCGGGACAGCTGCAGGAACTCTCTGCGCGAAGGACGCACGGCGAGCAGAGCCGGGGCAGCGCCGCGATGCCCGCAGCCGCTGGGCCGCTTACCGGAGCGGGACTTGATGATGTCGCTGAACTCGCTCTGCGGCCCGGCGGCCCCCTCCTCGGGCTGGGCGACGCGGGCCATGCTCCCGACGCGCGGCTAAGCCCTTCGCCCGGCGGCTCCCATGGGTCCCGGCTCAGCACCTGAGGGCGAGCAGAGAGGCGGCGTGACACCGCTGTCA
>VXAV01004684.1:456200-479115 GCA_013399715.1 Alectura lathami
TGGGGCGGCGAGGGCGTGAGGAGGAGCGGGCGTCTGGGGGGATGGGGGGGGCGGGTTGGCCGCTAGCGGCTGGGGGTCGGTGCCCGGTGCTGGGCTGGGCGGGCTGTCCCGGCCTTGTTTCGTGCTGTGGTCGGACGGCCGAAAATCGCGGGTGGTTTTCAGTCGGGCAACGAGTGGAAGTGACAATGCGCTGCGCTGGGCACGAGGTGTCTCGTCGCCCCAGGTGAGCCGCATGCACGGGGGGGACGGACGGCCAGCAGTTGGTCGGCCTTGGCGGTGCCCCAGGTCAGGGGCGCGCCAGCAGCGAGCACCGCGCTGCCGGTGTGCCAGACCCGGGCACAGGGCTCCAGAGAGCAAGGGGGGCAGGGAGACAACAGGAGCAGCCGGGGCTGGGCAACGCATTCATTTGGTATCTCCACCTCCACAGAAATGGGTAACAAGGAAGCGAGGAAGGTTTGTCTTCTAAAGCCATCTTTCCTATCAGTGTGCAGCTTTACCAGGCACTGCAGATAACAGTAAACAATTATTATCTGTATTTTAGCCTGAGCTAGCTGTGATACTTACCCATACTTTCCTGTTTCCCCCAGGGGAAGAAGAGATACCTCAAACAGAGCCACCTGTAAATTACTCTAACATTTTTTCCTCCACCTTTGGTCATTTTGCCTGTGTGGCACGTGTGTGACCAGGACTGGGCCTTGCTGCTCTGCGGCCCAGCAGCTGAAGGCAGGGAGCTGCAATCTCTGTTGTGCTGGGCACAGATCAGCTGCTCCACCCCCGGCCTGCTTCATCCCATGCTCCCCGTTCGCAAGTGCACAGCAGTGCCGACGCCACACATTCCCCAGCGTTGCAGTGGCCCAAGCTGCCACCCTGCTGGGAGCTGCAGGGGCACCCAATGCCACACAGCCACCCAGGTGTCCATGTCCCACCCGCACGGTGCCAAGCAGGAGGCTGGTTTTGCTGGGAAACCACTGTCTGTGCGCTTGTTGTACCAATCCCTGCTACAAACAGCACTTGTGGCTGGAGCAGCATTTGTTTGTTGCCTTCTTGCTTCTCCTGGCTGAAGGAGCGGGATTTCTGCCTCTCCCGCAAATCCCTCCCTGTGCATGCTGAGTCCCTGGGTTCAGTGCCCAGTGATGGGAAAAGCACCATTTCTGGTGATCCGAACTCCACGCTGCCTTGGCCAACGCAAGGAGAGGAAGGTCCTGCTGCATGAGGGGCTGGCGTCCTACAGAGGCGAGCAGGCTGATGCCAGGCAGCCATACCCTGGGTGTGAAAAGCTGCAGGCAGGTTGCAGGAGGCTGCAGTATCCCATTTCCAATCCCTGTGTCTAAGCTCAAGGTCCTGATTTTTATATGCTCGCTCTGAAAGCACCTACAAAGTATTTCTCAAAAAGAAGTAAGTTATAGTTTAACCTGATAGCATTTCCTTTTTTGTTCTTTTCCTTTTCCTGTTTTAGACAGAAGTAGCATCATTTTCTCCTTTGAACTCCAGCAAGGCAATAGAGTAATGAGACTGAACGCTACCTCGGGGAAGCAGCAGTGTTTTTTCCTGGTGTGTTTCAGACATGCCTTTTTCCACAGCAATGCTCACTCGGCTGCTGATCAAAGTCTGACTCTTCTGAGCTAGTTACTTAGAGTGTAGGCTTCCCAATGCAAGGGCAGTAATCTTTATATCTGGGTCTGTAGGCACAAGTCCATCACGGGGAAAAAAAAAAAAAAAAAAAAAAAAAAANNNNAAAAGCAACGAAAAAAACCCTAATCTTTAATACTCGCTACAGTGCGTGCTTTAATCTCTCTAATTTTGTATTTCTGTGGTTGGAAGAATTAGAAAATCATGACTGGCACACCTGTAATGTCCAAAAGCAAAGTCTCCACTGGGTCATATTTCTAAAACCTACATTAATCTACAAATGTCTTGGTTGCTGCAGGCCATTAATATCAAGTGGATTGTGTGGCACAGTTTACCTTTCTGCATAATGAAGAACAAATTAGGAAAATAAAGGAAAAGCCCCTGAAGCTCTTAGACAAGGCAAAGACAAGCAGAATACAGGAAAAGAAACTGAATCGGGCTGAGAAGATGTGCAGCCCTTGAACTTTGACCGAAGTAAATAAACACCTCATTCCTTAATGCATGAGAACAACGGAGTCGCGAGGCTCTGAGCTCGTCTTACCTTGGCTCCTTGTCTTTGCTCTCAGCATTTCTATTTTTAGAATACACCCGTAACTGATAGGATTGCTATAACCAAGGATTTCACCTATCTCGTTACCGTGAGATTGACTGCTCTAATAATGCACGTACCCATTCATCAACGTTTTGCCATGATTTCAGAAAACCAGTCTATATTCAGGAAGACAGGAGACATCAAATGGATTGCCCTGCCAGGAGGCTGTCCCTTATCGTCCCTTCCTGCGTGCCCCGGCACATCGTCACTCCCAGGCCCCGCACCTGGTACGCTGTCGCTCAGCAGACATTTCCCCGCAGAACGTGTGCTGAATCGAAGCAGCAGCTCCACGGCGCTTCTGCGCTGACATGTTGCTCTCGGCACTCAGCACAAGCCCCTTACTGCTTTCATTATCTCTCATCTGAGGGAAAAACTACAGAAAAAGACGTATTAAATAAAAACTCTCTCTCTGCATGTTTCCTCTTGTAAGAAAAATTATTATTATTTTTTTTTAATAAAAACTTGGGCTGATTTTATCAACGAGTGCTCTGGCAGCATCTTTCAATGAGTTTAGCAGTCCGGATAGCCGCATTTAGCTTGCCCCTCTTCCTTTCTTTTGCAGTAACCTAAGTGCTTGTTCAACTAAAGATCTAAAACTGAAACACTGGGAATCAGCCCTAGCACTTTTTAAAGGTGGGCACTGCATTTTCAACCCTCACTTGCTCAGTTGGGGATCTGATTTAACATTAGATTGCTTATTATTAGTTGAAGCTCAGCACCCTTGTGTACAAGCTCCCTCGGAGCTCCTCCACATCACCCATCTGTTAATATTTAATGCATTTTTGTTCCGTCACCTTTTCCACAGCTCCTGCTCACCGCTGTTACTGAGGGCTCCCAAGGACATAGACGTGGAGCGGCCCCAGGCAGCCACCCCTCTCCTGTGCCCCTCAGCACAGGAGCAAGTCCATCCCCCCTGCCTCGCTCCCAGCTACCCAAGAGGTGTCTCTGCAGCGAGGAAGGCAGCTCACCTCCTCTCTTCGCCCAGGACACAATGCAGACATGGCCCAGCCTCACTTCCTCATTGCCACCCCCTGTGGCATCATCCAGCTGCACTTCTTGATGAAATTCCGGACTGTTTTGCCACAGACAGCTCACCACACGTCAGGAGGCACCAGGGACAGAAAATGAGGGGGTGGGCTGAGGGAGAGGGCAGCCAGCAGCCCCAATACACAGACCAGGCCTGGGATAGGCTGCCTTCAAGCACAGTGCCTGTCACCTGCACCTCTATCTTTCCCTCTTGTTGTCCCCGCATCGTTCGCTCAGCGTATTTCCGTTTCCACAAGTCAGGATGTGACTCTTCAGAAGGTTCTCTCCACTCCATTTTTATCTCATTAGATTCGATGTATCTATTGATTAGATCAGATTCAAGGGAATATTGTGTGCATAAAGTACACTGGAACCTTGTATCTTAAGTTTCAGCAATTTTTTATAGCTTCATTATAAAACCCCAGAAAATTACACCGTATTAATAGAAATGCTGACGTCCCTTTAACTGCAGTGACATTAATTGAAGCTACCACAATTTATCATCATTCTGAAGAATATAACCCCTAAAAGTACATTAAACAAGAGTGCATTAATGAACAATTATAGCAATCAATTTACCTTCCCAACGTAACTCTGAACTGCAGCAGAAAACCGCCATCATCAAAAAGACAGGGAGCTTTGGTCAACATCACGCTGCCACCGTCTGCAAGGGCAGCTGAAAGTTGTTAGTCAAAGTCACTCTTGGTACAAATCCTCTTCTGTTTGTTTATTTATTCTTTCACTCCCGGCTATTATTCCAGTGGTGCTCCATCCTCATTTGAATAGCCTGTGCTATGCATCAGCACAGGTTTGTTTAGCGGCCAGACAAACAAACACACACCGCTTCTACAACGCCAGCCTTTATCAGCCACTGGTTGGAACAGGAAGCAGGTTCCTGTGCTAACATACAAACTTGGGGAACTTGCCTCATTTTTGTAGCAACTTCCTTCACTCCTGGCTCACAAACAACATCTTCCATGGTAGCAGCATTGTTTACTCAATGAAATAATACAATGGTTGGACAAAGACAGTTTGGAAACAGTTTCAAAAGGAAAGCACTCCCCACTCTGCAAAAGTAGCTATCGGTGGGAAGTGTGGGCAGGGTGTTTCTGTGTACATCTTTTTATTTCAAGGGCAGGCAGTGGGAGAAGATGAAGTTTATTCTCAGCAACCTTAAAAAGTAACTCTACTATTCCGTGAATCCTCCCAATATGCAGTGAATACAAACAAATTGAAACAAAAAATAAAATGCAAATACATTTTTTTCCAAATGATCATTATTTTTTACATTTGCCTCACTTTAGACCAAGCGATGGGGCACATGTCACTATTTCTTTGCTGTATCCTATTAAATGATCAAAGCGGATGTTTTGTACTTGACCTCTTAAGATGTTCCCCAGCCAGAAGAATAATTTCAGATATTATGTATGAGATCACTCTGCTGACAGATACAATTCATCAACTTGCATACCGGGACAGTGGCACGGCCCTGCCCACAAAAGCACCAGCAAGAAGCCCCTGCTGTGGATGGCACCCTACTGAGCGCTTTCCACCAGATCCAACCCTTGCACAGACTGCACTCGGTAGCCTGTGGCTTTTACCCTCCTGAATCATGCGAGGACAGGGGTGGTTACCAAGGCGGACAAGAGCCAGGCTAGAAATTCCTTGGCACTGATCTCTCCAGCTGCGGTCCAGAAGCTGCGTAGCTGTGCTCTCACAGCCCTGAACAACTGGTGGCAGATTCAGCCTCCAGGACACACACGGTCAGCCTGCAGCAAGAAGTCCAACCAGGATTTGCCACGCCTGCCACTGCAAACGTGCCCTCAGGCTCTTCAGAAAGCCCCACTCTTCAGCAGCTCAGTGTGGGTTCACACAACCACCACTAGCCTTGCATTTTCAAAATATCTACATAGTTTTGTTCACGTACTGAAAGCCTAAATAACTTTTAATTACTACCACAGTTGTTTTTTTTTCCACTTAAATGAGAAGGATTTGGGCTTTTAACTAAACCAGCGTCCACGATAAGATCAGATCTGAACATTACAGATCTGTATATAAATTTTTAATTCTAAGCAATTCTGATCCCTCTTTAGTTGATGGAATAAATCAAGAAGTTAAGTTCTTTATCCACAAATGGATTTGGGTACCAGTTTATTCCGCAGTGCGCAGGTTTCCTGTGGCCACACTCGCGAGCTGCAGATGCTCCAGCAGCCGTGGCACTGGACATAGCCCACGCACAGATCTCTGTGCTGCCTGTGCCACCTTGCTTTGCACCGCTTCCCATCTTCACACTCGTTTCACAAAAAGCTGGCCTGAATGCCGTCAGTTACGGCCAGATATAGTTACAACTACACCAGGTAGCAGTTTAAGTTGTCTTCACTGAAGCCCCCATCCCGCTCCCAAGCTTCAGCGGTGCCCAGTGAGACCAGGGAGCTCGGTGGCCTTGCTGGCCTCATGCTGGCAATGTGCTGGCTGTGCCTCTTATGAAACTGCCACGTGTGAGCAGGGGATCTTGGCCGCTTCTCCGGGACAGCCTTCTATCTGCTCTGTGCAGCAGGGCCAAGGCTGAGGTCTGAACCTAGTGAGCGCTGTGGGTTTCACAGCGGGATAAACAGGCTGGTTTATGTTGTTGGGAGCGCGCGGAAGGAGCACACAGCAACACCTGCAGAAGGCACACCACCCAGCACTCGGGGCAACGGTGATGGGCGTGAGCCTCATGCCTCCAAGGAGCAGCCTGCAAACACAGTGCTGGCTCTTCCCATGCTCGGCATGCCTGAGTGCAATGGGAACCACGCACCCAGTTCCAGCAGAAGGGTCTGGCTCAAAGTCTGCAGTTCTTCAGGGAGCAGGAGTGCCTCTAAGAGACGTTTGTCCATTCCTTGCCTTATTTTGCAGCTAGTTAAATAACTGCTGTGCTAGAATCTCTGCAGGCAGTAATTACTGTTCCATTTTCTTCTATTAGGCAGTCCTGAACTGAGCCATGAAAATTGCTTTGAAATCACAGCAGACAAAGAGGAAGCTTTTGGACAGCGTTTATTTCGGGATGTTCCAAACCAAAACTATCTTCCAAACCAAAAGCGAAGTCCAGCCCTGCCAAGTCCTTAATCACTGAAATGAAGAAAGAGACCACAAAACTGAATGAAAAGATGATTTAAAAAATTTTCCTACTCTGAAAAAAGCCTTTTTTTTTGGAGTTACTGTCAAAAGAAAATGAGAGAACAACAAAAAACCTTAATGCATCACTGATGTATCTAACTGGAGGTGACATGCAGAGGCCAAGTGTTTGAAAAGGGAAGGATGCCACAGTTTGAAGGAAAGAACTCGTACTTTGCATCTCAGAAAATAAAGTCTTACTTACTGGCACATACAAAGGATTTTCCAAGTGTGTATGACCAAGTTTCTTCTTACAGCATCCACTGTACTGTACCATTGTAACATAATTGTAACACAATATCCAAACACTTAGGCTTGAAGCACTTACAGACTAATCTTAAAACAGTTACTGGGTACACAAGAGCCAGATTATTTATAGTGCAGTAGTACCACAGGGCTCAGCCAGGACGAGCTGCCGCTGCACGAGACAGAAGGTAAACATGGAGCAAGCAGCAAAGTCCCTCACCCGGAGAGAGCGCATCTGGGCTGGGGCGTTTCAAAACAGCAAATGTAGCTACTACCAGGACAAATGCCTGTTTAAAACACAAATGTATCCGAGCCTGGGAGATTCAGTTTAAATCTAGTCTGAAATAGGAGGCTTCGAACACAGAAAACAAAAGGCAACAATAAAGGAAATTGTACAATTAGGAAAACTAGCTGGGAACAAAAGTTAATTTTAGCAAATCTTGTGAAACATTCATTATGAAATATAAAATCATCTGTCCCCGCCCTGAAGAAGCAATCACCAGTTGGCAGCATTTTGCCAGCACCAGGACAGAAACGGTCCTGAGAAGGGTGTGAACCAGGGGAGTGCAGCAAGAAAAAAAATGGTTGCAAATGGATACAAATGCCTGTGGGAGAATATCACTGGAGTTACTGATTGCCACAGCCCAGTCCTCAGCAAGGACCCTTGCGGATTCAACCCCCTTTTTCATCACTGCCTCTTGAAGCTTGTCCTCACTATCATGTGCATGGTACTGAAGTCCACCCAGTGCTCTTTCAGTACTCTTTGGCAGCGTTTCTTTCCTCAGGAGCTGGGAGTTTCCACAGAAAGCTTTGCTATTTTCAGTGTGGAATGAGGTGCGTGACTGCTCCTGTATGTCCTGCCCTAAAAAAGAGAAAAGCAAAACACGGGATGCCTTTTCCAGGTAACGCTGAGCCTGAAGGGGTCTTCTTTGCCAAAAATAATCAGTGAAGCCTCAGCTACGTGTTCTTAATGCAACACAGAGGGAACTATTAAAATACTCCAGCTAGCAACGTCACATCAGGCCCCGAGATGGACATTATGAGGTGGCCAGAGCCGGCCATGCTGATAACTGGCAGTGGGACTGCAAGTGAGACCGCCTCCAGGTGTGACTGAGGAGGCCTATGGGAGCTGGCATGGCCTTCGGAGGGCCAGCTAATACAGACAGAAACCCAGACACAAGCAGCTCTTCGCCTCCTAACATCTTCGCCTCCTAACATTTTCCAGTCACCGGGGACCTCGCGTCCCCGGTGACTGGAAAAAGGCAAACATCACTCCCATTTTTAAGAAAGGGAGAAAGGAAGACCCGGGGAACTACAGGCCAGTGAGCCTCACATCTGTGCCTGGGAAGATCATGGAGCGGATCCTCCTGGAGGAGATGCTAAGGCACATGCGAGATGAGGAGGTGATCTGAGACAGCCAGCACGGCTTCACCAAGGGCAGGTCGTGCCTGACCAATCTGGTGGTCTTCTGTGATGGAGTGACGGCATCCATGGACCAAGGGAGGGTGACAGATGTTGTCTACCTGGACTTGTGCAAGGCCTTTGACACGGTCCCGCACCATATCCTTACCTCTAAACTGGACAGATGTGGATTTGATGGGTGGAGTGTTCGTTGGATAAAGAACTGGCTGGAGGATCGCAGCCAAAGGGTTGTAGTCAATGGCTCTATGTCCAGGTGGAGGCCGGTCACGAGCGGTGTCCCCCAGGGGTCCGTCTTGGGACCGGTGCTCTTCAACATCTTTATCGACGACTTAGACTGTGGGATCGAGTGCACCCTCAGCAAGTTTGCTGATGACACCAAGCTGAGTGGTGCAGTTGATACCCCTGAAGGAAGGGATGCCATCCAGAGGGACCTGGACAGGCTGGAAAAGTGGGCCCACGAGAACCTCATGAGGTTCAACAAGGTCAAGTGCAAGGTGTTGCACTTGGGTTGGGGCAATCCCAGGTGTGTGTACAGACTGGGAGAAGAACTCCTTGAGAGCAGCCCTGCCGAGAAGGACTTGGGCATTGTGATTGACGAAAAGCTGGCCATGAGCCGGCAGTGCGCTCTTGCAGCCAGGAAGGCCAATGGCATCCTGGGCTGCATCAAGAGAGGGGTGGCCAGCAGGGAGAGGGAGGTGATCGTCCCCCTCTACTCTGCCCTTGTAAGGCCTCACCTGGAGTACTGTGTCCAGGCCTGGGGCCCCCAGTACAGAGGGGATGTGGAGCTGTTGGAGCGGGTCCAGAGGAGGGCCACCAAAATGATCAGAGGGCTGGAGCACCTCTCCTGTGAGGAAAGGTTGAGGGAGTTGGGATTGTTTAGCTTGGAAAAGAGAAGGCTCCGGGGAGACCTCATGGCGGCCTTCCAATACTTGAAAGGAGCTTACAGGCAGGAGGAGGACCGACTTTTTGAACAGGTGGATAATGGTAGGACAAGGGGGAATGGGCTAAAACTGCAAGAGGAGAGGTTTAGGCTGGACATCAGGAAGAAATTCTTCACTGAGAGAGTGGTGAGGCGCTGGCACAGGCTGCCCAGAGAAGCTGTGGATGCCCCATCCCTGGCTGTGTTCAAGGCCAGGCTGGATGGGTTCCTGGGCAGTTGGATCTAGTGAGCTGGTGGTTGGTAGCCCTGTCCACGGCAGAGGGGTTGGAACTAGATGATCTTTGGGGTCCCTTCCAACCCAAGCCATTCTATGATTCTATGATTCTACCTGGTGCTCCACTGCCTACCTTCGTTCGTTAGCTGTCGTCAGCAAAAGCTTTGGGCTGCTTCAGTTCTGTGTTTAAGCAGGACTAGCACCTCTGCTGCCAAAGAATGTGATTCCTCCATGCTAGGGTTCCACCAAGAGTCGTCAGTAACACTAACGAGGATGCATGTGTCTCTTACACCTGCAGATCAGCCAAGCTTTTTGTCACATGTCCTCTTTGTACCTGCTTGTACGTAAATTCTAACTGCAGCAGGTCAAAACCAAAAACCCAATATTCAAAGATCATGATTCTGCATTTATATGCCATTAAAATACTCTGTCCACCTCAAACAACAGATGATTCATTTGTGAAAACTAATGATTTATTTATAAGCATTCAAAGTGCAAAGCTGCACTGACATCTTGGAGCAACAGAGTGAAATTAACAGTGTTATAAAAACCTCTGCTGAGACCAGAGGAAGATAAAGCCTGCAGCAGGGGGATGAACACCACAGGCAGAATACCCTGAGCCTTACAACAAAGCAGGTAAGAGCTTCTTTGGCCTCCCCTATTTTTGGTGTAAATAAACCAGCTGAATGGTTCTTTTTAAACAGCAGTTAGTCTCATCTGTAACCTTATCAAATACCACAAATCTTCCAAAGTGCCTTCCTCCATTTCCCTACTCCACATCTTTTTCCCACGAAAATCTAAGCCTGGATTTTTTTTAGGAACAGCAACCAATAAACAGAGGCATGGTAGCACTAGCAACGGGAAAGAAATGTTACCAAATTAGAAGATGAAAAATGAAGGAAAACAAAACCTTTTCAACAATGACTGAGGAAGCCTACAAGTCCTAGAGCTGATTTAGAAATCCTGTAAATCCAAGGATTGCTTTTCACCTTTAGGATACACTTTCAAATCCAGCCAAAGCTGTCACTAATAATTAAGGTAATAACTTTTGGGTGCTCTCCCCTGTATACATTCAGGATTACATCACTCCAGCATGTGATTTATAATTAAACAACACACTTATCTATAGAGTATTTCTGTGGGTGGTGAAGTGATTCAGCCACTCTCTGCATTCTCCTTACGGGGACTTCCTCCAAACGCTCCGTGCTCAGCATAGCTTCGATGCTGAGCCCTGATTTTTCTTCTTATCTTCACTTGGCACAGTGAGAAAGGAACAACCAGGGCAGCAGTGAGGACTCCCAATTCACCACCCCATGGCCTGGCAGCAGCAGAAGCACCTCTGTGTCCCCCACAGACCACAGGCACAGAAGGGTGGCACCACCCCATGCCCTGGCCTTATTGGGTTTGACCCCAGCCCACCACCAGTGTTTTCACCAGGGTTAAGCCTCTACTTTTTCTTTCTTAGCAGGAATTTTCCATTAAGCGTTTCAGCTGGAAACCAGCCACCTTCCTGCACCAGGATAGGCAGAAAGCAACCTGGGAGAGAGCCCCAACCAGTACATAATGCTCTGTATTTGCCAGACGCCCTAGTAGCTTTGCTGGTCTACCTCAGCTGTGGGGTATGGGGTCTCCAGCAGGACCAGCCCCCCGCTGTCCCACCAGAAAGCAAAACCAGCTGGCGGAGGTGTTCCTGCTGGCACTCGTAACTCCAGCCCTCCCCCATGGGCACAAAGAGGCTTTTTGCAGAGGCCTAGACTGCCCTCAGAGCCTGTGCCTTCTTTATTGACAGGAAGGCTCTTAGGTTTAATCTGGGGAGGTCTGCAGATTGCCAGGGGGGATATAGGGGAGTAATTTTTTCAAACATATACTGCAACGCCTCCTCAAAAGGGTCTGCTTTCTGAATCATTTAATCTTCCCTGGAAACTTCACAGTCCCAACTCCCTTGACTGTGCATGCTTTATCTTCAGGCAAAACTTCTGTGGCCTTTGTGGTCCACATTGTTCCTCAACAACTCAGTTGCTTTGGGTTTGTGGAGCCAAACAGCAGGCACCTTGCAAGGCCAGCGGGGTCCCTAGACAGGCAGGTCTGTGACACGGCTGAGCCTGGCGGTAGCTGCCAGACAGACACTTCTGCTTCTCATGTGCTTGTTCCCACTGGTCTGTTTACTCCAACACTGCTGTTCATCTGACTTCAAAGCAAATTGCTTCTGCGCTAAGAGCAGCAGTGGGAGAATGATGCCAAAAGCAAAGAAGCACTTTTGAGCACTACCTCTTTGGCCACCATTAAACCCACACAAGCATAAAAATGCACCATGGAAGAGCCCAAAGCAGATGGCTGAATAGATCCAAGCAACAAAGCCACTGCAGATGACCTCAGACTGCTCTTGGCTTTGCCCACTGTTTCCAGACAAAGGACTGAGTAACCTACACACTGGTATCAAGTCCTGTGTAGTCACCCAAGAACAGCCGACATACAGGGCTGATGAGACACCCAAAGGCACCCGAGGCATCTCAGATGGCATCACACGGCTCGCTACATTTAGGCAGCAGAATTCCACCTGAAGCTTCAGATACCAACCTGGAGCTGTCAAACAGCTGCACTGCCCAGGATAGAGCAAGTTTTCTTACAAGAAAGGGAAGTGTCACTGCCTCCATCCATCTGGCTGCTGCTGTATGCGAGGGGAGAGAAAGTGGTATGTGACGTGGAATGGTTTCTCTTCAGCTCTGCTGAGGAGGCAAATATCTATTATTTCTCTGAACTAGAACAGGCCTCTTCCCTCTCTCTCTGCTTATGCATCTGTAGGCAACGGGTCCAGATACACTCTCCAGTATTACCACGCCCCACTTGTACAATTTTTTATAGGAAAACGAATATGGTCAGGCCTCCAAGAGGCAGAGATATGAAATGGATAAGATAGCACTGAATCCACACCTCCACCCTTAAGGACAGAACCAGACTTAAGCAAAAATAATCACGGATTACGCGGGGCATGAAGTACAGAGCAGTATTTGTAATACTACTGTAAACATTGTGATGGCCTAAGAAAAGGAGAAAGATTTCAAAAGATGGGAAACAGATTTCATTGGACCGACTAACACACTCAGAAAAAAGGTGAACAAGTTTTCAGGCACAAAAAAATCAAGAAGCAGTTGCTTTCAAGACAGAACAGCATCTGGTACAAAATGCGAGCAGCAGCAGTATGGAAATGAGGGGGGAAAGCATTACGGAAGAAATCATCCAAAAATTCTCATCAAATAAAAAAATTCTTGCATTATCATGATGGGGTAACCTGGGACACTTCCGAATTTTGCAAACCATGCGCATGCATGATGAAATTGATTCTGTTTTAAAACATCCCTGCTGTAATGCTAGGATGAATTTCTAGAAATGTTTCCAGTTTTAAATTACAGTGTAGATAGAACCGCAGCATTAAGATTTCATTTTAGTGAAACTGCCATTAATGTTTTACCTAACGTAAGCCAATTTTCTATTTCACTTAGGAAAATGTATCCTGTCATACTCCATATTTGACTTTATTGAACTAACAGAATTCTATACCCCCTTTCATAGCAAACCAGTGGTGCATTTCTTTAATACAAGAACAGGCTGTTCACCTGTCTTTTTTATAATTAGATGGTTGTATTTTTGTTAGAGTAAAATCAAGGAAGATAAATACTAACTTGGTTGGAAGAAATACCCTTAAATCAGAGGGACAATAACATATAGCTCCACTGCTTACTTAGTTCATGGATTAGAAGTCAGGCTCAAGCTGAGGTTAGACTGGGTGGGACAGCATTACAAGTACTTAAACCATGAGAACAGCATTCCTCATATAGCTGTTTGCAGCTAACACACTGGGTGGGATTCCCGGAGGAAACCATCAAATGCTGTTACCATATGTTAAAATAACATCAGTTTAAAGCCTCAAGAGCTATAATCATTGATAGGACTCTGCCTGAACAACTGAAATGCTCAGGATGCAATTGTTTTAATGACAAAATCTTCACAGCAGCAGGCATCAAATGTTCCTATAATCAATACAAAAAGTAAGAGCAAAGGCTTTAATAACAAGTAGAAAACAAAACCAAAGGCAAGCTGAAGAATGCAAACAACTACCATGCACAGTGCTTATGCAAATGACATCCTGACTGTCCTTTCCACAGAGCTATCAGGGTTTTACCCTATTCCTCCCTCCTTATCTTTAGAGAGTAGACATGCACAGAATGCACCATGTTTGATCTAAAAGTGCCAAATCCCTTAGAATACCAGACCTTTGATCTTTGTGACCTGAAGTGAGAGTAACAGAACTTAAGGGACAGCAGCTAAATGTCATTAGCCATGGCACGCTTGCAGTAACAAATGTATAAGCATACTGCAGCTCTGAATGACTCAGAAAGTTATGCAAGTATGAGTCTTGGTTTGAGGACTAAATCATATGGAATCAAGTTTTTTCAACTATGGCAAATTCCTACAAAGGAAAACATGCAAGAAAGGTGTTTCTTACAGTACCTCTGCCACTTACAAATCATGAAGTTAAACAAAGTGCTGCGTACCTGTATTTAAGGTGCCATTTATGGATACTACTTAGTCTGGAGTCCTGAAAAAAAAAAACCTTCAAGTACAGCATTTGACTAAGTTGCAGAGTACATACAAAAAACAGCACTTGATCTTGACAGCTTTGGCTGAGGCACTGTCCTTTACAATTCGGCATATGGAAGCTGGATACACGTAGGCATCACAAGCCTTGACAAAACACCCTCTCTGCACGCACTTGCTTCTGCGAACCCTATCTCACCACCTGGCTCAGACTGCACAGAAGGCCAAACCTCCTGCGTGGACTATGTTAAGGGCCAGGAGGAAAGAACTAGGAGGCACAGGGCACTGGAAAGGGTAGGCTCAGCTGAACTGAACCCAATCTGATGGCAGACAGGAGGGGTCTGGTGGTCAGCAATCTCTAAGCTGCTGGTCATCTACCAGAAGCCACCAACACTCAGTGAGTGAGATTGTTTCCAGGATGATAAAAGAGAGAGAGGGCCACATGCCAGGAACTGACATTCCTCTGGGAAAACAGTTGATTCGAAAACCTGGGAAAGCTATATTTAACAGCAAAGTGATAGTGCTGAGAGCCTGAGTGAACAAGAGACAACATCCTTGAGTCACAAGAGAAAACAGGCAACTTCCATAAATAGTTCCACTTTCAGTTGAGTCTGACTGGTTTGTGTAGCCACGGGGCTGCTCTCTGGTTCTGCGTAACGCAGGATATGCCTGAAGCTGTGCAGGTTTCCCAGACTTTGTGCCAATATTCGTAACACACAGGCAGCCTTCAGCCCCCTGACCTGTTGCCATACAACCCCACATCACGGGCAATTATGCAGGTGTCAGATTCCCACTTCAAATCACACTCTACTCCTTTCTCCCATGAAGGAACTAGAAAGCATACACTGGCCAGTGAAGCTCAAAGGTTGACAGCGATTTCTGCTACTGACCAAGGCCCTGCTTGTCCATCCCTCCAGCTTTCTGGGGCTGTCCATACTGACCATGAAGCGCTAGACTGTCAGAAGCTCCTTTCAACTTCCTCGCTGTCTGCAGCTGAGGGTGTACCCCAGCCAGCAGCTGGATGGCCTCTGGGCACAGAGAAGGGTAGATCAGCATGACAGAAATGAATGCAAGCCATGCCACTGAAAGCACCACTCAAATAGGTGAATTCTCCTATCTACTTTGGTAAAAGCAGGATCATACAAAAAATAGGGAGCTGATGTAAAGCACATCAGGGTTTTAATCACATCTCTCCCACTAGCCTGCATGGAAAGCTCGCCCCAGACATGGTAGCTGAGCCATGGAATTGTTTCCTGGTTCAAAACCCTGATAGAAACACAATTCTGCCACCTAACAGAGTAGTAGTGGAATGATTCAGTAACCAAAGCATACAGGCTGTAACCTCTAATGCAGGGAGTCACGTCACACTGCCTAGTGGCCCCTGCCTAGCTCCACGCTCCCTTCTTTATCAGGGACAGCTGTATCTGTGCTTGCAGCACTGCTGACTGCAAGCCACTACATTCCTGTCAGGAACCATCTCTGCAGCTATAGACTAAATCTGGGGTGTTCATTGTGCTCAAGGAACTAAACTCTGCTGCACTTTCTATGGGCGCACAGCACAGTCCAGGTGGAAAGCCCTGCCTGTGATACTGCTTCATACACGGTCAGCGGCTTGCAGCGGTAACCCCAGGCCCCAACACATGGTGGAGCTGCCCCAGGCCCTGCTCCCCAGCAGGGCCCTGCCTGCTCTGCCCCAGGCTCTGCCCTTGTTCTGCTTTGCTGCCCCGCACAGCTGTGACCAAGGGAACCCTTCTCCTGCTGGGTTTGCACAGCTCACCCTAGCCGGTATCCAGGTTATGGACGGGACATTTTCCAGGCTTGCTTAGACTTGCAATAGCCGAATTGCTCCTAAAATGGTCACTGTCACTTAACAGAACAGGTGAGAAAGAAGCAATGTGAAATACAGTTTCAATCTTAAAAGAGCTCACCATAAACAATGTAAGAAGTCATAAAATCCACATTTCATCTGAGTAATTGAGGAATGGAAATTTCTGTTCTTGGTAGATTTAAGGTCAGTCATCCCATTAAACAGCATCTGTTGAAACAGAATGATTACGGGTGATGAGAAGTGCTCCTTTGAGAAAGTTTTTCTGTTACTGGTAAAAATCCATCTTTGGATGGTTCTCTTTCATAGAATCACAGAACCGTGACCTCTGGAGATCATCCAGCCCCATCCCCTGCTAAAGCAGGTTCCCTACGGCAGGTTGCACAGGAAAGCGTCCTGGTGGGTTCTGAACGTCTCCAGAGAAAGAGACTCCACAGCCTCCCTGGGCAGCCTGTACCAGTGCTCTGTCACCCTCACAGTAAAGAAAGTTCCTTCTCATGCTCAGATGGCACTTCTTGTGTTCCAGTTTGTAAAACCATTTAATATGTCCTGGAAATAAGCAAGGTATTCCCCAGATGTCTGCATTAGGACTCGTTATCCCTCCATCTTTTTTCAAACAAGGGCTCAAATACTGAATGGAGGAAACACTCACCTGAAACATATTAGGACTTTTTTTTTTTTTAATTTTGTAAAGCACAGAAGGAAATAATCAGTGATTTTTTTTTTTTTTAAAGTAATCCTGTTCAACCTTGTTAATGCTAACTGGGTCTTATTTTTCAAACAGTCAAGAGTTGTTATATTTAATTTATCCCTTACACAGAATTACAGCCAGTCTAGTTTGTGCACCTCTAGAATTCCCAAAAGAATACTCCATGATTTAAATGATCTGGTCATACGGAAGAAGGGCTTTCCAAAGAGTTTGCAACCTATGATTCTTTTTTCTGAAGAGGCTAACTGCTTATGCATATTTTTACTTTATCCATACAGATTTAAGTCCCTTTGCATCACATAACACTACGACGCCTCTTAAACATTCCTGTGAGATAGGAAAAACAGTGTAATCCTGCTCTGGCGCTAGAAACCCTGCCGAATCCTGTACTCCTTAAGGGCTATAAAGGAATTTTTCTGGAGCTGATTGTATGTTCAATTTCACTTTGTGCTGGCTGGAAGATCAATAGAGGGAGGTGATGCTGAGGCACAGTAATTTTAAGTGTACGACTACTGTGCACACGCCACAACTCTCATTATACAAGCAGGCTTCTGTGCCTGTCCAGAATTCAGTGACAAACTACCTACTTACACAGTCTGTCACAGGAGCAGGGCCCACGAATTTGTACCCATACACACCGGCTGCAGCAGCAGAGCTAATAAGGAATATCCTCAAAAGTGCCTCATCTGTGAGCATTGTTCTGTGGGAAGCCAGCTATCTGGTTAGGAATTAACCAAGTTATATTTTGATATGAATATTCACATAGATGAAATAAAAGTCTTGCAATTGCATTCTCAAACTACTTTTTAGCTGAACATACAAAATGGCTACCAAAATAAGCTGAAAAAATACAGCAGATTTTTTGGTCAGAGCAATGACCTATGTATATGGACCCCAGCAGGTAACTATAACTGTTAATACAGTGGTGGTCAGGGATGCTGATACTACTGATACCACTGATACTCCTACCAGAAGTACTGATCTACAAATAAACAGCAGTCAGTAACTCCTTGGTTAGCTCCCAACATCTCCCTCCAGAGATACTATCTCTGAGGTTTTATCTGCAAAGGAAGCTGAATGCTTTATTTATATCAGAATATATTTACAACCTGGAAAGCAGCAATGCCAACACTGTTAATGACAAACAGTACATAAAAGGAAACAATGTACATTTCAAAGTAAACACATCCTAGTCTGACAGTAGGATTATCTCGGTATAATAGTTCTGGTTAAAAAAAAAAAAAAAAAAAAACATTCTGAGATAGTGATTGTTATAATTGAGGCTCATTCTTGGTTATGAAGACAAGTCTGCTAAGCACTTCCAGACAAGAGGTCCCGTAGAGGCTCCTTTCGGGAGATGTGGGTACCACCATGCACATTCAGATCTGTTAACGCATTCTCTGCAGAGCCCAACCTAAAAATAGGTGTGCTCTGAAACTCCACTTAAATCCCTCTTTGAGACAACCTACAACGACATGTAATAGGAACAGGCACAGGAAAAGATTTTCTAACCAGAATAAACAGCTCTAAAAGCAAAAGTTGATTACAACTCTGAGATACTCAAATCCACTCCCTCTCTCACAGTTCATAACTGTCAGGTTTGACAGTATTACAGCTGGACACAGTCACCGTGCCTTCTTTGTCACATAGATCCTTCTTTGCGTGTCAGTGGCTGAGCTCTCTCTCCAATACTTGATCCCATCCATGATGTTTCTCTCTATTACACACTGGGAGGCATTCACTACTTTCCCCGTCTGGCTCATGCATTCACACCTTATCATTTCTATCCTATCCAATCATTCTTTTCTGTAGACAAGTATTTTGTTCAGGGGGAGTGGACAGGCAGAGACATCAAAAAACCTGAATCCAGCTGCTTTCAGTATCTCTTCTTTAATGGTGTGTCAAGTATCTTCTGGGGCAGGTCACTGGAATTAATGCAGTACAACAGGTTGGGCATGTCTCTGTTTTCAGCCACAAGACACCACGGGATTTGTTAACTGGCACAGATATATCCTGTCACAGTGCTATCAAAATACACACTCTGGAAGCCATGGCTATTAAACGAGCTAAATACAAATTAAAAGTACATTCAGTCAAGAAGTCAGCTATTCTCCTAGCAAAGTAACCTGTAAAGCCACAAAAAAAAACCAAAATATTATGATAAAATAAGTCGCAGAACTCAAACAAATCAAGTTATTTGTGTTCTGAATATAGTAACAAAAGAAAATAGCATGAGATGAAGGTGAGAGCTATCAGCAACGTCACCTTCCCTCAGCTCAGCAGACATGGCTTGCTAACGCTACAGCTGTGACACCACTCCAGAGACCTCGGAGCAGATGACAGCAACCTGACCACACAGGTGACGAACTTGGACTGTGGCACCAGAACATTCTTCTGATGAGCAATGCTCCAACAGGCTGCAGCTCTCAACGAGCTACGCCCAGACACAAGTGCTCACTTCTTATAGGAAGCAAACTGTACGTATTTATCAACCAAACAATGCATTCCTCTTGATGCAAACAAAGTATTGCAAAGCATTGCTTCCAGGATCTAAAAGTAAGCACCTGGTTAGACCTTTCCAGGAGTTTTGCTCTTCACTCAGTGGAGCCCTCAGTAAAATGCACATGGCAGCAAAGCCATGCACCCAGTGGGTGCCCTTGCACGTGTGGTGCCATGCGTAGTTCCTTCTTTTATCTTGGGGTGTTTAGGAACAGAAAATAGAGCACTGAGAAAATACAGGATCATCTGCGAGTCTGCAAGCAGACAGAACAAGGATCTGTAAGTCTGAGGTAAGCTTCAACAAAAGAAAATGCTTTAAACACAAGAAAACACTTGTCTTTTTTGACACAAAAGACACTTATGTTTTTTTTAATGTGAGGGTGGTCAAACACTAGCACAGGTTGCTCAGGAAGTCTTCATCCTTGGAGACATTCAAAACCCAACTGGGCATGACCCTGGCCAGCCTACTTGAGCTGACCCTGCTCGGAGCTGGACTAGAGGAGCTGCAGGGCGACCTTCCAGCCCCTGCCATCCTGTGATGAACAAAACCAGCTAACTCTGCCAAGGGGCCCAACACACATAAGAAATTATGTCCTTGCAAGAACTTTCCTGCGAAGAAATGAGGAATTGGAGGTAATCTCAGCAATTAATTTTAGATCCAAGCAATGGGAAATAAATTGGTTTGTTTGTTACTCACTTGCTGCCAACAGAAGATCGAGGGAAATGGTGGGAAGTTACAGTACAGCCAGGGCAGAGGAGAGACAGCATCTCTGCCTCCTCCAGCAGCAGCTAGCTGCTAGACCAGCTGTTCTGCTTCTTGATATGCACATAAAAAGCTAAAGGTGGGGGTGTGACAGAGAACAGCAACAGATAAAGAATAGGATACGTGAAACTAAAATATGTATGCATGGCAATCATTAGACGTGGATTTAGCCTGAAAACAGAACTCATTAATGCAATCCATACCTCCCACAGCGACACCACTCCTGTGACAGTGTGCAACAAACAATGAAAGAGCAAGAGACAGGTACGAGAAACCCACGGAGTCACACAGTCAGGGAGTGCTCTCCTGCCAAGAACTGCACAAACCACTTCAGCCAGCACTCAAAAAAAGATGAGGCAGATGCGGTCCGAAGGAAAGAGCCCGTAGCATGGCCAGCCCAGAAACAAGGTCACAGGCAGGCCAGTGGTGAAGGAGAAGCTATCAAGGAAAATGAAGAAACCTCAAGAGTGCATTCTCCTCCTAAAATCATGACAGAAATGAAGGCATTTTTCTAACTGCACCTGAACGACCATCTCCACTACAGTGTGCAAGTTTTCTGTAGTCCTCAGACAAAAGCTCCTCCCTGGCAGTGAAAAAGAATCAATTCAGTCAGATTATTTTAAAGCAATCAGAAAGTCTCAGAACAAGGCATGTCGGTGTGCTTTATACATCATTACAGAGCAGACCAAGAGCTTCACAGACATTTTGCATCTTTTCCACAGCCTGAGGTACTGGTCACTGGGAATGCTGGAAAATGGTTTAACTGAAGTAACAAAGGATACACTTCCATAACACTCCTAAACGTACCTGAAGAAAGCGATAGCTGGTCAACACTTCTAAAAAGGATCAGACTATAGGACTGAGGCTATTGAACTATCTCACCAGCAGGCTGCCTTCTTACGATTTGGTCTCCTGTCTATGAAGTAAGACATAATTTTCAGTTAATCTACGGCTTGCTGTTTTCCTATAAAACCCCCACTTTGTTCAGCACACATCACGTTGAGCTTGCTGGTTAACCAGTTTTTCAATACTTCACAAGATTTTCACAGCCCCAAGTGTGGCTTCAAACCATATTTATTTCATGTTATTTTCTGAATTCACTGACACGCCATTCACAGGCTTGTCTAACATAACAGGATTACTTAAGCGTCTTCCAAGTTCTTCGCAAAAAAATGAACTTACTTCACAGCAGATCATTCTGCAGATGGTTCATTTGTATTATCTCTGCACAATGGAAAATTGAGGTATGGGGAGATCAATGTCACATATCTCCAGTAACTTCACTCACACGGAGTCACATGAATTTCTTTCACACAAAGCTCAAAACACAGGAGATGCACTGATTTCACCAGTGCTCATGAAAGTTCTGCGTTTCCGCAAATCAAGACTGAGGTTCTCAACCTTCTCATGAGGTTCTCATGAAATCAAAAACATGAAAATGAGTGATTGCTTCTGAAAACACAATTTTAACACGCTTGCTCCTCAACAGACAGCAAAAGCGCAGTGGCACAGTACCTGGTTCTGCAGACTAGCATTCAACGCTCTTCGTAAGAAGCTCTTTTCTCATTCCAGTCTCTAGCATTAGTCACTATTCATTTTCCTCTTTTTTTCATGAAGAAATGAAGGGAGGAGTTGGGACATACATGTTGCCAGTAGATTTTATGGATATTTATGAGAGCAGGAAAGGCTCAAGAACCTTATGTTCCACCCCAGATCTGCATGTGCTCTAGGCAAGTCATTACAGAGAGCAGGGAACACAGTTTCACCACAGCACCAACTGAAGTTCTCTGCAATACAAATCTCTAATGGCAAGGGCTGGGCCTGTAGCACAATTTCTAGAATCCAAAACTTCAGGTCTTTTGTATCACTTTAACATAAAGACTGCGGTTTTTTTTTCGGTGAGTAATGTTCATGCAAAAAAATGTAACTGTTTTTACTTTCCTTTTTTGCTTGCTTAGAATGCTGAATGGCTGCCACTAATTCATCCTGTGGCTGACATAGCTGGGACTTTTCATCAAGATCAGCACTGCATCCACAAAATTTACATGAGCATTTGTTGTTTGTACAAACAAGCTGGTAAATAAGCACAGAGGCAGAATTACCCAATTTGTATGCAAAGATGTGGGTTCTCAAGGGCAGCCTTTTGCCATTACAATATTACAGGTAAAATGTACATTCAAATCAGCACCCGTTTTCACAAATTTGTACCTTAATGCCTAATAGGAATGAATGTTTACTTAATAAAACCTGACAGTACTGCTTTTTAACAAACCATTCTAGAAAGCGCAGCTTGGCATTTACAATTTAACTGTGGGAATAGTCAAAAAAAAAAAGACAAGTGTGTGTACTTGCATTTCCTGAAAATTCACCACCAGGCCACGCTTCTCTGGGTAATTTCCTCTTGATTATCGTATTTCTATGTTTATAGCTCGTCCACATTTGTGACACCAGATCATCATATATAGCATGTAATGAAATATCCTGCCTGAAATATTTCATCTTGCCTTTCACATTGCACCAAAGACCCAAGTGAGTTACCTCCCTCTTGCGAGCACATCCTTTATTTACTCTCTGTATTACATGATCTATTGGGACTGAAAGTTTAGAACCATTTTTTCAGCCGAAATTATAGGGAGCAGGGCAGCTATGAACAACGATGGTTACCTGCATTAACACGACCAGGACACTCTGACAAGCACTGCTGTCTCACAGTGTGTCAGTCTGTGCCCAGTTTGTACTTCCCACACTCCTGACACACTGGAACACGGTGATACTTCCCTGTCAAAACAAACAAACAAACAAACAGTTATGGTACAGCCAATGAACCACTGCAACAGGCAGCACAGCCTGTCCTGCGAAGGGAAGCCCTGAGGTCAGTCTGACAGCTCTGCCGCACTGTGAGGCGGGTGCCAGGCATGGTTTGGGGTGTAGCCAGCACTCGGGCTGTGGCACAAGCCTTCGCGTTATCCAAAGTGCTCTGAACCGAACCAAAAAAAAAAAAAAAAAAAAAAAAAAAAAAAAAAATCTACACAAAAATGCGTAAGTTAGGCTTCAGAGCTACCAAGTCACCACATGGGGCTGGCGAAGGCCGAGGGCTGAGCCCACGCAGCGTGCCACAGGCCCTGAGCACCCTCTCGAGAGGCAAGCAAACGAAGGAAACGAAAACTCTCAAGAATTAAGCTGTGCAACCAACTTTACGCTGAAGTTACGGAGTTAAAAACAAACAAACAAGAAGCCAAGCGGCGTCCCGGCCGCTCCCAGCGCGTTCGGCCCGGCCCGCCTCGCACCGACCCGGCTGGCG
>VXAV01004684.1:489522-500964 GCA_013399715.1 Alectura lathami
GTCTTTGCAGGATTCTCTTTTTTTTTTTTTTTTCTTCCAGGAATTGAAGTACCTTCACAAGCCTTTACAAACACATTAACTGCTGTGGACACATCCCTTCATAGGTTCATCGGTTATTCCCAGGTTAATCCAGTGTGAATTAAGGCTGCAAGTTTACAGCCAACTTCATGGGATTGTTAGACATGTAAAAGATGCTGGGGAGGAGAGGGAGAAAAGGTTCCATCCCAGACACAGCCTCTTCGGCTCATGTAGGTCAGTGGGGGTATATACTAGTCTCAAGAAGTGTCCTGATTAGGATCACATTTACACTGATGCAAAAAAGGAATTTCAACTTACAGCAATATAAACCAAGAAACTCCAGCAATATCCTGAGAAACAAGCTTTCATTCAGGAATCCACACATGTAAGAATTGTTTGAATTTAAAACAAAAGCCACGCAGACGCAACCCGATCATACGGGAAAAGCTTTCAGAAATGAAGGGCTTTGTACCTCCTCCCTCAGCAATAATAAAATCAAGACTCACACCTCATGCCACAACACTGAAATGAAAAACCCCCACCTACAAAGGAAAACAAAATTGCATGGGGCAGCTTTATAATCGGGTTTGCTTGACTTTAAAACTGTATGGCCAAGCTTACGACGGGCACTGCAGCAAGGATATCTACTACCCTTTGTGTTTGGAAATGGCTACTGGACCATTTTCTAGACAGCATAGTGGAAAGGGGACAAGCAAAGAGGCACCTTGCAATCTCAGGATTATTTAGATCTCTTCTAGTCACTGTTTCTGAGATGTTTTCCACCTGAAATGTAGATGTGGGCCTGAAAACCAGCCACACTGCTAGTCTGACTGCATTCCTGACTGTTACTGGTTTCCCTACAGCCTATGATCCTCCCACTCTTAGCCTGATCCTTGAACGGCTATGTGTTGTGTTCAGCAATTTATTCATTTTATGTTTAACATCTACAGTTGGAAAAAAGCAAACACTATTTTTATGACCAAATCTTAAAATGATGATCCACAGAAGCAAAACGCCATTTGTGTGAAACAGATCATGTGTGTCCAGTCTTGTGCTACCCCTGTGCTTACTACTCCTTCAACTTGAGGAAGAATGAATTTCATCAGACTTCCTAAAGAAACCTCCACAGAAAACAGTCTGACAACTGGCTCAACAATAATTACATTTTATTTTTTGTGCTTAACAAAGATAGTGCACTTCTCTGGAAAAATAGCTTAAGAATGGTTAGATCTAGGAGACACCATCATAGAATCATAGAATCACTAAGGCTGAAAAGACCTCTAAGATCATCTAGTCCAACCATCAACCCAACACCACCATTCTAACTAAATCATGTCCCTAAACATATTATATTGTGTTCTTCCAGACTTCAAGAAATATGGGCACCTAAAACTTCCAACAATTTGAATACAGAGATGCTCTCAAGTATGCACACATTTATGTCAAGAATTCGGTACAAATATAATACCTAGTTTTTGTTCAAAACTAGGCCAAGACTGGAGAAAGTTCACATTTAAACAGAAAACCACACTGAGTAAGAACTCCTTCATAATAAGCTGATAACTTTGCAAGAATAGGTGTACCCTTCCTTCATCTACCCTCAAAGGTCCACCTTGCAATTTGTCTTTCTCACCCACAACTATTTTAGGGCGTTAGATAAAATATAAACAGGAACGAATGGAGAAGCAGAAACAGGTCAATTCACAGCATGAAAATTAGTAATACTCTAGTAAGTTCATGTGGATACTAGTTCTGCAGCACCTCTGTAAAAATACTGTGTTTTTTTTAATACAACATTAAAGGTTAAAAAGTCAAGCATCGAGATAAGAGTGAGGAGCTGTCAGGTGTAGCCTCAGATTGCACTGAAACTTTGCCTACACACAGGATGGTCATGCAATTAAACACTGGCCTATGTCCTATCACCTCCACTAAGTCTCTGCCTACAACCTGTATGTGCTGAAAAAAAAAAATGCTCTACAACATAAAATCTAATATTCATCATTCAGTTCATGGCCAGACATCTCATTTACTGTGTTACTACTGTTCATTTCCATAGGGTTTTCTCTTGTGATATCCCTGGAATGCTCCACAAACTCCTCAGAGTCCTTTGGGAAGAACATTTCCAACAGCCCAATCCACAGACAGAGATTTCAGCACAGAATGAGTAAGGACAACACTGTCACTCTTGATGAGCTACGATGCCAACTTAAGACACTTGAAGTACAGTTCTTTGTACCTTGTAAATTCGGAAGTCAGCTATTTCTGACTTCAGTCACTGCTGCTGGTCTCAGGCACGTGGCCAAGCAAGATCCCAAAGAAACAAGCTGGATGGACTTCAGTGAACGAACACATGGATCTAGGCCACTCGTGAGAAGTTCATCTCCAAAGACACGTGCAGCATCATCCACAATCTCTGTGATTCAGTAGAATCCAATTCTAAATATGAACAGAGGGATCAAATTAGTTTCACAGACAATCTTCAGGCTCGGGTTTCCCAGTTTCCCAATGCTTCGCTACAGAACCCCACCTTATTTGAAACTACTTAGCAAAATGTACATTCAGGGTGCTCAGTGTTAGGGTCCTTCAGCTCTGAATTGAGGACCTGTACCTGCCAGGGTAATGATCTGACTGATACAGTGATCACATTTTTATCCTAACAAAATGCCACCTCTTCAAGCCTTGCTTCAGTGCCCTGCAGCCAGGAACTGACACCTTCATTCATTCTCCTTGAATTCTGTCCCTTTCTGTTCCTGAAGTACATCACTTAGCCTGCCTCCCACTTCATCTTCACATTTTCAAGACACTCTTACCTACACACAATGCCTGGATGGATGGGGAACAGGAAGAGAATGACTTTCTGTCTATATTTCAGCATCATTTTAAGCCACAAACTCCACAAATTTAAGAGGAGACATATTCAGCTTTATGCCATAGCATAGTTAGCATTGGCAGTATTTGGCCCAAGAGATCTGTGTGATTCAAGTTTAGACTTCAGCCTTCTGTCAAAACAGCGAACTCATTTGGGGCATTTGCAAACTACTGTTTTAAGACATACACAATTCAGAGAAATTTTAGGGGATTTTCATAAGGAAAACAGCAGGCTCAAATACAATGGCATCACAGAAATCTTTCCCTATTTCAAATTCCCATTTCAAACAAAGGGGGAACCAGATCTTCCCTAAAGGGGACAGTAACTTCCAAGCATTCCTTTGATAGTGTCTATGACAGAAGTGACATGAAATAGCTGAAACAAATGAACAAACAACAGTGGGAAAGCAGGGGGGACCAGCCATTTGAAACACCGCAAATTAGAAAAGTTGACCTCCTTCACCAGACGCTGTTGTTACTCAGGAAAATTTAATTACATTTACTTACATGCTGATAGCATCATTTGTAACTAAAACAGACATATGTTAATACATAGTACCTTCCTGTTTGTTAGGGATAGCCTCAGCAAATCTCTCCCAATCTGCCACAAGCAGCAGGAGAAGCCAAGACCCCTGGCTAGAAAACAGCTCTGCAAAGAGGACCTTGGGGTCCTGGTGGATATAGGCTTCAACATAAGTCAGCGATGCGCCCTTGTGGCAAAGGAGGCCAACAGCATCCCGGGCAGGAGCAGCAGAAGTGGTGGAGGGAAGGGACCCCTCCCATCTGACACCTGACAGTCTGTATCTGGAGTGCTGTGTCCATGATGGGGCTCCTCTGCGCAAGGGACACGGGCACCATCGAGCAAGTCCCAGGGAGTCCACAGAGATGATCAGAGGTGCTGGAGCCCCAGAGGAGAGGCCAACAGATCTGTGATTGTTCAGGCTGGAAAACTGAAAGCTCAAGGAAGATCTTATTACTGCCAGCACTTACCTAATGTGAGGCATACAGTGAGAGCACCAGAGGTGACAGACCCAAGTGGGAACACGCAAAATGCCAGAGGAAAGAAAAAAAGGGGGGGGAGAAAAAAAAAACACTTTCAGGAAGAGGGGCCTGGAGAAATTTTGGAATCTACATGCTGGATACGGCCTTCAGCAACCTGACCTACCTGCGTCTGGTTTGAGGGTGGCTGGGTTAGATGACTTCCAGAGGTCCCCTCCTGTCTTAATTGTTTTATTAGGTCAGCCTTAGGTCAAAAGTTTGGTCAGAGTGCTAACTAAATGCAAGTACTTGCACAGATTTATTTAAGATATGCTTAACACATTACGATATCAAGACACCAGCTACCCTTGTACCCCGGAATAACAGCCCAAAGTGGATAAATACTAATTCTACAAATGTCTGTTTTACTGGATTAGCTGTCAGTTTGAATATACACAGTATTTTAAAAGAAAAATCAAACTGCAACAAGTACTTCCTTGTTTGTAGTTTTGGGGTAGACAAATCCATCTTTGTAAAACTCAGGTTTCTTCTGCAACCCACCATGGTGTGTACACCCAAACACACACTCACACGCAGGAAATACAGGGCAGGTGATGACTGCAAAGGTTACCGCTTTGAAGCCAGATACCCACCAAGCACAGTCAACGAGGGATATGTTCAGCATTCATCTCTTCAAGTTAGCACGCTGCTTCTTGTTGTTAATCACCACTATGACTAGCTTTCCCAATGCTTGAGAAAGTTGCAAGCTATCCTGGTGCAATAAGACTGCATGACATGAGAGTTCAGACAGAAAAGGAAATCCACTCTGAGGGTCAAAAGCTGCACAAAACCGCTGAACTGCTGTGAGATAAAATGCCTGACAAAACAAGCTATTTGCAGTAGCAGAAGTTGGCTGTAAGAGCACGATGTGCACAGCAGCACTGCAAGCGTGCATTTCCACTACTGTGCTAATGTTCTGCGTCATGTTATCTAAGTAGCTAAGGAAAGGATGGAAAGTTACTTCTGCAAAAGCAAATGAGTTGCACTCCTGTATTTGTCTGAACTTTAACATTTGTATATCCACATCTCTGAGTTTGGTGACAAGCAGTGAAATAAACCAGCAGGTTGAGCACAGCATCCATATTTGCATCACAAGCAGCTAGGAAGGAAGCCAGTGTGCATTTTTTCTCTTTACTTCATTCATAAAGGGCAGCTGCTGGCTAATAGCAGCTTGTAGGTTAACCAAATTCTAGTCAGCAATCTTTTCGTCCAGGAGTAGGACCTTACAAGATGAAGGTCTTACTTCACTTCACTTACTTCACTTCAAGTGGCCTATTTGAGGAAAAACAGATACCTCAAAACAAGTCATTTAAAAACCATTTCAACCCACAGTTCTTCCTCCCTCAGAAGGTAAAAGTCACCATGTGCTCCACTGGGAACCTGCCTCTGAACCACATGCGCTATTGCTTGCATGACACATGACAGACGTGACCAAGTCACAACAAGTGGTCAGCAATTAGGTAACAATCTGCTCCTAGGCAGAATTACTTCATAGCCAGCGGTGTGTCAGCACATTCCAGTGACTTCCCATAATGTTTTGGGCCATACAGTATGGATGGAAACTCGTTTGGACTGGCAGAGTCTAACATACTCAATTATAAGGCAAATAATGTGCTGCTGTGACACAAAAATCTGAGTCATGTGTAGGAACAGGTGTTACATGCAGCTGAAGCCTCTCTTGTAGAGTCACAGTATCAGATTTAACAACCTTCCAGTATCTTTCCGTGTTAGAGCGGATTCAATCATTTTGCCTGGTATCTGTTTTCCAATAATAGATTAGACAATATTAACTTGGAAAACAGACTATTGTTTGCAGTAAGATTTCCTCTTTACAAGAGAGCTTCTAATTGACTCAGAGCAGAATGCAAATCATGTTTCCAGACCAAATTCCCCACCCCCTCAATCATTTCCAGCGTTGGTGGAACAGCAGGCTTGAACTGTTCAAATCACTCTTCTTTTTCTTTCTTCTCACCTGTAAGAAGTTGAGGAAACACCGAAAAACCATAATCTAGTGATTAGGACACCACGCCTGCTGGAGCTGTTTTAAGATCACATCTGTATATTCTGCTCCAGTATTAACAACTACAGTAGAGATCAGCATGTTGAAGTCTTCTTGTAGCCTCACTGAAAGGAAGTTATCATTTTCACTGGAGTTTCTTGTATTTGGCAATGTTTTAAAATACACCAAGTATATTCATGACTGAAAATACATCAGAACACCAGTTATACAGCTACAGAAATCCAGCACGAAGTCGCAGATGTGTCCAAAGAATTTTAGACACAACCACTTCCTATTGTAGTCATTGCCTGCTTACAGCAATATGCCCTCATCATACTTCCAGTCACACTACGGAGAAATGTGAGAAGTGCATGAAACTGCTAATGTCTCAGGACAGGTTTTTTTTTTACAAAAGCTTCCATAGTGTCGACTTCTCAACTGGTACCAAAGCAAGATATTTATTACAAGCTGGTACCTTCAGAGAAATAGAGAGAGCTCCATTCTCTGCAGACTATGCCGTCATCTGAGTCTCCATGTCTCTCGTTTCCTTTCATACCATAAAGGCTTAGGGAAAATAAACAAAAAACAAACAAACAAAAAAAAACCCTAACATTCAAATAGATTTTTGCATCTAACTCAAAGTAATGCAGCAATAATTGCTTGACTACTGATAGGTTTTAAGCTTCTTTGACTTACCCAGGTTTCTCCAACAGTATTTAACCTCTTCAGTGTAAAGTAACTCTCAAATTTTGCACCAGAGCATATTATAAATTCAAGGATCTAGCATGCATCCCCTGCTGCACAGACATATTCAGCAGTGTTAACTACTTTGGTATTTTCCATAGACTGGTTATCAGGTTTTCCAGACACCAGTACCAGAACTAGGAGAAGCTGCTGGCATACATTAAATGCACACATAACATGCATAGCATTTTTCAGATATTTATGAAGAAACTGGCAAAAAAAAAAAAAAAATCTGAAGTTTCACCTTGATAGTACACAGTATACATGCTAAATAAACATTGTCCTCGTATCGGAGAGGACAATCTGTTGTGCACTTGTCTGCTGCTACTATTTATTGGGCTGCCCACATGTTCACTGGGGAGCAGTGGATCACCACTGACAGATTTTCAGTCCTAGACAGACAATAAGATGAATTCTCACTATCTTCTCTGGGTATGTTTCTCACAAGTGCCACTACCAAGCATTTGTAATCAGATTTGGTTTTGTCTGGCTGTGGGGGCCTATCCCAGGGCTGTAGACAAAGTTTCTCCATCTTCACTACATGCATCATTTGAACCCCCAAATTGCTAACTCCCTCTGACAGTCATTATGCTTCTCTATGTGAATGTAATAATGACAGAGAAGTCTAATGCACACCCCAAATTTAGCCACTTCTGTTTCCTAAGAATGCTGGCAACCATATATTTATCAGCTTCAGATTTCGAGAATATGCAAAATTGCTGGGAAACTTGAGGCTGTGAGCTGACTGTGATCAACCTGAACGTGCCCAGCCTTCTGAAAATGGAGTGCCATTACACAGAGTAGCTGCATGTGCATGAAACTGTATTTTATCACAGCGCAGGGGAAAATCCCACTATCATTCTCCTGTCAGTACTTCGCAGGCTAACTACTGCAGCACATCCTTTCTTCCCGTGATAGGCAAGGCTGAAGTCTTCAGCTGAAATAGACCTCGATGGAAACAGGGGAGTGCATCCTATACCTCCCCAGGCTTTGCCAATAGTCATACAGAAACAAACAGCGAGACAGCCATCCATGCATTTCTGGCAGTTACTGCAGCTGAGCACCACGGTGAGTCACAGCGCAAGGAAATCAGCACAGGGCCATCATGGAGTGCTGCGAGTGGATCCTGCTCTGGTGAATCACCTCAGCAGGCCTGACACCGGCCGGCTCAGCAGAATAGCTGGGTATAGGCTGCACAAAACTACCCTTGCTACTGCCAAATGGTGTTTACACATGATTAAGACATTAGGTTGGCATCTGCGTGGAACTACGTGGTTGCATGTGATCATCTGTCAGAAGCAAAATGGTCTACAGGCATGTTTAAATTAGCGCAACAGTGTAATTATTTTTTAAGTATACCTGTATGTAAAGCGTACAGCACAATGTCACAATCTGAGATCAAGTATTCTACATACAAAGAAAAAAATCCCCTGGCTGTTAAATATGGGACATTTTATTGATATTTGCTCACCTGGGCCAGTACAGGAGGCTGAATTCTGGGCCCTCCTTCAAAATCTACACACCTGCAACTGGGCCGAAGAGGTTCAGCCAGGGAACACCCCTCGCACTCACGTTCACACATACAGCCTCAGCCCTGGGACATGCAGGGCACTGGCAAGCATTAGGGCAATTACTGCACGCTAGTTAGCAGCCCGTGGGTGCTCACAGGCCTGCCAAAGTACCAGCGACACTGAGATGACATACAGATGTAATCAGGGGTATGCTGCCACTGGTACTTGGGGAATCTGTCCCTGACAGCTTTCGTCAACATGAGTTTGTCAAGAACATCACATCAGTTAGATGTTACACCACATCAGTTAGACTTGCTTCTCTGTTAACTGGCCTGCCAGATAGAGCAGATGCTGCACACACGATAAGCCCCACAAAGTCAGGAACCGTGGCACCTCTGTGATAAATACGGCCTACATGAGAAGCGCTAAGTGCTGCGTGCGGTAGGCTAGATGAGATTGCAGGATGGTGACACAATCAACAGAAGCCATCAAAACAGCAGGACAAAAATGCAGAAGCTGAACTGCACTGCTGGCTCCCCGGGGAGCACCCGGCCCTGTAGGAGGGATCCCAACGGCAGAGCTGCTCCAGCCACAGAGCGCAGGTACGGCCAGGGACAGGCCCAGTGCCAGCGTCTCCGTAACGGCTTCTCTGCAAGGCTGCATAAATGTGATGCCCCAGCATCTGGGGCTGAGATGAGTCTGTTGGGTTAAATTAATGTTGCCTCAGTGATTTCTGCACTGTGTTTTGTCATCCCTGCACTACAAGGATGAGCAAGGAGTCAAAGACAGTGATAGGCAGATAAAAGGGAGGCCGTATTTGGTCAAGCACCTTCATGTTTGATACAGTTGTCTTCTGTCATAACTGTTTTCAAATACGACAACATCCTGATGGCTTTCTGTCAGTCTAGGACATTTCAATTAGCAACCTGGATAATGGAAACAGAGCCTTTTCAGCCTCCAGATGACACTGAACTAGGGAGAGGGCAGAAGCAAACAAGGTGGAGGAAGGGAGGAGAAATAATTAGGATGTAAGATGATCCTGGCAAGTCACAGCACTGCTACCAAAAATGAAAGGAAATTCAGGGTATGGCACGTTTAAAAGAAATCATTTCCACAGACGTAAAGTAGGGAATACCTGGATTTTAAGTAAGAAAACATCAGTGGGGTTATAGCAGATTGCAAGCTAAAAAGCAAATTCACAGCATAAAGCCGTTGCAAAAAAAAAAAAAAAAAAAAAAAAAAAAAAAACACATCACTTATGTGAGAGATGGTATGGGAAGAAATGATTGTACCCTGCTCAGCCTCAGTAAGGCCTCGGTTGGAATACCACATCCAACATCCACTACTGAGCTAGGAAAGTCACAGGATACTGGACAATGTCTCCAAACGGTTTAGAAAATACGAGCCTGGAGGAAGAGAAGGAAGCAAGCTCATTCCATGCAGACGAACAGGGAGAAATCACAGAACCATAGAGTGGTCTGGGTTGAAACGGAACTTAAAGCCCACCCAGTTCCAAACCCCTGCCATAGGCAGAGCTGGCACCCAGTAGGATCAGGCTGCCTGGGCCCATCCAGCCTGGCCTTGAAGGCCTCCAAGGATGGGGCATAAAGAAATGATTATTTGTGTATTTCCAATGTCAACAAAGGGAACAGCGCCATCCATTTGATTCACACCTGAGAGTTACATTGAACTAGCTGTGACTGGCAAGAACCGGATCGGTTCTCCACGGGAACACCATGGAACCCTCTTCCTCAGAGGACACCGACGGGCTACAGACATGCCCTGCAGGCCTGCTTTGGGTGCACTGCTCCGCTGCCCCAGAATGGACTCTGAAATCTTTCCATGGCCCTACATCCCTACAACCTGCACAGCTCTTTCTCACCCTCTGCACATGCCAGTGAAGTTCTGGTGGTTCCTCCACCCAGCAGGTCCCCTCCCTCTCTGCTGTCACTGAGCATCTCTCCTTTGGAGCACATCTAGGTTAGTGTTATATGAGTACCATGTCCTTCCTCACAGAAGGCTCTCTCTCACTTTCCTCTCCAAAAACGGTATGCACCGTACAACACAAGGCATCAGGCATGGAGCCTAACCCCACACCACCCCAAATCTTCAAGACTGCAAGACTATGAAAGAGGCGTTCCTATTTATCTGCACTGCCTAGAAGATACTGTGATCACATTATCCCCATTTAAAAGTGTTGAGAGATCTTCTATTTCACACTTATTTTCCAGATAAGGATCTCTTATGACAACAGAGGTTAACTCCTAGCTTTAGCCTCAGCTAAAACACCAGATGCACTTGTCCTATGGTTTAGTGTGTGGTTTTAGTTTCAGAGGAGTAGTCTACAAGGCAGGCAGTGAAAAACCTGAGGTAAGAAAAAGGTCTTAAGAAGTTCTGAGCATCTAAAGCATCCTTTTGTAAGGATGCTCTTTTTCGTCTGTCACGCCGTTTGTCTGTTCTTCTGAATAAAGTTATGACCATTTCGTAGTCTCACCACTTCCACATAAAACTACTTAAATAGCAAGTAACACCATTAACAGGAAAGCAGCATCCTTCAAGTTTTACTCTCATCTTAAAAAGCCATATATTTCCATTTGGATCCCTGACAGCTTAAAAAAACAAAACGGTTCCAAAAATACCATCTGCAGAACAGAAACGAGAAACATCAATGTCAGCTGCAGGCCAGCATTATTCTCCCAGTCATTTCCTTCCCTGGCACCAGCTACCCACAGCTACCCCAGACACACACCAGCACCAATGCTCCTCAGCAGAAAAGGAAACTAATGACAATTAATAGGAAGCAATCAAAGAGCACTAACTTCTGTCTCTGCTCGCAGACCTGGCCACAAGGATGCCCCAGAGAGGAGCACAAGCTATTATGCTTTGCATAGGAAACCACCCACCCGCAGACCTGCCCATAACCACGCAGCAGCACCACGAACCAGGCATCACAACTTCTTGGGGCGGCCGAGCGAGGCAGGCAGAAACGCCGGGACCAGAGGAGAAGGGGCGCTTTGAGAACACCCGTCATCCTGTCAAAAACCCACAGATCCCTTGCTTTCGGGGGACCACAGCTTCAGGACGCCGCTGGAGCACATCCCGTCCCAAGCCCACTGCCCTCCTGCCCGGGCTCACGCTCCCCTCCCGGCTCACACGAAGCCACTCGCAGGCAAAGCCGAGCGGCAGCGCGCTCCCCAAACCCCGCGGACACGGTGTCGAGCGCGGCTGGGGGGCCGGCACCGGCGGCGCAAACGGCCCGGCCCC
>VXAV01004684.1:501290-512254 GCA_013399715.1 Alectura lathami
CGTGTGCGGGGCGGTGGTGTGCTCTGCGCAGCGCTTCAGGGGGCGGGGGCCGCCGTTGGCGGGTTTTGGGTGGTGACTTGGTGTCCTTGATAACTTCGACAATTTCTGGGGTAAAAGAAAAAAAAACCAACAACCTGTTCTTCATCATTCTAATTAAAACAACACAAAGAAAAATGACAACAAAAACCCCTTAGTCACACTATTAGTAATACACACGAATAACACACTAACAAGCTACGCAATTGGTTATAAGGGTTGCTCAAATCTTGCTGTGATCTGAAGCTTTTGTTTTTCCTGAACGCGTGAAAGATCCATTTATTTCTATGTACTTTTCTTCCCTCCCTTTCACCACGAAAACAAGAAATGTAACTCCTGGGTTTTGAAGTTTCCAGATTCACGTTTTTTGTTGGTGCCACGTAATAAGTGGAGGCACACCTGTGCTTTCCAGAGCAGTCCGCAGCTGTAATCAGGCCCCACACCTCTTCTTACACCTCTTCAGCACAACCCTGGGCAGGTCGGGAGAAAGTTCTGTTGCGGTGCAGACTGTTGTAAAGACATGCAGAGCTTCCTCCCTCCCTGTTCTCTATGCTGCTCTTATTTCAGGAAAAAACCTTCAGCAGTGGGTAAATACTTGAGATATTATGAAGTATCTGGATGTATAATGTTGCTGGAGCCTACAGAGGGGGTCCATTTGCACAATGTTGTAAGAAAGAGAACCAGGTAAGGCATATGCAAAGATGTCATGTGAAAGAAACTTTTTCTGCTTGTTTCTTACGAACATTATTATTCTTGTGGGCAGACAGAGAACAGGGATTTACCCATAAACGAGACTGAGAGTTTTCAGTCTTCTGAATTTATCTTCCCCCAAGTCTTGAGAAGTATTACATGCAAAGCTACAAAGGTAACAAAGTAATTTTTTCCCCTTTATACGATCTCTCATTTTATGAGAGACATTTAGTGAAAAATTGTCATTTACCAGTGAAAGGAAATACTTTGTTCACATAGGTAAAGGCAGATGTAATTAGTGTAGGGATCACTGATACCCATCAGCTCTTAAATAGGGGTTGGGTATGTCTGGAGACAGAAAGCCTCCCTCCTCGTGCTTGCTCAAATGCTTTGGGGATGTGCAGCAGCCGAAGGACCACGTGCAGAGCAGAGCAGAGGGAGGGAGACTCCTCATCTCCCTCTGGTGCCTGCTGCTCCCCTGCCTGGATAACTGCAGAACGGTCTCTTCGAGTTTCTTCCAAACCCCAAGAAATTAAGATTTAGTTCATGTAGGTGCAGGTTTCTCATTCTCACTGCTTCCCACTGTTCAGGGCATCTGCGAGGTCTGGGGATCTCAGTGCTGAGGAAGAGCAGCTTCACCAGACAACTTAGATATTTACACTTCCAATCCCACTCACTAATCACTACATAGAAATACTGTTATGTTTGTCTTGAGTTTACCCATGTGTGCAGAACATTTTTCACCCGTAACACCTGCCCTCATCTCAGTTATGGAGTTGTAGTGTTGTTGATTAATAATGGATACTTGTGATTTTTTTTAGCTAAAAGTAGAGCAAGTTGCTGCCAGTCCAGTTCTGTAACACAGAGCCTGTTCTCAGACACCTAAAATTCATGTGTTTTTTGTTTTCTGGATGAGCCATACAAGCTTCTTTTAAGCTAGGATCAGGTCAGATGTAATCTAGCACACACTGAATTAATCAAATTACTGTTTCACGGTCCTGGACAAATAGTTTGATATTAATATAAACTTATTTTCTTTTTAACCTTATGGGTCACTAAACAGTCCTGAAATTAAATGAGTTATCAGTTTCCAGGATGAGTGGTGGAAGACTGAGAGACTGATGCTCAGAAACTCTTTCATTATACTCCTTTACCAGGGAATCTCCAGTTGCAGCACTTTCACCTCAAGCAAGACCCCTTGAGCACTCCTCCACTGAGCCTTTCACATTCCTCGTAGCTTCTGGCAGCAGCTAGGGGCTTTACAGAACAGCTTCTTCACTAAATGTCAATGACGCAGAGATCCTGCTAGCTTGCATGAGGAATAGGCTGCTGACGAACTCAGAAGCCAAGGCTTCCCACAGCTTGCTAAATGCAGCTTAATTCTTTGCTGAAGCCCATGGAGTTATTTGGATTTGCAAGGGATAGCAGAGAGCAGCATTGAGCAGTGTAGCTGTTCTTTTTGCTTTCCTTTTCTCTACTTGACTGGGAATGAAGAAGGATGTTAGAAAAGGAAGGGCTGCTGAAAGCTGTGCAGACGTGCTCCGGAGTCAGGATGCCCCCTGACAGGGCTGTCTCTCTTTGTTTTTTAGGGAAGGATTGAACATTCTTCTCCAATTATGCTGAGACACACATGGAGCCAGCCCTGCGCTTAATGCCCCTGAATTCCTTGTGAACCACATCTTGGCTCTCCTGCATGACTTTGAAGGTTCATTACACATACATGAATACTTAAAGAGCTGCAAATCTAGTTAAGACTGTATTAAATGCCAGGTTGGATGGAAGGGAAATAACCCTGGCGCTTCTGTTGACTCAGGAGATGATGGCAGGTGCCACCATGTTTTATTGAGCTAGTAACTGATAAATGAGCATACTCAAAATATTTTCACATGGTGGACATAAAAATAATGGTTAACTGAAGCCGATGGAACAAAACTTATTTCCACGAGCCAAAGGCTTGCTTTGTTATCAAGTAAACCACTGGATTTCTACGCTGCTGTCGCAGCTTTTGAAGCAAGGGTACAGTCCTTATGTACTCAACATGGCAAGGATCCTGTCGCATCTGCTGGCCTAATGGAAGGCATCTCCTAACCCTACTTCTGCGCTTCAGTACAGACATGTTCTGACACCTGTTATCAGAGGGGAGTGAGATATCTGGTCTCTGTGCTCACACGCCCTTAGATTAACAGCAGCTTCACCAACAGAGGGAGTGCTTTGTAACGTGGCAGGGCAGAGACAAGGAAATCTTTGTGACAAACAAGACAGGTCAAAAAGCCTGGACAGGGAGACGTGTAGCAGGAGCTCAGAGTTGGGTGTAGGCCCAGTAACTGCAGGTTCTAGGGTAGGTTCACACTGCCAAAAAGTACATGCCCCGTTTTCCTCTCAGCAGTGCTCTCTGATCAGAAAATGTGCGGGCTGTATATCAAGTGTGAAGGGAGAAGTACCTGGGGGCTAAGGACGGCCAGGGGCTAAGAGCCTGGTAAGGGTATGTAAAGACTACCACACACTCTTCACAAAGGGAGGCACTGAAAAATGAGAACATTTCTAGTTTGTCTGGAGCATCCTTTCCAAATAATAAGTTATTAAGAGAAAATATTTTGTGTTCTGACAACCAACAAGTTTCAGTTAAATAGAACAACTCTGTGCTAGGACTGCTTGAGCATAAGTTCTACACAGCTGTGTTGGTGATCACCTTATTCATGCTGCCAGTGTTTTCGACAAACAAGATAACCGTATTTCTCCAGAAAGGAGCCTGCAGAAACGGCACAGCGTGCTTCCTCACCATGCAGGCTCTGCAGCATGCTGCACAAATGGAAACTCCTAAGGTGGCTTTCTGGCTAGATCTAAGTGCTTTGTAGTAAACCCAGCCAGGGGTAGCATGGTAGTGAAGTGTTACAGATCTAAGATGAAAAGATGCTTCTTTTGGTGAGGGAAGAATCACTTGGGATCCTCTAGCTGGGAATACACAGCCCGAGAGCACAGCTTTCACAGCCCATTCGTGGTCGGCTGCTGTCCAGAGGTGTCACCCAGTGGAGTGGCGGGCAGTCTATGGGCAAGTTATATGTGACACAGTAAGAGCATGACAGACTTCCATGGAATGAAACAAAGTCATTTTATTGGTTGTATTTTACACAGCAGTGTTTTAGCTAGGAAAAGGTTAAACATTAATAATATGTGTCAAAGTAGAGGAGTATTTGTTAAAGAACATGCAAAACGTATCTGAGAAAGGTGACGGCTTATATTTTACCTTTCAGACCTGTCTGTGGCCTGTTGCAATATTTCAGGACTCCCGGAGGCACTTGTAATCAGCCACACTTAAAGTCTTACAGCTAACAAATGCAAAGGTAGGAAGTACTGTGGGCACTGCATAGCTATAGATACTCTAATGCAGCTGGAGCACACAGATCTATTTTCGTTTACCTCAGTCAAAGAGTGTCTGTCTATATATGTAGCATATATACATGAACATGGGTGATGCAGAAGGGCAACTTAATAGCAGCATTCAATTTTTTTTTCTTTTTTTGAGAAATACGGTTTTTTGTTTGGTATATCTGCCTTGGTGGTAGCTTACAGAAGGATGAAACTTGACCAATTCTGCTTGTGTGGCTGCCAGCTCCTGCCAGCCTGCCGTGGGGCTCTGAGCTCGGACAGGTTGTGCGTGGGAGAGGTTCTGCAGCAGCCAAATTGTAAAGCCAAATTTTCATAGGAAGCAACTATTAACTTCCAATTAATTGACTGTGCACATCACCGTTGGGATAGCTCTGGACATAGGCACTGTTACACACATCCTTTAACTTCCAGGTCTTGGAAAGCATTGGATGCTGGCCTTGTCATTTGCTCAGAGTGAGCAAACGCATGGGGAAATCCCAACAGATGAACCAAACACAGAGCACAGAGCCTCCACTGCAGTGTATCAGCCCAGAGAATTATTTGGTCTGGAAAGCATGTTACACACTTCATATATATGCCTTACAAGTAGCATCTCGGTATAGGTTGTGTGTTACTACAGCAGATAAGGATTGCGCTGTGCATATATATTCTGTTTTTATTCCTTCCTTGTACTTTCAGCTTCAGCAAGGCAACCTATCCTGGTGATGGCACTTTTTAAAGCTAGATAAATATCTGCTAGGAATAATTGAGGGATAGCTGATTTTAAAGAGAGGTAGGGAATGGATTGTATGACTTCTTGAATTTTATTTTAGCCTCGTTTTCTAAATCTTAGTAAAATATGTTAAGATGTACTTAGATATTTACAAAAATACAAAATATTAAAATACACTAAAATACAACTAAGGCCTCAGATGGGTTAAGTCTGTTCTCCAAAATTCAAGTCAAAGGCTGAAAGTGCATATGCCATACTATGCCAAGAAACAGTTACAATAACATTGTAAGGTTTTGAGAGATTATAGAAAATCTTTTATTTATATTAGATTTCAAAATATAGCTGTAGCTTCATACAGTTCAGAAAGCTGTACTTTTAATCCTGAGAAGGGAGTTCACAAATCTTTTTACTGAAAGACAATTATTTCTGGGAAGTTATATCATCTAATACACATCTGTATCATGCCTAACAAAATAAGCTTTTCTTCTTGGCCAATATCAGCAGACATACCCCTAACAGAAGTCCTACCTTGATAAGGAATATGCACAGAAAACTATGCTGCACCTACACTGCATGACCTTAAACCACTGTTTTTATGGCAAACCTGATAGACAATAATGGCAGTGTTACACATGTATCGATAAGGATGATAAATAGAGTTTCCATCTTATAGACCTTTTACATCACAGTAAGTAAAATAGCAAGAGAAGATCCTATATAAACAGTAATTTAAAATACTGTTCACATTTAATATTAACTCTGCATTACCTACAGTTGCTGTAAATGTGGACCTAAAATGAAGTATAACTTAGCAAAAAAATTCAGCAACAGATGAGCACAATTAATCTCCTGAAATACCCAACAGCAAATTTATTTAAAGTTCACCAGTAGTCAGTGCTCTGCATACATGTAGAGAAGTAAACATACACTTAATTTCCATTCCAAATAACACACCAAATACCTGCATATCAAATTTTACATGCTCACTACTTGATGATAAGAGATAGATGCATCAATTTGTGATGAAAAATGCTTCTTCTATATGACACGTCAAGAAAATTTTCCAAGTGATGTTTGAAATCTTGCCATATCTGCTGCTTTACTGACAGTTAAATTAATTGCATGGAAGATAATCCATCTTTACAGAGGCTTTTCATTTCTCCAGGCAGCAAGGCCACCTGCCCCATTGATGCTGCACACTCACCCTAGAGCCGCAGACATGGAGGGCCAAAATATGCACAGAGATGACAGATTCCCTACATTTCTATCCCCAGCCACCTTGGAATGTACAGGGTTATTTCCTTACCTCTCCTGTGTGAAGGTATTACCTTACCTTCCTTACCTCTACTCCTCTCCTAGTCTCCCTCTGACTGGATTCTCTACATAGCATTTAGCCCCGGTTTGTCATGTAGATCGCAATTAAACTTGCAATTAAAAGTCACAGCCAGTTTGTGGGGCTACTCTGGTTAGTGAGAATGTAGGGATGTGAGGTTTGGAAACTTCAGTAATGGTCTCTTTGCTGTCTTACATTTTGCTTATGCTTACTCTTGGGAAAAAGCAAGCAGATAAATAACCATCCCTGCTGCTGTAGAGCTACATGACCCACAGAGTCTGTTGTATGTATAGGAAGAGTTCTTGTTCCCTTTCCTTACCTTCTGTGAGGAAGTCAACAGTTTTGGGATTCCCAGTATGAGGAGGATGTGAACGAACTTAAGCAAGTCCAACAAAGAGTCAGCAAGATGGTCACTTACAATCTAGTACAGTCAGACTGACAATCTTGCAACCAGACTTACAATCCAGTGCTTGCTGCTGCACGAATGGTGTCTAAGACAGGCTCGTTAGCTGGTACAGCAAGGCCAACTGATCATTAGTCAGCATTCTCACTGCAACACATCTAAATTTCATTTTAATCTTGGTTACCAATCTGTTGAGCTTATTTCCCAGAGATTTGCTGTTCTGATCATACACATCTGCAGTTGAACAGGTCATAGCTCTCTTTGAAAGCAACTCTGTCTTCGTTCAGGTACCTGGGTGGGGCAGCACATCTACCCTCTGTCCATCAGTGCAAGACATAAAATGGTGGCCTGGCAGCATACGTTGCAAAACTGACACTTGCTTACTAGGTGCTGAGGTGTATCCAGGCTGTCTGTGTCTTGGTTGAAGAATTTTAGCAGGCAGCTTAGAAGTTTAACAAGTGTTTGCAGTACATTACCAATCATAAAGACAGGTTAAATAGGTGCAAACAAGCACTCTCCAAATTATCTTGCACACAGGGTAATACACCCATCAGTCTTCAAACCTGTGCTACGTGGGAATTTTCAGATTCTTATTCCCTGAAGATGAAAGGAGATAGACATGCCAGCTCTTGAATGTAACACCTTCACTTGCCAGGTGATTTTTCAAGCAGTCTTAGAAGCCTTGCCATACATGTGACATTGGTGACAAATTAAAGTGATGGACTAAACTAGGTTTTCAATTAATGTGACAACAAAAATAATATTGCATTGCATTTTTTAACTGTGTTCCACTCCAGGCTCTCTAAAGCAATTTGCAAGCAATTACTTTAAAAATACTTCTATGTGTATTGTTACCCATATATTATAGATGGGAAAGAAATCACAGAAAGTGTCAAAATGCCTGCAGGTGTACAGAAAGCCTTCATCTAACTAGAAGCTACATCCAAATCCCCTGAGAGCTAGTCATCTCCTTTCACAAGAAGATTACATGTCCTTTCATGTTTCTGCCTTTTTCCTGTATAGATACCTCTCTCATCAGGCTTATGCCTCCATACAGCCATCTTTCTACTTCTCTCCTTTAAATAACGTCTTAGATAAGAATACCATACACTTGGCATAGAAAATAGAGTGTGTTACTTAATAAGAAGCCTATGCCAGTAAAAATCAATTGCCTAATTCCACTTTCAAAGAAGTCAGTGGAAGTTTGACCATCAAGTAGACCACGTCTGGCCCCAAATGAAAAAATACAGGAAGCATGAGATGGACAATAGGCAGTGGCCTGCACTGATACAGGTATAGAGGAGAATGAAAGCACAGTAGTCATGTCCAGGTGAGTGTCCTCTAGTCAATGCCCTTAAGACAAGAACAGAAAACAAATGAAATTAATTATTCAAATGCTCTGGCAGCTGGCTTTGGCAGTTACAACATATATTTTTGATGAAACGCCTTCCAGATCCTAGAGACAAGCCCAAACTATCACCCGGAATTCAGATACTTGCACGTGGCAAATCATGACCAGACTTGTGACTGTCCCAGCTTCGTGGGAGCCAGCCCTGATGCCCCAAACCTTGGGAAGGATGGGCTCACAACCAGAGACAGGGCAGCAGTCCAAACCCCTTACTTCCACCCATCTATCATAGATGTTTTGCACCAGAGAGCCTTCATCCCTTAGAAAAGAGCTGCTGTCAAGGGCCTGTCTAAGCCTAAAGATTGTTTCTTTCACAAGCCATTAGTAACTTTCTGGAGAAAACTAAGGAACAGGTTGAACCAGGTGACCTTTGTCTTGGGACAGTCCCCCACTAAGAGCCTACACATACCAGGTGCTGTTTGCAGGGAACACACTGGTAGAAGCACTTTGAAAGTGTACTCAGATGCACCCCACTCCCCAGCCCACCCCACACAGACTTATGTTTTGGTTTAGGTAAGACAGTGAGAATTCTCAGGTTTGCTGTGAAGGTGGTGGAACTCACTGGCGCAGGGCACAGGACTCTTCCCACACAAATCAAAACGCAGATCTCAGAGGAGCTTGGCCTCCAGTGTGAGGAGGGACAGAAATGTGTCAGTGTGAGCATGGGCTCAGCAGACTCTGCTCAAGAACGTAGGAAACAGAAACTCAAATGACAATGAAATTTTCCAAAGGGCTCACTTACCCCAAGCAAACTGTTACCGCCATAAACGCAGCCGGCAAGGGGTCTGCCCTGCCTCCAAGGCACACCTGGCACGCAGTGTCTCTGTGGCTCGGGTTGCCTTCTAGCCTGCTCCATTACTCTAGCTTTATTGTCCTTAGCACAGCTGTCAAGAGTTAGTGCTTGTAGGACACAATAAAGATCCCAGATGAAAGACTATCACACTTCCTAATATGTTTTATAAAGGAAAAAGTGACATCCGTAAAGTAGATGACTGTCCCCAACACTATTTTTTTTCTCTAGATGTACAGCTAGCTTTTTCTCAAAGCACAGTTACATGCTTCTGTTTCTCTGGTTGACAGAGCATTGGACAAACTACTCTCTCTCAGTGCAAAGTCTTGTCTAATTCCTCTTGAGCATCAGGTCTGAGCTGAAGGGCCAAATTTTTCTCCTCCTTCGAAGCAGCAGAAATAAATACCTCTATATGCAAGATTTTGGCGTATGATTTCTATGCCACTGTTTCTGAGTATTACGCATGCACAGAAGATTCATCTTTTCTAAACCTAGTTTTACCACTGAAAACAGTTTATTGCTAAGTACTGTCTATAGGCTATTAATGGTTCCTTAAAAAATAGTTCCTTGAAAAACACAGATGCTGTTTTTTTCCTTTAAGCTCTGCTTGATGATCAGTGAGGACATGAGTGTTGATTGTTTTTAGATGTATAGGGAAACATTTCTTTTCCCTGTGCTGAGTAGGAAGTGCTGAGCAAGACACCAGGGATTATGGAAAAGAAATTGAGCAGAAGAGTGTTTCTGAAGGAGACATTCCAGGGGTGCCACTGTAATGATTCAAACTGTAATTACCTGTCCTTGCTATTCCAAAATACAGGTGCATGTGGGAATGAGACTGGTATCAAATTGGAAATTGAGTCACTCAACAAGCTTTTTTTACCCTTCCAATTATGCAAGCAAGTTTGTGACTCAGCATCTCCACAATTCTTCTCCACTGAGATGAATCAGGCCTGCAGCAGAGTCAGTTGGAGCAGGCCTTTCCACCGTGATGAATGTAGCCTTTGTTCTGTGTGCAGTTACCTGTGTGAGACAGAGTAAACACATTTTGGAGGAGAATAATTTTCAGCTCATCTTCACACAAGAAACTAATTACATGAAGGAATGGAAAACTGCCATGGGATTACACTGAGTGGTGCTCGCAGTCCTTCAACTAAAACAGATCAGATTTTCTCTCCCATTGCATTTACTGTTGCTACTGCTGTGTTCACCCCTTTTTACAAAAATCATGTGGAAACTTGTAGTTGCAGTTGTAGTCTAGAATGAATTATTTAATTATATTTAACTTTTTTTTTTTCAAAGGTTGGAAATAATTTCCTATGTTTTATTGTCACATGGGTTGAGTCAGCATGCCAGTTAAAGGCAGTCACAAACCACTTCGGCATGGGAATTGCTTCCCCATCCTCTTCTTGGTGGGATGTCTTTTTGGTGGCACATCCGGAGCTAACATGAATCCTTCCTTACCCTTCAGACTTGACCTTTTTGAGAAGCCAACTATGAACAATTGTTGCCACTGGTCTTTACACTTGAAATATCTAACCCTTACCACCTACTGACAAAAGTCAAGCTTTATTGGGAGCTGAAAGTGAAGAACAAAGTAGGTACATTGCGCTTCCCTCTCTCTACGTGTGAGAAATAGATATCCCATCACTCTTGTTCAAAAAAAGGTGTCTTTATACTCATGCCCAGAGGCAAACTTCACCGGCAGCTACATTAGTTGTTATAATAATCCCACAACAAGGCTGTGAATGAGGCCCCAGTCGGTGAATTACAGTACAAACACTGTGAGAATGTCTTACCCAAGAGGAGTTCATAGTCAAGATACATGACGCTGAAGGAGATAGGGAAAATGGATCAGAGAGTTATGGTCTGCAAAAGTTGTAGTTTCACACTAGAGGCTTTTCCAAGACATGAAAATGTCATCAAAAACCCATCAAAAATGGGTTTCAATACACAGGTGGATGGCGTAGCTGTTGTACATGAGTGCCAAACTGCCTGTTCTTCACGACTGCTCTGAGAGCTGTATCAGCTGTGCTCTGTACAACTGACGCATGTCCTGTCGAATCCTAGATCACATCCCCGGTGCTGACAGCTTTCACAATGACTGCTGCTTTTCTTAAAGCCTCTGTCCCTGCAGTCACTTGAGTATGTGAAAAGTCCAGCTTTAATTCTCTACAAGTGCTTTTAAACATCATGTAAATAAACACT
>VXAV01004684.1:518933-542788 GCA_013399715.1 Alectura lathami
TGGAGCCCGGCAGCCGCCGGCAGCGCCCCTGCTCCCCGCGCCCCGCTCGGTGCGTGCCGGCGGGGGGAAGCTTCGTCAGATGCCTGCTCCTGGACAGTTCCGTTCTTCTTCGTTGCACGATTGTTCCCTCTCTCTCTCTCTCTTTTTTTTTTTTTTTTTTTTTAAATGGAGAATAAAACTTTCTGGGCATTTCTAACGTCTTGTTTGGTGATGTGCTGGTAAGGCTCTTGGCTCTGGAAGGAGTGCTGGTTGCTCGGTATGGAGTTTTTCAGTACAGCTCTCCAGAGCGGGAGGCACAGACGCTTGCCGGACAGCACGACGGCATCTCCCCAGCGCAGCTGCGGGGTGCTCGCTTACCAGAGCTTCATTTTGGGGAGGGAGAGGAGGAAGCTCGTTAACGCTGGAAGGGTTCGATTTGCTTGTTAGCATTTGTTGAGTGGGGTGATTTTGAATCAACAGGTCAGTTGCTTAGCGGCCCTGAAACTCCAGCATGGCTTTTTTGCCACGTCTTCCTCTCATCTGTACGTTGTGTTTTCCAAATTTTGATTGTCCCTGTTCCAGCTTCTTTTTTTACTAATGTTTGCAGCCACCTAGCGATTAAAAATTTTTCAGTGTATCACTGTGCAAATGAGAATGAATGAATATGGGGCTAGCCACTGTAAATATGGAATGAGTGATGTGGAGGCTAGGGGAAAACTCAACTGTTTTGCCACGACCTCTCCAGATTTTTTCCTTTCCCATGAGAAAAATAAGGGTTGTTAGTTACTTTTCATTATACTTATCATTATTTTGAAGTGAAATGCCTAGAAATCCCAATGAGATGACAAAACATCAGACTGCAAGCAGAACTGATGTTGGTTTTCATGTGTTGCCTAAAACAACACATTTCACTTGCTGTATAAATTTTGAGTTTTAATGGGAAACATAATTAAAACTTGGAGATATTAAGGCTGTATACAAGTTTAACAGTGGCAATGTTATACATTTGTATAAACTGTATACAAGTTTTGTTGAGCTGGAGATCTCAAAACTTCAGAGCAATAAAGTGTATAAGTTCCTGAGGTCACATTCAGGCCAGTATATCCATTTTCTGAAGAACTCTGAAATGGCTTTTTTTTTTTTTTTTTTTTAATTGCACATAACACAATGAGGGCAAAGCTGGAATGGCCCTAAACAAATCTAACCTGCAAGGTTTGTGGGGAACTTTTCAGTGCAATTCATCATTAAAATTGATACTTTTAGGAGAGTCACCAGTGTGGTACATTCAGAGCTGACCTAGCAAAACAGCTTGAAATGCCCGTGCAAGCTGCTGCGGGTAATTTGAAGAGCATCTGTTCCTTACAAGCTAAGGAACATGGCTGAAAGATTTTCCTTCAATGAGTTCAGGCACTTAAATGTAGGCATGAAATGCAGTCTTGGAAAAGAAAGAAAGCAAAATTCCTATTTGAGTCAAGCAGGTTTCTTGTTACTGTTCTTAACGAAAGTCTGTTCTAAAATGGAATCTGAGAAACTTGCCTTTTCCCTGTACAAATGGGCAGTGTGCTCAACGGGAAAGGGTAGCAGGGGAGAACTCCTCTTGGAAGGCTGCAGCTCCTGTCTCTCTGGCCATACATACAGCGTGGCGGGGGGAACAAGCAGAAACTTGAGCCCCAGTGCCGAAACTAAGGATGGACTGAGAGCATGGAGGCTTTTTTAATGGACAGGAGAATGAAAGTGCGGTATTTTGTGAAGACCAGTCCTGAGTGTCTTAAATGGAAGGAAAACCAGAAACTACGCAACTTAATCTACTCCTACATGAACTAGAGCTAAAGAAATTTTCAAGGGGGATTTCTTTTTGTATGAACTGCTGACAGGTAGCTCCATCCACAGATATTCTCAGCATTCATGTTTAAAAATGTGAGCAGTGGGTGTAGGGCACCCCCTTGCAGGCCACCTCTTCGTTATGAAGGGCCAGCAGCCGTCAGGGGCAGCTCTGAGTTAGAGCAGACAGTTACACTTGTCTGCTGGTTCTGCTGCGGATGCTCACTGGGAACTCAGTTAAGCATGTGCTTCTCAGTGCAGTTGGAAAAGGTTTTCTGAGAGTCTGTGCTAAGTTCTGGTTGTGAAACATTGCAAACACTTCATTCAGAAATGGAGAAAGCTGAAGGGAAGTTAGTATTCCTACAGACTTAAATCAAGCTTGAATACACTTGGGAGGTGCTGAAGGGTGTATTTCTAGCCTTTGGCACTTCTAAATCTCCAAGCATTTTTAAAACCATTCAGTTAAGGCAGCAAACTCTTCTCCTTTTCAATATTGTAGAACTGTAAGGAATAGAGTTAGCTACCAAGCCCGCGGGGGTGCATCTGATTTTTCACCTCTATCCTGATTGAAAGATGAAGGATACTGCTTATTTATTACATGGCTAAATGTTTGCTGTATGTTCTTCTGTCCAAGCAGCATGCCTCTGATGTGGGTTTCCACTGTGATCTCTGGCTCGTTTTCCTGAGTTTATGTATATTCTTAATACAGAAAATACTAAAATAGCAGTGCACTACTCTGTTCATTTTAAATTATATTTGTTACCGTTCTTTTGATAATGTGTCTGCCTTATATGTAGTTAGAAATGTGAGGAATGCTAAGTTATTTTAGAAATGATGAAATCTTGACAGTTTACTCAATGTCTATATTCCAATTACTAAATTTCCACTAGAAGTGATTTTTCTGTTTGACTACACCAGAGGGCAGCAAGTGACAGTGCTGTTGAACTGAAGGCACAGATTATTATTTGAATACATAGTAGAGTTGTATGTTAGCTCAAAAAGTTCCTTTGAGAAAATAGATGGATACTTAAAAAAAATTGCTAAAACATAAAAAAAATTGCTAAAACTTCCCAACAGACAAAAATGCCAAGCTTTTCCCTAAGGGATGATTCTAAGTTTCAGAACATATCGTCGACCTTTTGTTATGAATAGGTAAACAGAGCAATACGGAAAACCTCGTACAATGCTATAGCTCCGTAGTTTTGAATACCTTTTATTTTTTTCTGTTGTATTGGAATGGCAACAGTGCCTTAGTTAACACTTGCCAGTGAAACGATTGCACTGGTGAGTTATTTCCTGCAAACAATAAAACTTAGGTCACTTCTTTCACTTACAGTCAGCATAAAACTCAGATTTGTTTTTTAGGATCATTTACATATATTAAATAAACATTAATGGGTGATAACATTCTCATCTGGTTTAGCACCAGAATATTACTTCACCATGTCAGTTAAGTCCTTTTTAAAGCTGAACCTGTTTCCCATCACTAGTTTCAGAATCTCGATCAGAGCTCTCTTGGTTCTGTGGTGCTGCACCAGTAATTCTGTAGTTTCTCTAATGCAAAATTGAAAGGGGAAAAAAAAAAAAAAAAAAAGCCAAAAGAATCTGAAGTTTCTTATTACATGAAAGGGACTGAAGTATGCATTTACACCTACTTTGGTTGTTCCCTGGTGGTTAAAATGCAACCATGCAATATTTCATTTTAGTACTGTTACACATCATAAATCTATGCCATTAAACACATTCTTCCCACAGTCCCGAGGTTAGCTGTGATGCCCAAATGAAATTAAATGCATCTAAAGCTCTGATCAAACTGTGGCAAATTTCAGTAACAGCCGGACATCCTTGTTTGAAAGTTCTGTTGGTGTCTATCTGCCATTCTGCTTCTGCATTCTTCTTTTTATTAATTTGATTTGATCTGGAAAAAAAAAAAAAAAGCCTATAAATATGGTCATAATACAACATAGTATATTCTTTGATGCCATTTGAAACTGGGCCATCGTTCTGTGCTGCCCTGAAAATAGGTGTCAGGATGTTAACGTACTTGGATGTTTGTAACTGCTCTAAAATACAACTGTTACTACGTTTTTGTTGAGTTGAGAACTGTAACCTTTTGCTTTCTCATTTTCCTGCCATCTTGATAATTACTTTCAGTGCACTATCACACAAAATAAACCAAACTTTGTATTCCCTCGTTAACACATACAGAGGAGTCTCTGCCACAGATAGCTAATAACTAGAATCTACTTTGAAACCCACCTCAAGCAGAGGTTTTGTAAACATCATACAAAGTCATGAGGTTGCATTTAATGTCTGGCTTCTCTGATCAGCTTTGCAGCCACACGATGCCAGCAGAGCTGAATTGTGAGCTGCTGTGAACAGACTGAGACTAAACAACTTGAAGCAAAAACATTTTAAAGTCACTTTTGTTGAGGAAGAAAGTAAAATGTGTTTTTATATTCTGAGCCAGAAATTGTTACAATCCATGCGGAAAGTTTGGGGTAGTAACTTGCAGACTGCTGTGAAATTGGATACATACGCACCTCTAAGCTCACATGCATAAAGCCTGACTAACCAGACCACTGCTCACGCTGTGGGCACAGGCAACCGAGTCTTGCAAGTCCTCGTGCTTGACTAAAATCTAAGTATTTTTCTTTTAACATAGCATTAAAAAATCCCAACTGCTGTTTTTTTTTTTTTTTTTTTTTTTTTTTTTTAAGGGAAAGTTATGGTAATATTTTCACTGTAAAAATTTTCCCATCCTGTATCAACAACTATCCTTGATCCCCAAAGTTCTGGTATGCATCACAGACTTACTTTGCTTGCTGTTTGACCTATAGTATTAATGAAGAAGACGGGGTATTTAAAGGAGATGGAAGTGCTTTTATTAAATGTAGTTTTCAAGAACAGACAATGACCTTCCAATGTCATGTTCAGGATCGAGCTAAAATTGATTACATTTTAAGCACATTTTTTCTTATATCACCTTTTCTAGTGATAGCATGGACCCAGTCTTTAAATAATCCTCTTAATGTTATTATTCTGACAAAGTTTCCTGGAGAAACATGCAACATAAGGAAAATGGTGACTTTACTAGTTAGTGTCTTCCTAACTGGAATGAAAAGTCAAGGAAGAAAGATAAGCAACCTCTTTCACCCTATTCCTGTCCATGTTTGCTGGGGGAAGAGAGACTGATGTGAGTGAGAGGGAAATCTCACCTATCAAAGTGTTGTAGTTGGTACCTTTCAAAATGAGAAAAACAGAGAGTCCTTCGATCTGAAAAGTATCAAAGCTGTTGTTAAGATTATGGGGGTGCTCTCAATGCCTCTCATGTCTTTCTAACACTGTGTGTGTGGCTATTTTTACTGTAAAAAAAAGCAGACTTTCATGGAAGGACATGGAGGAAAGCTATGTTGAAGGACATAGCTGTCCTTCAGCTATATGATTGTAACTTGCTAAAATAAAATCTTTCAAATCTTTTATCATGACAGCATGACAGTGTCAGCATTGGAAAAGCAAGCTTTATAAAGCTTGTTTAGGCACATCATTTAGCACAGCTAGGTTACAGCACTTGTAAATAATCATGACTTCATTGCATCCTGTGACTAGACTGTTGATCTCCACTTACTGATGACTTGATGTCTCCTTGACTTGTAACTTCCACTTCAAGCTCCTCAGTTCCTGTTGGATCTGGCTCTTCTAACTGAAAAGAGATGTGATGTGAAAGCTTCCTCAGCAGCGATTTGGCTGGTCACCTCTTCGTCTCTCTGTCCGGCAGCTTTTGTCTGTGTGGCCACACGGGAGGCCATGTCTGTCAGCCTGCACTGCCTAACATAACAGATACTGACCTACATACAGTGTCTGACCTGGCACTTCATCCTCGCTAAAATTATCCTGAGAACTAACTCAGTTATAGGTCAGACATGAGCAGATAACAGAGCCCAAGCTGCAATTTTCTGAGGGGTCCTGTTTCTGCAGCACTTGCATCTGCTGGTTCTTACGACCTTCCTGCCAAGACAATGTTGCATGTAAAACATTCAGGCTGTAGTTGTTACTCTTCTTAACTAGACTTTGAAGAATGACTGAAGCATGAAACTCATCAAACAAGGATAAAAATATCAAGGCCGTAAGGGTACATTGCACCTGGTCCTCTGTGCCTTTTGCAAAAAGTCTTCACATTAGTCAGTGTTTAAGAGCAGGCTCTTCCTGAATCTATAGAGTAGTAAAAGCCCTGAGAACAAGAGGGAAACTTGTTTCTTTAGTATTGTTTTCCACTGTTTGGTTAAGCCTGTAAAGCATCAGTCTGCTGAAAACCAAACTAATTTTCTGCTATCTTAGCATGGCAGCATGATTTCCTGACGCACTATTGTGATTGCAGATAAGGCTGATGGTTAACCTTGGGCTGAGCTGAGGCTGGGGCAGGGTTTTCTGGACTCTGCAGCATTCTTATTTTGTGTCCTATTTGGCAGAAACAAATATTGAAAAAATGGATGAATGAAAAAATGGTGATGAATGGAGAAGAGTAAAGACTTGTGCTTTCTGTTCACTGTTGACAGGGTGCTACTGGTGCAACTGGCTTCATACCTGGACATCTTTGGTGGTGTCCAGTCCATCTTTGCAGATCCAGTGCTTCATAAGAGAAATGGTCAAGGGTGCCTGTTACCCTTGTAGACCACTGTTAGTATTCGTTTGAGAGACGACCACAATGACAATGGCTAAGCTCCTTGCTTCTCCAGCTGCTTGTCAATAGCTTTGAGGCACCTTTCAAAGTGTGGGGCTGGGGACAGGCCCTGTGAGGCATCACTGGGCTGGACTTGTGGAGCAAGACCTTGACAGGCTGTCCTGAGAGTGTGACAGGCCTGGCCACAGGCTGGGGAAGTAAGTGGCTTACTCCCACGCCAGAGCTTTGTGATGTTGTGGAGTAGATGCAGCAGGCCTTTACTCAAGTAGGAGTAAAGCCCATTGTTTAAAGACCTGTATGCTGCTTTTCACTGCTTGTTAAAATGTTTTCCTTCTCAGCAATCAGCTCTGAAGCAGCTATGTGCAGACAAATCTGTGAGCAATTTAACTTGTTGTGCTGCAGAGCTAACTGCAACTGTCCTGGGTTGAACCGGGAAAGCCAGAGCGAGCGCTTTGGCAGACAGCTCCCCCCAGGCTCTGCTTTGTGATTGTATTCCCAGTACTCTGACCAGTTGTTTATGAGGAGGCTTTAAGGGAAAGAGATGATCCATATGCTCGGCAAGCAATCCACAGAAAGCAATGAGGCCTGTGGGATCCCGGCAGCAGCATAGGATGACTTAACTTGGAGGAATGTCAAGACATAGGGCAGTGCTGGGCCACAGTCTGGCCCTACAACTCTCTGCTTACTTTCAGGCGGGACTTCCCAACCTGAGCAAGGCACTTGGGTGTTCAGTGTATTGGGCATCTAGACCTGGATCTTATCCAGCTTTGGACAGCTTACCAGGAGCTTCCCATTGAATCCAAGAGAGACCTTCAAATCCCCATAATCTCTCTGGACCAGGCTGTTAGCTGGCCTCTCGTCTGGCTCATGAAGTCCTGTATGCTGCTGTTGAGTCTGGGGAAGGAACAAGAATATGTATCCTCTTTTGTAAAAGCAGATCCGTGTTCTAGCTGCCTTTACCGCAACCTAAAAACAGTGAGTCCAGATACCCAGTGTCTCCTTATCTTGGTGTTAGCTAACAGGTCCTGCTCCTCACCATGTCTTACAGACCACAGGAAGTGTACTGGTCGGTAAGCAGAGACGAAGCACTCCAAGCTTTGGTTGTTTGGCATAGTGAAGAAGTCTTGTTAGAGATAAAGTGCTCTCCTCCCTTGGAAATTGTTCCAAATTAGGGGCCATCTCTTTTCTTCTTTCACTCTTACAGTCTGCCATATGTGCACCATCCCTGTCTACATGCTTTGCCAGCACAGTGCTTGCAATCTAGTCAGAAATGCATATGTGAAATGCAGTGAAGAGGATCACCTAGAAAAGCTGATAGAGTAAAGGCCTGGAACATCTCTTTTGTCACTGCATGAACTTCATACCAGAAACTTGTGGCTGAGAGCTCCAGGACATCGGCCTCGTCCTGCCGGAGGTAGCAGGACTTCTCAAATGGAAGTGTGGCAGCTCTGGCGATGAGGTGAATGGGCTGGGGGTGCTGGGGCAACCTGCCACTGTTGAGATCAGCAAGTACCCTACCATGTTTATGTCTGGAAGTGTGTGCTTATGCCAAGAACTGTACTTGAAACATGCAAGGACCATATCTGATTCAGGTATCTCAGGTGAGCTGTCCTATTGGTTGTCTTTTGCTTTGTGTTGTGGGGTGGCCCATGGAGCTAGGCAGTGCTGTGTAGGGTCACATTAAATTTAGCTTCTCTTCCTTTTCCTACATTACACAGAATCAAAAAATCATAGAATATCCAGAGTTGGAAGGGACCCACAAGGATCATCAAATCCAACTCCTGGCTCAACACGGGACCACCCAAAATTCAAACTGTACTTCTGAAAGCATTGTCCCAATGCTTCTTGAACGCCGTCAGGCTTGGCGCTTGGTCTTCTGCCTCTTTCCTTGGAGGTACTTTCCTTGCATCACTTGGGGCACTGCAGGAAAAACAAACAAACAAACAAATGACAGAACAGCACAGAAAAAATAATTCAGACAGCTGCCACAAAGGAGGTAACTATAACATGCTGCAAGTTCAAACCCTGATTTCCCTTGCTCACATGATTTTGGTGTAAGCCATTTAGGAAACTGACTGTGGTAATTCAGAATAAGTCTGTCCTGCTGATGGATAAGGGCCCTGTGACTGGATCCCAAAAGTGTAGGGGATGGGCAGTCCTTGCTTAGGACTGTTCAGCTGGTCAAATAGAGATTTTTCTTAAGAAAGCAGTAGCCACCAGTCACAACCAGTTTTGATGCTTGCAGGTGAGGTAGATCTGTAGGCCTCCTTTACTGAAGGCCTTGGCTTCAGGAGGATGGGGCTAGGATGCCATGATGTGTTCATGAGGGGGGATGCTGCCCCCCTGATGCACCTGTGCACCCACCAGCATGGAGCTTACCCCAGCCTGAGACACCTGGAAGACTGTGGCTGACCTTGTGAATCTTTGTAGTCACTGGGAAGGGTGTCACACCTCAGAGGGCAGCTGCAGCCTTTGTGGCTGTTTCTTTCTTCTGCCAGCTGAGCTCTCTCTGTTTTGCCTCTCACTGAGGTACCATGGGAGCAAGAGGTAAGTCGAATGAGTAACTGTGTTTTCTCCATGTTTCCTTCTTTCTGCTTCGTTTGGGGACTATACTCATATAACCCCTCCTCTTACTCTGCCTTCTGCCTGTCTTTTCCATCCCATTTTTCCCCTGTTAGCAGACAGATTGTTGCATCGCACTCCAAGCACTAGCAGTGTTTTGCTACTGCTTGACATCCCAGCCTGGCAACAGCTGCTGGTGCTGATACCTCTGTTTCCTCGTTTTAATGATGTCTGAGGAGAAGAAAAAACAATCTTACTTTGGCAAAGCACATTAGTATATGACTAATTGTTCTACTTTGGGCTGTCAGCGAGCAACTGGTTTGTATCAGATGCCCAGAGGAATAATCTGGGGAAGATCGCAGCTCCAAATGAATTCTCTGTATATGTTTTGAGATACACATGCATGAGAACCACAGAGCCAGGCTGGAGACCCTCCAGAGCTGAATTCTCCTCCACAGTCACTTGATGAACAACGTACAGCTCTAGTTGCTTTTTGTGCTTGTGGTGCCTCTGGAGACCATCTCAGGTCCTCCAGTCAGGCCCCCAGGAGCATCGTCCATGCTCCACACTGAGCTCTGTATCCAAGGCATCATGGAGCATGTGTTTGTACCTCTGCCAGTCCCACAGAGCTATGCTGACCATTCTCACAGTGTCATGACTCATTTGCTTCCAGCTTCTCCAACAAGGAAAGTATGGTTTTACAGAGAAAGGTGGCCTTTTCCTGAGAATCAAGTAGTTAGAAGGTATCAATATGGAAATTACCAAGGCTGATAAGCCAGAAGGAAATTTTTCCCTTCAGCATGGGTCTGCTATGGCTGGTAGAGGAAGCACTAAGAGTAGGAGAGGAGTGGTGAGGGCAAAGCCCATTCCCACAGGTGCCAGGCAGTGCAGCCTGCAGCCTGTGCACTGTATGGAGGACAGCTCCAATGTCCCACAGGATGACTGGGTCCAGCCCTTCTCCTACATCCCAAAAAAGCACATGCAAATTGTTCTTTGAAACCGTCTAACTTTTATTGTTTTCCTTCTAGTGACACAAAAACAGAGAGCCCTGAGCCTTTGAGCAGCAGCAGAAAAAAAACTCATGATGAACTGACACTCTGTGTGTCTATGTGCGTGCACGTTATACACAGACTGAGCCAACAGCTGGACAATGTATTTTTAAGTGTTACTGCTTCCAAGTATCATCTTGGCACAGTCTTGGCCCAGATATCTGTCTTCCATTTGCTAGCTGAAGGAAAACTGAGTCGTCTTTGAAATCTGTTTTCTAGACAGTATAAACTCGTGGCTCATGAAAACACGCTGTTCCCAAGGATGAGGTTTTGTTTGTCATTTCACATTGTGTGGATGTGCTGTGGATGTGAAGAGCCTACAAACAAATCCCTCACCTTCTTGTAAGCACACTGCATCAGCCTGTTGGATGTGCCAGGGGCAAGTATGTGCCAAAAACAAAACTTGAAAAGAACAAGGATCAGCACAGCAGACAGCACAAAACCTCGTGCACTCTTAAGCAACAGCAGTTCTTGTCATGCTGTTTTTTACCCTGGTTTTCCAAGTAGCTGATTTAACACATTACATTTGTTGTACTACTGAGAAGGCTACTCTCCGTTGTGATTTCTCCTTTGTTGCCCTGTGTACGTAGAGGAGTACCCTGTAACATCAGTGACTGCTTATTTTCAGATTCCAATCCTTCCTTAAAATACCTATTTGCTGTATAGTGTTTCTAAGAGACTTGACAGTGGTTAGATTTAAAGTGAGATGGACACCTGGGTTTTCTCCCTGTTTTCTCATGCTCTTCCACATCTCCCTGGAGTCATCCGTTGCCCCAGCCTGTTGTTAAACCTTTGATGGTTGTAGGGCTGATTTCAGTCTGTGTGTGCACTCCCTGCCACCACTGAGAAGAGAGAGAATTTCTTATAACAGCAAGGTTAAGTTACTTGGATGTTTGGTTAGATGGGCTTTGAGCTATTGATTCAGTGTTGTGCTTTGGGCACACATCGTTCTGGGCACACATTGCCCAGAGAGGCTGTGGAGTCTCCATCCTCAGAGATCTTCAAAAGCCACCTGGACATGGTCCTGGGCAAGCAGCTCCAGGTGATCCTGCTTGAGCAGGGAGTTTGGAAAAGGTGACCTCCAGAGGTCCCTTCCAACCACAACCAGTCTGTGAGTCTGTCATTCTGTGCGTCTTTCCCCATTCAGAGAGTCCCTGCCAGCCAGTTGCTCAGGAACTGTCCTACTTGCCAGGCAGGACTTAATGCACAGAGGTGGTGAGCTGGGCTGCCACCATTTGCAGTGGCATTGCCAAATGGATTGCAAACTGCTGGCATCTGGAAACCTCAGTCCCCCCTGCAGAAGCAGGGTGACAGCCCCCATGCAGGAGGAAAGAACACGCATGCAGAGGGGGCTCCCACAGCTGCTGGCCTGCCAGCACCCACACTGCCAGTGGTAAGGTGTGGGGCAGACCCCTGGCATCTCCTGAGCTGCTTGTGCCTGTGCATCTGCTGGCTGTTGCTGAGCCCTGGATGGGTGACAGCTAAAGGGTCACCCCAGCCCCACTCTCCCTCCTACCCTGCTCCTGCCTCTGCCTCTCCAGGGGACAAGAGGGACACAAGAGTCCTCTCCTCTGCCCCTCCACTGCCAAACTGCCCGTGCACATGCTGTGCTGAATTCAGGCACAGTGCTGTTAATGGAAAATTGACAGCACTGCTGAGGGTATAAGGTGTGAGTGCTGGGGCCTTGGCAAAACGTAGTATGTCATAACAGGTCTCCTCTGGGCTCTGCCAAGGTAACACCTCAGAGCCTTAGGACACACCTCTTGTCCTGTGGAAAACAACTCGTTACTTAATGTGTTCCACTCAAGGACAACAGTAAGAGAATATTCTCCTCCTTTTCTTCTCTCTCCTGTTTCACTTTCCTCTTCATCCTTCCTCCTTCCTTCCCCTTCTCTTTCTCCTCCCTCTTCTCCTCTTCCTCACCCTTTTTCTGCTCTTCATTCTCCTTTTTAATCTTCATTACTCTGATAAAAGTCAATGCAATCTCTGAGTTCTTCATGTAAAGGAAGCCTCCTTTGCCCCTCCATATCTGGTCAGCTGCCACCCCTGCCATCACTTCCCTGCTGCAGAGAACACATCCCCTACAAACAGGCAGCAGGCCTTCTGCCAGGGGCCCGAAGCCACTGCTGTCTTCTGCACCAGAATCTGCACCAGCAGCTGCCTGAAAAGAGAGCTGCCGCACTCGTGGTTCCTGCTTTTCCCCCCATTCCTACCTTTCTTCCCAGTGCATATACACAGCCCCTTTCTGAGACCTGTGGGGAAAAATTAGCTCACTGATGTTTCCAGCTCATTTGCTGATGAGCCAGGGAACATCACATCAGCAATATCTGCTGGGGCTGCACCTATTGCAGTGTGCAGAAAAAAAAAGAAGTGGTTGGCAGTGAGCAACGCAAGGCTTTAGGGCTCTGGGGTGCCACCTGGGAAGCATTCCTTGTCCTTGGAGAAACTTTAACATTTCAGTGTATATTTTTATTCACTTCAACAAAATGAAAAACCAAAATACTGAACGTTTTTTTTTGCAACAGGGCATTCCAAATTGTTTTGATTAGGAATAGTTGTAACATAAAGTTTATTTTATGGTATGACAGTTTATACCAAGTGATGAAAATGGAACACAACCTATTAAAACCTCTTGAAATAAAACACTGTGATGTCTTTTAAAACCTTTTTGTTGACACTTTGGAGGAGATCAGCGCATTCTCCTAAAATACTGAAAGCATATTTAAGGCATTTTTCTACTTGAAAACTATTGTCTTGTAAAATTTCTCTTTTTTTTTTTTTTTTTTTTTTTTTTTTTTTTACCTAGAGCCTTGTCTCATCCTGCAATTTAGCCATTCACCAGAAGGTGGGGCTTAATGTCTTGTAAATGAACTAGAATTAAAATAATTTTTATGAAGTCCTTTGGATTTGAGAGCTTGAAATCTGTCTTCTCCCCTCCTTGTTTTGCAGAGGAAATCCTTCTGGATCATCACGACAGTTTCCCTGGCCATTAAACCTCAAACTTGAGTGTCTTAAATGGTCCCAGCTTATTTAATACCAGACTGATCTAATTAAGCAGAAATATCACAACCTAATACACATCAAATTTCCAGAATCTTTGTACCAAGAACACAAATCATCGTGTCTCTGGAGATGCTACTGACTTTCTTCAGGATTATTGGGAAATTAATGAATGGAAAGAGGGGAGAGATTGCCTCATATTTGTGTCCCAGTGTTAGCAGACACTGGGCACACTCTGCATGTCTGTGGCTTAGGAGGTGGTCAGCCTGACCCCCACACACAGCGAGTGGTGATGCTGTGGTTTGTGTGCACCTCTTGGTAATCTTGGTCTCACACAAGCCCAAGAAACCCCAGTCTGGTGCCCACACCACCGCTGACTAGCAGCAGGGAGAGCTCCTGTACCAAGGCATTACAACTGCAATCGTGCTGCAGTAGCAGCAAGCCTTTGGGATAGCATGGATCCAAACCCCACAGTGCCTCAGGGAAAAGTGTCTCAGATGAGTGTGAATCAGTTTCTCTGTGTGGTCGTCAAGGAGCAAGAGAGGATGGGTGAGGGTGTCTGCCATGACCCATGTTACTACGGTGCTGCAGAGCAGTGCTCTGTGCAAGAAGGAGCTTTCCCTATACTTTCTCCTTAGGTACACAGTGTTATTGAAGTCTCCTCATGCTCATCCTAGATTGTGCTTGGGCAGGCAACTGGAAGTTAGCAAGCTTTGGCTAGCTGCTTTATGGATGTGCTTAGGATTAAGAGTTCATCCTGAACAGTACTTGACTAAAACCATAGCATCTCCCTCGGCTTTCCTCAGTGGTAGTTTGGGAAGATGGAAAGCTGCCTTCTCTGGATGATGCAGGGGTTATTTGAGTAAGAATAGCCTTTGTTCACAGTCCTCTTTTACAGGCCAGAAAGATGCAGTTTGGTTTCAGGTATTTTTGGTGCGAGTTCATTTATACCGTTTTCCTGGAGTACATACCTGGGTTGAGGCACTGATTCCTCACCTGGCTGCATACTAACAACAAACAAATTTCTTCTGAAGTTGGGTGACCAGAGCAGCTGCTCTGCCTAGCCGCAACTCACATCACAGCCACAGAAAAGTCTGGTTTGGATCATACATTAGTTTCACCCAGACTGGTGTCTGGTTTTTGCAGTGGCCAAAGGCTGATGCCTAAAGAAGAGGATAAGAACAGAGCCAATGCAGAGTGACTGTTCCCTGCATACTCATCTGACCAGCAGTGATCTCCAGCTGAGGGATTCATCAGACAAGACATGGTACCTGTATATATTTGATTGACATCTTAGAGATTTTGAGCACCTTTCCTAGTTCCTTTTTATCTTATGTCTAAATTCCCACTACTTCAATTTAGAAACACTGTGAAAAATGTTTGGCTCTAATGGAGCCACTGGAGATCAATTCAGTGTTGAATGTAACAGATTCCTTTGGTTAACCGTCTAGGTGCTGGCAAAATTCACTGGTAAAGATCTAGTCCTTCTAGTTTTACACCATTCATCAGCCATTCACTCCAGACAAGAAAAGCCAGCTGAGGTGGCCAAAAATTCAATCTATTGGATCAGAATGTGTGGTTCAGTGTCCTCTCTTGAAAAAGAAATGAGAAATCGTTTTCTTATCTCCATTTCAATTAGTGTGTGATTTATTAAAAGTGAAGTCCCATTGCCTATTCGAAACATTCCTCTGTTTTCCAGCCTGAAAACCAATCAATAGACTCCTAGTGATACTGGCACTTAGCAGAAGTTAACCACAACTAAGAGTGAGGTTAACACGTCAAACCCACTTGCTCAGGAAGTTCTTGAGACAAATCTGAAAGGCAGTGTTCCTGTCTGGCAGCACAGAAAGAATTAAGCATTTTTCTTTGCTTTTAAACTGCATTTAAATGCCAGCGTTCTCGTGGGGGAAATGGATGTATGAAAAGAATTTCCATCAAAATGATCTTTATACTCATTTCCCTAGAAAAGACTTGATTTTCCTTTATTTTCATAACTTCTGTGCCAAACATCCCAAGTATGAGGAAATACTGACTTTTGCATCTCACTTGCAACAACAGTTTCCCTTCAGGCAGTCTGTTCTCCTACTGCAAGAAAATTCACGCCAATTGTCTATGCAGTGCTGTTTGGATAGGGCACTGCCACCCAGTCCTGGTGCTGCCAGAACCCCACTGAGACTGAGGTTGTGCTCTTCTGGCTCTTGTACAGCAGGAGGAATGAGATCGAGCCTGCCAAGGAGTGCCCACAGGCAGAAGAGAGAAAGACATACAGCAGCCAGGCATCAGAAACTGCTAAGAATCGATCATGATGTGGTCTTTTTTTTTAAAAAAAAAAAAAAAACAAAACAAAAACAAAAACTTGTGTGCCTGCAGGAGCAATCTAGATTTCCTGGAAGTACAAATGTGACAGGGATTGCTTAAATCCCATCTCCATCCATCTGCATCAGTGTTCTCATTCAAAGTGAGGATGACTTAGCTGTTGTTATTAGACCAGTTTCATTTCATAGTTTTTACAAATTCTAGCAGTTTCTCGAGTGTCCCAATGTGGGCAGGCCAGGGTTCAATTCCATTTTCCAAGCTGGTGCTGGAGAGGGGAAGGATGGAAAGAAGAGGAGTCACTCTGCTTAGACAGGGTGAGAAACAAGAGAGCTGAGTGCCTTCTTTAAGAGATGAGGCTTACGCAGAGACTAGCCCTTCACAGCAAAGTTTCACATGCAGAAGGTTTACATAGGAGGAAGCAAGGCAATGTCAAAGGTTCAGGGATGATAGAAGCTAAAAATGGTCATCTAGGCAAGAGTCTGAAAGGTGAATAAAGGAGCTAGTATTGGATGAGCTGGAGCCAGTGGGTGCTGGGAAGCAAGACGGAAAAAAGGAATAGCATTCTGAAGGGAGTGTGTGCAGGAGCCCACAAAACTGAGAAGGAGGAGGGCTGTGAAATTATGTGCATTAAGGGAGATTTTAGAGAGACTGCAGAAAGAGAAGAAAACTGAGACATAGAAACAGTTTTATCCAGAGGAAGAAGCAAGTGAAAAGTGATATTCAGGTAAAGGACTGAGGGAACTTAGAGAAAACTTGTATTGACCTGCTGGACACAGAGGGCAGTGCTAATGTGAATGTCATAATCACAGTCAAGCAGACCAACAACAAAGCAGTTCATGGCAAAAGCAAGATCTATTTCAGGGAGTCTGAAACACACAGATGCAGGGCAAATTGAAGGAAAAGGGCAAAGATGCCAGGTAATCAAATGGACATCAGTGTGGAGGTGAGAGCTGGTGAGGATGTGCTTGGAAGGTAATGATATAAAGGAAAGTCAAAGTGCAAGGGAGGCCATCAACGAGTTATCAGGGGACAGCAATATCAGGGAAGGAAGAAGCATTGGGTGAGTGGTGAGTATGGGAACAGCATTGAGAAGAGTGGGGAGGTGCTGGAATTGGTAATAATGAGAAGAAAAGCCCAGCAGCTCTTGTCTCTGTGGAACAGAGGACTGGACCTGGTTGCTGAGAAAGATGTAGGAGAGAAAAGTAAGGAGCAGAAGGACCATAAGCATGAGGAAACAGTGAGATAGTATAATCTGAGGAAGAGGGGTGAAAACTGAAAGGGGAGGAAATTTGACTAGGCAAAGGAAAAATGAGGTATGACAAAGCAACAGTCCTGGAGAGGACAAGGGCAGAGGGTGCAGTAGGAGCAGAGCTTTTGAAAATGCTGCTTGCGGTCCAGCTGCCTGCAGCTGCAATGTACTCCAGTCATCGCTGGCTCCTGCTGCCAGGCTGAGCTCCAACTCCCTTTATGGTACCTGGATACTGACAGTCCACACTCCCAGGCCAGGTGTCTTAATAAAAGTACCTTGTCCCTGAAGCAGAGAAGGAATTTCATCCATGAAAAGTTGAAGGATAAAACACCCCAAATAAAACAAATGCTGCAGAAGAGCTTTGCCAGGGTGGCCCCATGTCCTGTTTCCAAAACAGCCCTTAAATTACGCAAAGCCATTGCTTGTTGGAAACATCTTCTCCAAAAGCAGTAGCAGCAGAGCTGTCCCCCCTTAGCTCAGCCAACCTCACATGCCAGCCGAGCTTCCCCCTTCTTCCTGGGTCATGGGCAGAGCTGGAGCCTGTGGCAGTGTCCTCCAGCCCCATCTGGCAGCCCCAGCTGTGCCTGTTGGGCACACTGCCCTCCCAGCACTGTATCCAGTGGTGATGGCAACCACACGGCCAGGGAAACCTTCACTGGTGGTGAGCTGCAACAGCTGAATGCCAGCAGTGCTTGCTGTCGAGCACTTTAGCAGAAATACCCAGCTATTTTAGGGTGGTAGCCAGGGCTTGGGGTGGGGATCTGGCCATCCTCCTGGCCCTGGGGACAGAAAGACCATTCATGAAGAAATCAGGCACAACCCATCGATGTTTTGGGGGTTGGCTTATGCAATAGCAGCATTGTTTCCAGTCTCCAGGCTGACGCAAAGATGTCAGGCAATTGGGCTCCTTCTTGTTTGCCCAGGGGAGCTCTTTCTGAAGCAGAAGGGAAAGCGCAAGGGTCTGAGTGCTGCAGGAGACATGCCTGAAGCGTGTGAAGAATCAGGGGGACTCTGGCTAAGTCACATGTGCAAAATTCATGGAGATGGGAGGCCTTGGTCAGGATTCCCCTTTACAGTTAGTGTGAGATAACCTGTGCTGTGCACGGGTTAGAGTGTTTAATAGGTCCAACTCGTATTTTTTTGTTTATGGTCATCATGTAGCATGTTATAAAGCTCTTCAGGAAATCTTGAATTGAAAATATATATGTCAGGTTTTTTTGGGGGGGAAGGGCATAATATTTTTGGGAAGATCTCTTAACCTAGAAAAAGTTATTTTGTTCTTCTTGTCTATGTAATTAATGAAAAGTCATGTCTGGTCAACGTGTTTTGCAATTATGTCTTTAAGATCTGCTACTACAAATAGCTCCAAATGTTTGGATTCATTGTGAATCACCCTAAAGGTTGAAAATCTTTTATGTTTCTTCCAGATGTCAGAAGATACACCCACAATTAATTCCAGGTATTGAATACCACAGCTTCAAAGTCTCCTTAGTCAGAAATTCTCCATGTGCACTTTGCCACATTTTTGGGGTACTGTTACTGAATGATAATGTGGTAATGTGACTGACAGTAAATTCATGGGGTCATGCTGTGTAGCAACTGGGAGAATTAGTCTTGACTAGTGAGATGCCTCTGCCTTGTAAGTGACAAAATCAAACACTAGTCGAAAATTCATTGCACTGTGTGCCTGCCAGAAAATGCAAAGCAATGCAGTTTATTTGAATTCCAAGTATTCTGAGTGGAATTGAAGCTGAAGTAAACAATATCCCTAAAAAACAAAATCAAAAACAAACGAACAAAAAACAAACAAAAAAACCACTGCAAGAGCAAAGCAGTTACAGTCATTAAGGAAAAAGTAACCCCAAGCCATTGATGAATTGTAGTATTTTCTTGCCAAATAAAGAAACATAAAAACAGCCTGTTTTTTTAATAGAAAGTCTTCTTAGGAGTACGCTCTACTGCTGTAAAAAATAGGGTTGCTTTTGTACTCCTGAGTTTCCAGGAAATAAGTGTTTTAGAGGGTGCCAATCAGGAATGGGCTTGTTGCTTGTTCCCTGGTGGGATGGAGGGGGACAGTTAGGAAAAACAAGTGTGGACAAATCTCTAAACCAACAGAACTCATATGGGTCCTGCAGACATTTATTAGTTAGGAGATTAATCTTTTCAGACATTGATCTTCACAAAGCAGGCCTGATCCTTATACAATCCTTATGAGAGATGGAGTTAACAACTTCCATTACTACCAAGCCTGGAGAAAGCCCTTTCCTCACAGGAGCAGAGCTCCTTGTGTCTGGGCTGGCTCCCACTGAGCTGCTGGCCCTGAGAAAAGCAGCAAGCACGGGCTGCCCCTTCTGTGTCCTCAGTGCTCCCAATCTCGGGAAGAGTAATGTAGCTCCTGCTGTAGGACTTAAGGGGAGGAGTGTGAAAATGGAGGTTCAGAACACCTCTCCATCATGTAGCCAGCCCATCCATACAGCTCAGATGGCCTCTTCTCCTTGGAGCCATGATGGAAGTCAGTTTATTTTGGCAAAGTGGCTAAAGTCAGGGTTTTGTGTAGAGCCCTAAATTCTATTTCTACTCGAGGCTTTTCTTCAGAGTGGTGTCTTGATGTTACCACAGCTTTGGAGCTCTGTGTGCCTTTTCAGATCACTTAACAGTGATCTTCAGTTGCTGAGGGCTCAGTGCAGCGGGACAAGGCATTTTTTTTTTTTCCCATTTTATCAGCAACCATGATTACATTTAATGCGGAAGAATCCACAGTGAGAGTAGCCAAGGTGACACACTTTTTGTTAGATTGCTGCTTGCCAAGATTAAGCTTTCAAGACTCAATGCTTCTTTGTGCTGACTGTGAGCTTCAGCAGTTGAAATGGTCTTGAACCCAGTTAGCCAAGTTTGGCTCTCTCATGGTGCCCGTCACTGAATTTCAAGTCAGCCAGATTTTCTCCTGACAGTCCCCAGAGTGTGAACATTCATGTCCAGGTATCACACTGGCAGAGGTCCCCTACCTCTGGGCTCTGTGTGCTCCAGGCAGGCAACAGCACCCGAGCTTGGTAAACTTGAGGGCTCGCTGCATTTACACACCTTGTTTTTGACGGAGCTGTTAGTCCCAGGGCTAGGCTCAGGTTTTACGAAACCTTGCCAGAGCAAAGGAAACTTGTTCTTGAGGCTTTAAGCATAAATTTTGCAAAGACTTTCAGAAGCAGAACTTGTATTCTGCTATTTTACTGCTATTTTCAGCAGTGCTGAAAGGTGTGTGGTGAAGTAGTAAAGATTACAACTCTATATGGTCAAATTACACCAATTCAATCTCATTAAAAAAATCACTCAGAGATGAGGAATTGTGTCATCGTATTACGCTCACTGTTATGACAAATATATCTCAAATATATGACAAATCTTCTCATTTTAGAATAATATAGCGCTATCTGCATATCCATAAACACTCTAAGGAAAACATTCATTTATCCTAGAAGCTGAAGCTGTTTAATGGAGAGAAGCAGCGATCTCTGACCGCCACGCACTCTCATCATGTTGGATAATGGGTCTCTGCATAGACAGAGGAGAGGGAAGAGAATCAGGATTTGGAGGCAGCTGCAGCAGTAGATGAGACATTAATGCTTCCTTAGGTAGGCTGATTAAAAAAAGTGAGAAAAACGACCAAATAGAAGGTTCTTAGAATAAATTGACCAATATAATGAAATCGTGGAAATACTCTGAAGGTTGAATTGTTATCTTAGACACATGACTTAAGCTTGGACTAGGCCTACGGGAAAAACTAATTTTTCAGCCTCTTTGTCAATACGAAAAATTGGAATTTGTTCAGACGAGCCACAGAGAGCTTTGATCCTTTTTTGCTTGGAATAAAAAGTCAAAAAAGAGTGAAAGGAGACACTCTGCTTGGTCCTGAGGTGCTGCAGGAAGACAAGGGCCATAAGCCACTGTGGCCCGTGGCCTCGCTGCTGCGGGGTGGCTCCAACCTGTGACACTGGGGGAGGTGGCAGGCCCGAGTGCTGCTCCTTCCCCATTTCCCTGTGCCCTCTGGCCATAAACCCTAGCCCTGAGCAAAGTTGTGGCCCTTCCCACCCTCTCTGCTCAACCTGCTCTGCTTTGTGTGGTCTGCTGAGCCTTTGCAAAAAGCTCCTGGCCAGGCGGCCTCGCTGGACACCTCTGAAGCCATTTTCATGGGGATTGTTCTCTGGACCAAGGCTTGCTTGCACAGCATGTGCAGGCAGCACAGTGTCTGCTGGGGGAGATGGGGACACCTCGAGTTGTGCCATTTGGTGCCACTGGGCCGGAAACCCAGCTGCCCTGTGGGAAGGAGGAGCTGCCAAAGGGAGCACAACAGAAGTAATGCCGGGTATTTTGACCCTGCATCAAAGCATCAGGATTTCTGTGAACAGAATGGCATGGAAAAGGTCTGGTTTCAGACACAGCTCAAAAAGCAAGAAACGCCAGCTCTGTATCTGCCTGAAAAATCGTGCCTGCTCCATGTCCATGTGCAGACACTGGCCTCTTCTTTCATCTCTGCTTAAATGATTCTGCCAGACGGGCACACAGGAATCCAGACTGCACTGACATTCAGCTGGTAGCTTGACTTTAACGTTTTACTTTTCAGTTTCTTTTGACAGTTTTTCTTTTTAAATATATCTAGAAGCCTCACAAACATGGCCTGAACCATTTCATTGTTAAAACAATGGGAATCTTTCATTTGGTTTCATTGTGAAAGTTATCAAAACATATAAATGGAAGTAATTAACAAATACAGTAAGACACTGTTTGCAAAGACTGATCACCAGAAGTGATCAGGCGAAGTTCAGCAAATAAATTATTGACTACGGGTGAGTTGCTCATAACAAGAATATTTTCCACATTGTCTTCTTTCTCAGTGTTTTAATAAAAAATGAACATAAAATTTGTTTTATGTGATGCAGCTGTCTGTGCTTCTACCACCTGTGTGTATGCTTACTCTGAAAGAGGACAGCCTTCAAGGGTGGTTACCAGGTGCTCACAGGAGTTTTATGTGACTGGAAGGCAATACCTGGCTCTCTTTCATCCTCTGTTTCTCTCTGCTACTGCCAACAGAATTGTACACTTCAACTCAAAAGCATTACGTGATTAACATTAGTCTTCTGTTCATCTTGAAATGAAATAGATGCTTATTCTTAGATCTATAGGTAATTCTTGCGCTTCCTGCAGGTCTCAGATCAATGTTGCAATGAGAGATGAAATCCATTAGAATAAGTGTTCAGAAACTCCTTTAGCAGCATTTAATGTAGCAGTCCTCCTTTCATGTGCCGAAGTAAAGGAAATGTCACCTTAGCTTACTGAAAGGCTGCTGTGTTTTCACTTAAATCCAAAGCTGAGACTGCAGCTTGTGTGGAAGCCAGCTCTCTTAGACAATTGCTGCAAGCCAGCTGCCCAGATGTGACTTCAGCCAATGGGTGCTGAACCATGCCCATGCTGCAGCCCATGCTGCCACACCCACATCCGTACCGATGCTGGGGCTGAAGCCTGCTTGGTTGTGTCCATGTCCATGCTCTGGATTGCACAGGAGATAAACTCGCTGTCCAGAACTCTTGAGGTTTCCAATAAATACCTGGGCAATTTGGCTTGGTAAAATTCTTCTTTTACATGCATCATGTCTTCCTCTTCTATTCATAAAGCTACCTCTGTGATCTGATGGGATTATCATTCATACCCCAGAGGCTGCAAATACCTTTCTTTTGCATTGATGACAAACATTCTGGAAGTCAACAGTGAAGAAGTTTGTTTGCCAAATGCAAAAAACTGTTTCATTAGCTTATATAATTAGCAGAGCACAAAAGAGGATCAAAGGAGATGAGAAAAGAAGCTCTGCTAGGCTTTGCCAGCTAAGGATCTGCTCCAATAAGTTTTTTAGAAGCCCAGAACGCAAGCTGCTAGTGTGCTTCATCTTCTCTGCTCTGGGATTTTCAGCATACAGTGATTATTTGTCTGGCTGCATGTGGCTTGAAGTGTCTGTATAAACAAGAGGGGAAGAATCAGCAATCCCAAATATCCCTTGTCTTGGTTTGGGCTGTAAGTTAATCCTAGAAGTTACACTAATGTCTGTTGGGCTAATGGATAATTGCAAAAAATGCCTTTACTGTAGAAAAATAAATTACACATTACCATAGGAACAAGTCTATAGTCATTGGAACATGGTGTGCTGCTTGATTCATGAGTTATTCACATTCTCAATGGAAATCTGCCTTGTAAGTGAAAAACCTCTCAGGAGCAGAGCATGTACAGGCTGCCCAGAGAGGTTGTGGAGTCTCCTTCTCTGGAGGTGTTCAAGACCTGCCTGGACGCCTTCCTGTGCGACCTGCTGTAGGGAACCTGCTTTAGCAGAAGGGTTGGACTAGATGATCTCCTGAGGTCCCTTCCAGCCCCTACAGTTCTGTGATTCTCTGATTCTCTGATCACTAGGGTACACAGCCTGCAGTGTTTTGCTATAACAACACAAGCCACTGTCTTCACTTCATTTTGGACACCTGGATCCTGAAGGGGACCGAGTGCTGACTGCGGGCAGCACAGACCCCGCCAGTGCGCTCCTGTGGGCAGGGCAGTCTGAGTAGCTCGGGAGTGGAGCAGCAAGCAAAGCAGGAGCCCCTGAACGAGCACCTCGAGCAGCAGGGGTGTGGGATGCTATTTCGCAGCTTGGCTCTTGCAGCCGGCTCTGTGCCTGTCCCACACGTGCGCTGAAGCAGCAGCAGCAGGCCGGGACGGGTGTCTGTGCAGAAGCAGGTGCAGAGCTGGCACCTGCCGGTTCCTCTGCAGAGGCTCCTGTTCGATTTGCCTTTCTTCGATTTGTACTTTTGCTTGCTTTTTTATTTGCTTGCCAGAAAAGTTGGTGTTTATATTTCCCAGTATCTGCAGAAACTCTTGTATCTTGCCTCTCCCTCCATAGTAGGCAAGGACTGTAATGTCCACATCCCCTTCACACCATTTTCTTGTCTTTTTGCTTCGTTCCCACAGCAGAGGACCCCTCATTGAACGTTACGGCACCACAGATCTCCTTCGGGTGCAGGCGGGAGGGACGGGCACCCAACGTGGGGATGGGAGAAGGCCGTGTTGGGCAGCCCGCGTCCCCCAGGGACGGGACAGTACGGCACGGCACGGGTAAAGCTGTAGCGGCGCCGGTGCCGGTGCACGGGCGGGGGCGGGCCGCGGTCGGGGC
>VXAV01004684.1:543099-571528 GCA_013399715.1 Alectura lathami
TGGGGGGGGGGGCTCGCCGGAGGCTGGGACCCTCCGCGGCGCTCCTCGGACAGCTCCGGGCTGCAGCCCGCCGGTGCGCTTCGCTGGGATGCGGAGCGAGAGGGGCTCGCGTCCCTCTCGCTTTTAGCCCGGGCGTGATCCCGCCGTCGCTGGATGCTGAGCCTGCTGTCGCGTAACCGGGCGAAGGGGCTGCGGATCGGCAGCCCCAGCGCCGAGCATCCCTTCTGGAGGAGAGGCGAGAGTGCTCTGCTGCTCGTTCTCGCTGTCTGAGCCCTATGGATCGCACCCTCAGCCAGCGAGAGCGCGGCTGGGGCTGCTGTCAGGATTTCCCGGGCTTTCAGTGTCTGATTTCAGCTGCTCCGGAGGAGGGTCTGTGTGCGATGCTGATCTCCTCCGTAGTGAGGTGAGCACCGCGCTCCCTGGAGACCTGGGAGCACTGTTGGCACTGCGGGAGATGCTGAGCCAGCAGCTGCCTTCGCTTGTGCCCGCTGGGTCTTTGCGCTGGAGCGCAGCTGGAGGCAGGGTGCAGGGGGACGTCGCCGAGGCTTCCCAGCACCAGGCTTTAGCTGCTGGGGTACCGGGGCGGTGCGGGGGCACCTGCTCCCCAGCCCTGGGCTCGCTGCCTGCCCATCCCAGCCCGTGCTGCAGCAGCATCTCTCCCGGCAGCGCTGGGGCAGGCGGCAGAACCCAGCGAGTTGGCAAGCTCTGTTCGACCTGGACCACGGGAAAGGCCCTTGGGGCCGGAGAACTGGATGTGCCGTCCCTGAGGCTGCTTTTTGGCAAGTGAGAAGGAGAGAAGGGAGCAGGGGAGTTTGTGTGTTGGCGGCATGGGCGACGTCCGTGAGAAATGGCACAGCCTGTGAGGGGAGGGAGCTAACTGCTGAGCACAGGCAGGCGTTTGCTTGTCTGACTGTAGCGTCTGAACTGATTCTAGGGGACGCTGAATCTTTTGGATGTAACATCCACACAGTCTTTCTTCATTTGCAGTCACACACCAGTGTGCTGTAAACCCAAGCCAATTTCTGAGCAAACACAAATGTCTTGGCATAGTGCTGCATAAAGAGCTGCGTGCTTCCCTGGGCAAGGCTCAGGAGCGCACCGGGAGCTGTGCGAGCGGGCAGCCTGTTATCCCCAGGGCAGCCATGCAGGGTCTGTGTGTCCTGCTCCATGTCCCTGGCTGTGTGCAGGCCACATAGAGCCAGCACCACCTTCCTCCTCCCATCTGGGGAGTGGAGGAACCCAACCTGTGCCCTGAGCAGGCATGGTCTCAGCAGGACAGCTGCTGGGTGCTGGCAGCCCTTTCCCACAGGATAAAACCTATTGCTGAGCACCTTCCCTTCCCATGGCCCTGTTTGAGCATCTTCTAACTGAGCTCAAAATGGTCCCCATCCCCCGGCCCCAGTTTTCTTTCCTCGCGTTGCTGGCCTCTGCTGCTGAGGTGACTTGTCCCAGATTCACTCAGCATTTGGGAGCCTTTGCCCAAGAGCTCTGCCCGGTGTTCAGGGAGGCTGCCTTGGCTCAGCAAAAGGGACTGCAACAAAGGGAGGGAAGGAGCTCTGCATTTTTTTTTTGTCTGTGGAAAGAAAGAAAAGATTTTGCCCTGTGAAGTCTGGTCTTGGGCTGGTGCTGTGATTGACTGCGCTTCTGTTCATCAAAATGGAAAGTCTGTGTGGGACCTGAGCCCGGGCTGGCTGTGGGCAGCCTCTCAGGCCAAGGAAGTGACAGAGAACAGTGTGCTGGAGCCAGTTTAGGGGAGATCCCGTCTGTGCACTGCCAAGAGATTCTTGCTGCCTGCTGCCAGATCCAGCGTGTGGAAGGTTGCCGAGCAGATACTGACAGGCGGCTGATGGAAAGCTGTCCTCCTGTAGGAACCCTCCTTTGGTGCTCTCATACAAAGAACATTCAAGCACTGTCCTTAGACAGTGGGAGAAATTTGGGAGGAACGTTAAGAAGAGGCTGAACTCAGACTGAGAACCTTGCTGACAGCAGGACTAGCTCTCATTTTCCCTCCTTTGTGTCCATACTGTGTGACATACACGGAGAGATGTATCTTCTCTCTAGGACAATGCTGTAATGGTCTTAACTGTGTAGCTGTGTACCAATCAGCCTCTGGGTATGCAGGGCTATGAAAGCCCTCGTGCTGTCCAAGCCTGTAATTCCAGCCCCTCAAACAGCGCACGGCCCACAGCTGGGTGGACGTGTGGTTAAGAAGATGCTTTCAGAAGTGGGCTATAGAGAAGGAAGATACAAGGGGGCTGAGTGGACCATGGCACAACAGAAAGGCATGGCATGCATTTTCTGTGTCTGCTGAGGGAATGGGATCCTGTCTGTAGGACTCAGTGCACTGAGTGAGCATTCATGTACAGCTCCCCACATGTACCCATGCAGTGCCTAAGTGACACTGGCGTTCTCTTGCAAGACACTGAAGTGGTAAATGTAGCTTCTGGGTCTCCAGATAACTAGGGCTGGACTTCAAGTGGTGTGCAGCTGTCTGCAGGTGCTCTGCTGTCTTCAGGCCAGTGAAGCAAAGCAGTATTATCACCAGCCTCCGTTTCTGGTGCCTTTCTGGGGCTGTAGTTTCTCCAGCTGGCAGCTGGGTTCCTATGTCACCCAGCTCTTCCCATCACTGAGGATGTGCCCAGGAGTGTGGCTGAGGTGGCACAGGGACATGCTGCCAATAGGTGCTGTGTTCCTTAAGCTTGCACTGCTGCAGTAGAGGTGTAAATGGGGGTCCCACTGTCCTCCCTGACGGGAGCCTGTTCCTCCCCAAGTACCTCTAGAGTGACTAGCTGAGCATGATGCCAGATACTGGCAAACCTGCAGCCAAAGTGGCACCTTCTTTTTCCTAATTTTGAAATCTCTGGACACACTTACCTTGCTTGAACTATCCATTTTCTTAAGTTGTTATTCCTTACTTGCCCTTTGCGCACCCAAGCAAGCCATTGGCGCCGGGAGTGTGCCTGCATTGGGGTACCACTGACCACCTGTTGTGTGTGTGCAGGGCGAGGTGTTGTTTCACTACAGCCCCTGCAGACCACCATGGCACGAAGGGTGAAATGACCACTGCTCCACGGGGACATGCGGGCGTTTGGCTTCCCTCCTGCTGAGGAAGCTCGGAACTGCTTCTCCCAGCGCTGCAGGCAAAGTGTGCTCATGTGCAGCCTTGGGAGGGCACTCGCAGCATTGTGGACAGGCGCAGGCCTGGCTCCCGGCGACGGATAACATCCACTGGCCGTGCTTCCCTCCCGGCAAATCCCGCTTGTCTCCTCTGTTTTCGGTGCTGTGAGGCAGCAGCTGTTTCACCGATGCGTTATGCTACCAAGTGCTTTTACTCCTCTGGGGAGGAGTGTGGCTCAAGCCTTCAGGGCAGGAAAGGAGCAATGGGGCTCTTGAAGAAATGGGAGGTGGTCTGGTAGGTCTCTGCTGTGCATGACCCAGCATGGAAGCTTTGATCTCAGGTTTACAGTTTTGTATATGTGTTTGCTATACTTTGCTTGTTCTGCTGTGTCGTTGGCTCCGAAAGCCTGCAGCCTGTGTTGAATGTTCACAGACTGCAGTGCCAAGATAAGCACTGCCAAGACCAAGACAGTGGCTTAAAAAGCCCAGGATTTAAAATTGAGAAGGGCTGGGATGTTTTGCTTTGCCGTCTGTTCTCTGTGTCTCTGGGACACACGTTCCTAAGATTTCCTCCACGCCCCGAAAAACATCCAGGGATATAGAGTGCTGGCATGGTTCAGCTTGCATCCTCACTGCCCGCCTCTGCACCAAAGGGGCGTTGACTCCAGCGAGGGGTTCTTGCACTGACTCTGTGTCTGTCTGTCTGGACTCCTCAAGCTCTGATCCTGGCTGTCAATTTTATTCCCAGTTGCAGCGTTTGTTGGCAGCGCCCTCTTGTAGGATTCATTTGCTCTGGAGAGGCACAGGCACCTGGGAGGTGTCAGGTTTCCGTGGTAAACTTGAGAGAAGCCTACAATGAAAAGGAGCTGTGCACCACAGGCTTGAGCGCTTCGCTGCTGTGCTGGTAGCAGAGTTACCGAAGGCAACATCAGAGGGTATTTACATGGTGGCTCTTTGATCACATGGTCTTGGCCAGCGTGGGGACAGGGGAGGTTGTGCTGATGGCTCCATCCCCAGGAAGTCCCCAGCAGCACCTGCAATGCCATCTCAGTGCCCTCCACCCCTCTGTGCTGGGGGTTCCTTCTCTCTCTGGTACACACCTCTCTTTGGACCTCTCCTCCCACATCCATCTCTCCAACGGCAGGCTGCTGCTGGCTTTCTGACACGTTCAGCTTGGCCAGCTCTAACTCCTTCTCCCCAGCTTCCATGGAACCCTCTCCCCTCTGTCCCTCAGAGCTTCTATAAGTGTATGCCCAAGCTTGAGCATGTTTTGTGCTGCTCACAACACAGCCCAGGACAATGCTGCAGCTCACTATGGGGTTAATAACCATGTCAGTGGCAAGGGTTCTCCAGTGCTTCTGTAGCAGCAGCAGGACATAAACAGCTCCCACAAATGAAAAGAAATGGTCCGTATAATCCAGAGCCTGTGGGATGCCTGTTGGCCCTGCTTTTCCAGAATTTCCTGGTTCTCCAAGTCTTTGTGCTGAAGGAACCTAAGCAACCTTCGGTGCCTCTGAAATCAGACTGTATACGTGGCTCCATTTCAGTGCAGGGCTTGCATTTGGCCGAGTTGGTCTGTACTGGGAGCAGACAGCCCTAAGTAGTACAGAGATGAAGGAGGGTGGAACAATGACCCTAGTCATTTAGAAGATGGATATTCTAAACAGAGTTTTTCTAAACGAAAGGAATGTTATTAGTTACATCAGATTAAGTATTGAAATTGCATTATAAGGAAGCCACTCCAAGCATCTCCTTGCTCTGGAAGGAAGCCTAAAACGTGCATCCAAATTACCTGTGTACCTGTTAGAATGTGGTCTGGAGAAGTGTACATTTTATATCACCCCAGTTCAATGAGTAACTTGATTGTCAAATCAACTCTTAATTAAACAGAGCAAATTACCCTTTGAGGACTGTGGAGTGTGTTCCCACTTCATTGTTCCAGCACAGCTTTTTCACTGTTACTCAGTCATCAAGTCCTTTTGGGCATCTCACATCAGTCTCTCTTCCAGCAAATCTTTCCGACTGTTGTATTCTTTTGGCATTATACTGATTGTTTTTCCAGTGGAGGAGTCAGTCATTCTTAATATATATGTCTGCTGTAAAGCAAGAGGCAACTCTTCAAATAGTTATTTGTCGTCATGTTTACTGTATAGTTGGCTGTAGTATTTTTGGCTGAAAATATCTTTTGGAAGAAAGTGCAAAATTGCTGGAGCTGGAATGTTGGTTTTCCCATTCGTTTGTCTCAAAAAGAAAAAAAAAAAAAAAAAGACAGAAATAAGAGAAACTGAATCATCAACATAATTTGTGTGGGTATTCTGTAACATAGTGCTTCATCCCTTTGGCCAGGTAGATGGAGGGCTGGATTTGGATGCAGCTATTCCTGCTGGATAGTGTCTTGCTTCACGTGGCAGTCCCGCTGAAATACATCACAGCACCAGAGTCAGGCCCTGCATGAACAACCGTGCTGTACTTTCACATAGCCCAAATATCTTTCCCTTTTGTCACCTTTTAACGCCGTGCCGAGTTTGGTGACATAATTGTGTGCTTTTAGTGCTGGATCCTTTGCAGATGGCTCCTCAGCTCAAGCACAGAGGGGCTGCAGCAGCTTGAAGCTGGCTTGGCAGAGAGCTTGCAGTGCTTGCAGGAGTAGGTGCTCTGGGTTATGTGTTCGCCATGCCGCAGTGTCAGCCAAGCTTTGCATCAGCTTCTCTGATCAAGCTCTGTCATCAGCTTGATGTTTCTGGTCTCCCAAAGTAAATGAATTATAAACAATTTAAGAGCGAATGATAGTGATAGAAGGGCTCCATCTGGCTTGGCTGGACTGGGACTTGAACATGATTTTGAGTCGCATGTGTTTTTAATATACATATTTGGTAAGTGTCCGAGGTCTTATTGCTGGAATGGTGGGCTGGAGATCAGAAGACCTGGTTCCATTCGTGGTCTCAGACAAACTTTCAGAGTGACATCTCACCTGTCCTCAGCTCCACTTCCCCTGTTTTAAAGATGACCTGAATGCTTTTTCCACACTGTGGGGCCTGAGTACTGCCCGCCCCAAGCCATTGGTCCCTCCCACTTGAAACTCTCCCTGGGGATGTTAATCCAGCAGTACTGCAGCTTAGTGATCAGCTTAGTGATCAGATAACATTTCTCTGCTGAAGGAGACTGTGAGCGCAGACTGGGAGAGCCTGAACTTGTAAGAGTAGCCAACTCTTCCCATTTCCATTTATTCCAGTCAGTGAATCTCAGGGTCTGCTTGGGACTGTTTAGGAAGTGATTCTTAGTTCCTGCTTTGTGTTGACTTCTGTGCTTCTTAATTTGTTTGTTTTGTGACTGAAGTGATTTCCTGTCAATCTAGATACTTGCAGTGTTGTAGGATCTTACAGATCTCGGAGATGCTGGAGCCTCACTCCTTGGGCCTGAGGTGTGTGTACCAGAGGAGGGGGGAAAAGCTGCGCTCAGTGTGCATGGTGTGAAGACACGAGTATCTTTTCCACCACGGTGGTCCACCAAGGAGGTCCTGAATGGTATCCACTCCTTGAAGAAATTGTTCATTTCCCCTAGAAAGGAACAGAAAATGAAATACAACAGAAAAATAGGCTCTTCTGTGACTACACAGCTACAGCGATGAAAACCTAGAAAGTGTGAACTTTATAAAACGATCTTAGCGAGCCGAAGGTTCTTGTGAGCTGTGCAAAGCAATGTAGTGTTTTGTTTGCAACATGGTGCTGCTGGCCATGGCAGAGCTCTCGGCTCCTGCTGTTCACTCCTCCTGGCTGCCATCACTTGAGGCAGCCCTGAGCTTGAGCCGTGCTTCAGGTCAGTGCCTGGCACACAGCGGGCATGGCGCGCATCTCTGTGACAGCCCTTCCAGATCAGCATCACAGTGGCTGGGCTTCAGCTTTGGAGTGCAGGGTGATACCTGTTCATTGCCACAAGATGTCTGAGACCATGCTGTCTCCTGGGCTGCCCTCTAGGAGCTCAGTCCCAGCCCGAAATGCCCTTGGCTGTGCCAGACACCTCTACAAGCACACTTGCTTTCCTCTGGAACACGAGCTGTTTAAATTGCTCTCAGGGAGGGATGCTGGGTGGTGTGAGACACTGTGGGATCCTGCTGATGTTTGGTACCACACTGTGCAGGAAACTTTCAGCTGATGGTGTGTGGGATGGGGATGAGTGTGAAACCTTGGAGAGGTGGAAATAGATTTCAGACCGCCGCTTTAGCAAAGCTGAAAGAGAAATGGCTTTGTATTTGCTTATGTCACTCCCCTGGGATGGTGACGAGGTGGCTGTACCGCGCTGTGCTGGCACAGGACGATGCAATGTGGGAAGGCTGCTGTGAACATGGCCATGTCCATGCGGCTGTGCACTGAGAGTGCTTCTAGGAGAGGGTGGTCTCCATGCTCCTTCTTGGGAATGGAGGGAAGCAGCCACCCATGTCTGTGTTGCTGTCAGAGAGCAGCTTTCAGGCTGTGGGCATCTGAGCTGGATTTCAAGAGCTGCTTTTCAAAGCCAGATCTCTGGGCTTGGTGTTTTCCCTTACTGCAAGCGGATCATACCTAGCACAAGGACGGCCGTGCTCCCATGGGCTCTGCTTTGTGCTGGCACAGGTAGCAAACGCAGGAGGAAGGAAGCCTCTAGGGCTCTCAAGCTGAGAATTGGCTTCAGAGCTACGCACCATTGATTTTTTTCAAAAGATAAACAAAAAAACAACAACGTGAAAAAGAAGCAGAACTCCAAAAAGGAAAAGGACTGACTTGGGGTTATGTTCCACTGATCCCAAGTTTTTTGGCACAAATGAAAGTGATAATAAAGTAGTAGTAGTAAAAACATGTTTCCTGTGCTGGTCTGCATCCCTTGGAACAAAAAGGCTGGTTGTTGGGTTTGTTGCTATTGAACTGTCTTTCTTGTTTTTGCAGTTCTGGCTGCTCAGAGCTGTGTTCTCACTGTGTTTGTGCCAGACCCAAGCCTGGTGACAATGCTAGATCAGCAATTGTGCCGCTCCTTTACACAGCAGAATGCAACAAAATGCTTTTCCTTTTCTGCACGTCAAGACAATTGTTGAGTCCTCAGCTGTGGACTGGACGGGAATGTTTTTTTTTCTAGTTTGATGTAAGGGTAAGAGCAGCAATTAATTGCTTCCTTACTCGTTTTGTTTTTCTCTCGCAACATCATGGGTTAGGTTGTCCTGACTCAGGGTGATTTTGTTTAACCAGCGATGACCATGGTACTCCTTGAAGACCACAGTCAACATTCACAAACTAAAATTGAGAGCAAAGAGCAGATTTTACCACGTTTGCTCATGCACAGTGATACGCACTCTGTTAGTAGATCCCCTGAAGTTAACGCAGGTACATGTAACAGGTCACACAGTCAGACTGAGTAGATACAATCTGACTCCAAATACACGTTAAAAACAAACAAACAAACAAACAAAAAACAACGACAGTGAATGGTGCAGAGCTCTATGTTTAATTCTCTTCTGAAATATTTAATACTCCCTGTGCCCTGGGAAAGTCTCTGACCTCATTGGGAAGCTGGCTGTAGTATGCTAAAAGCCAACATCTGCCCTACTTCCCTTCCAATCAGTGTGGCCAGCAGCTGTTATTCTGGGCACAATGGTAGGAAATTGTGCTGTAGGCAAGAGCTTGCTGGATGTGGGGACATTTTAACAGAGCCACTGCATTGCTGTGCTTAGGATACAGTGATGCTGTCACAGCTCCCTGTCCTGGAAATAGAAAACAGCTGATGCTGGTTGTCAGACCTGTTGGTGGTGATTACTGCAATCAAAGAAAGAGGACTTTCTTCATTATAAAAGCAAATACAATAAAATATTTTTATAAAGAGCACTCATGTCAGGAAAAATGCATCTTCTGTCCTGTATCCCTGTTTTCTTCTTTGCAGGATCAGTAACTCCTTTCCCTCAACTCCTCCTTCTAAATCTCCAGCTTTGGGTGTTCAACATGGGTTGAACAATATAATAATGGTAATATTATAATNGCAGTCCACGCAGACTGGTAATGTACCAGTCTGCAGATGGCTTCATAGGTATTGGTGCATTCAGTTGTAGGTACCCCTAGGCTAAACCATGGAAGATAGCAATGGATTCTCTTTCACAAACCTGCAGAGATGTGAGTGTGTCTTCTCATTATGTTCAGCTGCTTTTCAAGGGTATTAATTGGGTAAAATCTTTGCTGACCATCCTAGCTAATAACTGCCAGGCAGTGATGTATAAACTGATATGACTATAGGGAGCTGCTGCCGTTTGCTCGGTCGTGTGTGCTCGGAAATGATAGCACTTGGTGTAGAGAAATGTGGAATATAGCCCTGGGCTTTGCATGAAGACATTACTTTGGATCTGACTGATGAGGTTTTCTTTCTGAAAATGAAATAGAATAAAGCTGTTTATCAGTAAGGAAAAGCCGTACTTAATCATTTCTTATATGAGTCCAACCCAATGCAGAGCTCCTAAAGACAATGACAATATTATTCTGCATTGTGTCTGTGAGTTTTGAACTTTGGGAGACGTGGACTGTGTGCAGCTAGCTTCCCTTTCCAGGGTACAAATCTATGTATGTTATATGAAAGATCTATTAAAATAATAATGTGGAATGAAGTTATTTAGAAGAATCAAGGCTAGTGTTGTTTCGAGATGTGAATTATAAGCAGTTGTATATTCCAGGTAGGTAGTGATGTTTTAATGCTTTTATTTTCTTCCTTTTTTTTTTTTTTTTTTTTAGTGAAGAGGAAGAAGCAAGTTTGTGTTATTTTAGGACGTACTTTTTCAAATCGCTATGAAGAAACTTAATCTCTGAGAGCTACTAACGGAAGAGTAGCGAACAATACTAAGCCAGTGTTTTGTTCTTAGCAAACCTGTGCTAAGAGGGAAATTCAAACTTTTCTGATTTATGAAAGGTTTGTAATGGGAAAAATATATGGAGAGTTTTAACTTATTTTCCTTCAGTGCATGATGAAGCTTCGGTTCCTACTTTCTGACTTTGTGAGTCTGAGGAATTTTTGGCAGTTTCTAATGGAAAGTTAAACGTGCACTTCAACTAGAGATGGAATGGAAAAAACTTTACGTAAACATGTGAATCTCTGGTAGATTAAAAAATCCGTGCTACTTTGCAGGATAAGGGAGCAGGTTAGCATATATTGAGGTGGTTTTAGAGAAAGGAGTAAAGCAACCCTTCCAGGTGCAAGTACTCCAGAGTTCTTACAGAACGTAGTTTGGTGAAGTTTGATATATGTAAAAGAATGAAACAAAACCAGAGCCACACCACCCAAATAGACAATACTTTGGATCCTAAGCTACTCTTTGCTTCAGAAATGTCCCACTGACCTTTTTCTGTGAAAACTGCAGTTTAAGTACCTAAAGAACAGTTGAAGCTATGAGTTTTTAGCTAGTTCTGGCTTGGTTAACACTTGTTACTGTTACCACAAATGACTAAAGTAATCCATTTAGTGGGTGTTAAGGTACCCAGCATGAACTCTTTTTTCAGAGGCTTTGGAGAACTATGTATGGAGGTGAAGGTGACTGAGATATGTCAGTTCCTCCCTGACTTGGCACCCCAAACCAGTACCAGGTCGCCTGCTTTGGGGATCTGTCATAAAACATCCCAGCAGCCAAGAGGTGGGGAAGGTTTGGAAGGAAATTAAGTGTTTGAATAGGTGTATTTCATTGAATGAAATTAGGTGTAGAAAGTGAGTAATATGAACTAAGCATATAAAGCTTTGTGCTTTATATGGGTGTGGGTAACCACCCCTTGGTCTGGACAGAGAACTGCTCTGCCTGCTGTGAATTTCCACAAGCCTTGTCCATATCTCTCACCAGGATAATTGTGTACATTGTTTACTTCAGCCTTTGCAGGAGCAGGGCTGCATTCTTCCCTACATTGCCTCTGTAATATGCCACTGATTTTAGTGAGATTGCACTATTGTGAAAGCAGAGCAACAGAGTGGACGTTGGTTCATAAGAAGTGATCCAGGTGCACAGCATAAAGATGCTGTTACGGTTTAGTTGGCCTCCTAATGAGCAGTGCAATTTTCCTAGGTGTGTTTTCCTGCCTGGAGATCTATGACCATGCCTCCAGGCAGCAGGACAGGGATTTGGCTCACAAGAGCACATGTACGAGCTCTGCCTTAGGTCCCCTGCCAAGCCACTTCAAAGCTAGCTCAGGCTGGTGGGACGTGGGGAGGGTGAGCAGTGCTGGAGGGGATGCATGAGAGCCTCGAAACAATATGCTCTATTTTGTTACCTGGCCTGTGGGCATCCTTGGAGGGCCACCCAGAGGGGGAGAGGCTGCCTCACCTGCAGATGGGGATGAGGATGTGTGGGCAGGCTGCAAAGCAGTGATGCCCAGGCCCAGGCCCAGGTCCCACATCCAGGCTAGGTAGCATAGCATCGTGCAGGCATGAGTGCTGCAGAGAGCATCTGTGTGCTTGTAACCCTGCGCGGGCCTGGGTGGACCTGTGTGGGCATCCAGCCAGGTAGCTGGGATTTGAAAGAGGAGACTCACCAAACAGGCGGCCTGTTTGCTTTGTGGCAATGTTATGCTTGCTGTTTACTTTCCTGACAGAGTTTTGAGATACTTCACTTTAGAGTGTTTGAGTAAATGAGGAGTGTGAATACGAAAACCACAACAATCAGATGTGTAAATAATGTGAAGACTTCAATGTGAAGAGTCATCAACAGCTTTGAAGGAGCTGGTTTGTTCCAGACAATGTCCTGCCGTGGCACGAGGAGCTTGGTGTGGATTCATGTTCTGATTTTCTGCAGCAGGTCTCCTGACTGTCACTGTATTTCTGACTAGGGTTAGGAAATAGCCTTTAAAAGGATTATCTGGAGGAGAACAAGCTCTGTGCTTCTGTCATGTTTGTGATTGCTGTTAGACGAAATTCAGACCTCACCCCTTAGTGCACCCTTAGGCTCTGATTTATCTCAGAAACAGGGCTTAAGTTATTCTAAGTTGATATTGGTCCTCTTTCTGCAATGGGATGTCCACTGAAGCCTGGGAGTGTGAATTTCTTGCCCACTAGGTTGGTCTGAGAGTCATGGGAGCCCCCAGCTGAAGCAGCCAGGAGTCCTGTGGAGTGGTGCAAGGTCAGCACCGGGAAAGATCAGGTGTGTGGCAGGAGAGAAGCACCAAATTCCCTCCTTTGGGAGGACTGGCTATTGAAAGGGTGTACATAGGGGAACTGGTTGGGATTGATGGCTTTATCAGGCCTATTGATAGCTCAGTTCCTCTTTGTCATTTTAGTGACATAAAAGAAACAGGTTGTCTTTACTTTAAAATTGTTTTTCATTTAATCAGGGAGTTCCCCTTTTTTCAGTTTCCCGTGATGGGCATGATAAAGGAGAGGTTTCCACTGAGTTCAGGGAACTTTGGAGTTTGGAAACCTGGAGTACCACAAGTAAGGAGTACCACCTTATGGTATGGTAGCTGCATATATATGATATATAAATGCATATAAATGATAGCTGCATATACAATTGAAACTCACTTGGCTATTAGAGGTTTGAAATCTAGTTGCTGTCAAAAGCCTGAAGGCCATAAGCCTAATTCTGTTGATGGTAACATCTAATAAAACTACTCTTCTCCTGGGATTGTTTGCTGTTCAAAGAACAGCTGACATTGAATTCATGGCTCTGTCCCCTGTGGGAAGAGGAATCTTTACCTTCTCAGACGTTCTGGTGGTGCTTCTGGCTGATGTGGTTGAGCCACATCAAAGGGAATGATACGCCAGAAATAAAGATGACTTTTGTCAAATGAAGAGCTTAAAATATAAGCTAGCTAATAATATTGCAACCATGAAAGATGCCTTGAAAAGAATCCATAAGCAAAATTAGGAAGAAAAGTTCTAGCATTAAAACCAGAATAATACCAATGTGAGTTAGGCAGCAGGTGGAGGAGATGTACCTAGACAAATGGATGGTTTGAGTGGCAGATTTAAAAACCACTTTCCAATGCTGCTTTTGAAGTAGCATATTTTAAAAGTACTTCTGAAATGGGTCTGCCAAATGTTCAGCTTGTTACATTTCTTATTTATTGGGGAGCTGAGAATAATTACAGTTTTATGGCATACATTCTTCTCTAAATGTAGCTCAATTTTCTCTTAGTAATTGAAGATTTTGTTATAGATGGGTTACAGTTCTGTATACTGTACCTGATTTTATAGTCTACACTATATCCATCTCCATCTCATACCCAGCGTCTTATGCCTTGAAATTTTCAGTAGGCCTTGTGTTGGAATGGATTTCATGTTTTATTCTCCTAGAAATGGCTGCTGACTCAAGCAGTTGCTGTAGTCCTCTGGGAGCTGAAACAGTGGCTTGATGTAAACCACATGCTCTGGAGCCCGGGCAGTGTGCTTTGTGTGGGTTGCAGCAGGGAGCCCCGGGGCCTGAGGCGTGCAGCCAAGAGAGCCCAGGACCCTCCTGCTCAGATTTGCTTGGCTGTTGGGGTGGGTTTTTCATCTTCTCAATGAATGGGAAGGAGCAATGACTTGCTGCCTCCTCCTCTCTCCCCAGAGTAGGAGTAGCTTTCAAAATAAACCAGGGACAGTGTATTGCCAAGGTCTCAGCTTGGAAAGCACCAAAGAGCTTTGGATGAAGTCTTGAACCAAAGAATTCAAGTGCTTAAGAGGAGTTCATCAGACAAACTTCAGCCCCTAAGAGCTCTCCCCTGCCAACTGTCATGTCTGTACCCCGTTACCACGCTGGCTGTTTGAGACGTTACCAATGCCTTTTGTAGTTGTCATTCTGCAGGTAAACAGAGGTGAGCTTTAATCCACCCCTGTGTTTCTGTGCTTGATATGTCATTGGTTTTGTGTTGGGGTCTTTGTGGGCAAGCCCTTCCCAAGGGCTATGCTCCAGATGGCCACACTGGTGCAAGTGAAGCCTTCCCATGTTCTGCGATGACAATTCAAGGTACCTGGTCAGACCTACCTATCTGTGGAATTTGTTGTCAGTAGATAATACAGAATCAAGAAACTGAAAAGGAAATTTTTTTTTTTCGCTTCTGTTAAGAAAACCTGCCTGAATATATTGCATTGACTAAAAAATAAATCTGAGGAACAGAATGTGCTCTACAGAGTAGAGGACTGCTGATTATTCTGCAGAAAATACTTGGGTTTGATAGGAAGTACCCTTTGCAGAGGTTTTATAAGTGCTCCTTGTGGGAATTGCAGCTGCAATTTGGCACTTCACTTTCAGAAACAGCACTTATTGTCTCAGTCCCCAGGCACTGTGATGTTTCCCCTTTCTTCTAGCTCTGAGGTCACATGTTTTAGATCTCTTAACATCTTTATAACTCTCTTCTTGAGCTCCTTGATGGGGCTGTATCTTTCCTAAAACTTAGTGACTGGCTGTGGAACACAGGTCTTGTAGCAGCAAGGCTTCACTGCACTGCAGATTAGAATAATCTCCAACCAATACAGCCAGAGTTATATTGATTTTTTTGGATGCCTTTGTGTTGTTATTTTGGTTAATGTGTGAGCAACTACAACCACCTGTTCTTGAGTGCTGCTGCTTTGCATGGTATTCTTCATTTCGTGTTTACTTCTTTGTGGAGTCTTTTTTTAATCTTCCAATGTGTGTTCTAAACTTTGTCTGCGGGTCGTATATCTGCAGTTTCTATTCATGTATTTATAACCATAGGGAAACGTTAAACTTGCAACCGCACGTTTTCTACTAGAATGTCTTTATTATTATATGTATATCTCATTTTTCATGACTGTTGGTGTTAAAAGCCTTACATCCAGGAAACTCCAAGTTAAAGTTGCAGTGTTACCAGCACAGCTGTGCTGGTCTGTCCCAGAGGAGCTGGGAGTGTCAAGTTCTCAGCCTGCATCAAAACAGCCTAGCGCCGTTCCTACAGCAGAGCGTGTGGAAGTATGCTCATCTGGTTAGTTAGTTCAGTGAAAAGTCAGCTGAGAGTAATTGTTAAATTGTTAATATGATTTATGAACTTGGCTCTTTTTTGTAGTCTGGAATAGTATTTGGGATGATTTTTGCTGGTAGATACTATCATAGCAGAAGTATGTAAATCTGTCATTTTGGATTCCTTGGGAAAGGCAGGAATGAAGCTGTCATCTGTGCGGATGCCATGGTGTCCCACGGAGCTGTACCACTCACATATCTTCTGTCTTTTCTTCAAAAATTACTGATGGAAAGCCGAGAAGAGAGTATCTCATTTTAGTGCATATCTTTGACAAAGGAGATGTAAGCTTGCAGAGTGGGAAACAGACTAGTTGTGACTTTGAGCATGACTGCTCTGCTGGGTGAGGGATGAATGGACCTAATGACTCTGGTCAGGGTGTGGGAAGGGGGTCCAAATGCCAAGTATTTTGGAATAAAATTGTGGCCTCTTTGCTCTTCTGTGACAATAGCAGAAATGCTTCTCATGCTCCTAAACCCCTCCACCCTGAACTCAGCGTAGGGTATGTATGTGCGTGTGTACCATTTTCTTTCCAGACCTTTCCCACACTCTCTCAGCACTCGCTCCTGGTGCTGCTGCTGAAGTGGCCCTGCCTGGTGGCAGGGTGGAGGACAGCACCCCAGATGGACAGACTGAGGCAGAGCTGTGGTGTGCTCTTGCAGCACTGCAGGGTTTTGGGGGTTTTACTGGAGAAAGCTGGCCTTGGTCATTTGGTCGCTGGAGGTGCCTCAAGGGGACGTGTCCAGTGGCATCAGTTGTGAAGTTGTGACCCAGGCTTGGCGGGTTCCCTTCGAAGGTCACTGGCACAGAAGGAAGCCTCTGTGTGGGCTTCAGTGGGAGAGCCTGAAGCCTTCAGTAACTCAACATCTGTTGTTCTTAAGTCATGATATATCTGTTAAACACATAGAAGTATGTTGTTAAGTTTGCAAAATGCCCTAGTCGTACTGTACTTGGCATTCGGAGGGCTTTTCAAAGGGACCCCTGGAAATTTCTGTTAACGCTGTCAATTTAAAGAATGTCCCCTGGATGCCAGGTAGCTCCTCTACAGATGTATAATGAATAGCTCTGCATAAATCAAACACACCAGTCCTCCACCCAAAACTCCTTGGTGGAGCCTGGTGAATTATGGCACGCATTCCACGGTGCTTTGCAGGAACTAAAGCGTTCCAGTCCCTGCTTTCTCTGGCTAAGCAGAAGTGTGTGGAAACGTGTTGAACGATTTTCCTGCGAGAAACAAAGGATTTATGTGTCACTTGCCTCCGCTGCTGTAACTGATCGGCTTATTTCCAAGAGGAGATCTGATGCTGAACATATGAATTAGTGGCATTAAAAAAGCTGATCGATCCATGCAGGGTCACGGTTGACATTAAACTGCTAGGGAGCCTACCTACCCCAAAAGCCTGGGGCTGGGTTTGGTCTCCCAATTCAATCCTACCTTCTCTAATTGCATTCTTGCACTTTTACATGTGTTAAGTGCCTCAGTGCTACGAAGAGCCCTGCTAGAATTAGTGCTGTGCTCTGTGCTGTGGCTGATCTGAAGTCAAAGCCAGGGTCTTCTGCAGCTGGAGCAGGCAGCAAATCTCGATTCAGAGGGCCACATCAGCACGGCCTGAGCTGGCTCACCAACTGCAGGAAATATCTTTGCAGAGTGAACTCCTCTCAGGATGGCCCCAATCCAGCACTCGTTGGAGTTGGTGGAATTGCTCCCATTTTCTCAACGGAGCTTGGATCAAGCTATCAGCTTAAAGAAAAAAAAAAGGAAAAATCCATTAATATTTTGCCAAAGTGACACGGTGCGTTAATTTTTTGGGTGGAAAACAAATATCTTCCTGTGGTATTTTGTCTGTCCTCCCTTCTTTACTTTTCTGATGATGTGGCTTTGGGATAGCTGTGTGAAGATAAGTAACAGTGAGAGTATGTGAAAGCAGGGAACAAACCAGCCGCCCCTGTGTGGATTGCTGGATGAGGAAGGTGGCTGTGCTTTCCATTGTGCTGCTCAGTGACGGTAAAATGCTGCTTTTCTTTTGCAGCTGAATAATAACAACTGGATGGAAGGCCTTGGGCTGTGTAAAAGACTGCAGAACTTTAGATATCTGGCTCTGCTTTCTCCTTGTTCAGATACATTTTGTTTCATTTCAAACTGAGTGAAAAAATCAGATGGTGTATCCAAAGTGTCCCAACCCTTGAAACCAATGTACTAAGTGGTTTACCTGCTGGAAGACTATAGAGAGCCACGTGGAAAACAACGCCCATTGCAGGCATGACAAAGTGATGGGTGATTGTGTTGCAATATGTTTTTCAAAACAAAAAGCTCTTTGCCTGGCAAAGGTCTTGCTGTGATACAGGCCTTGGTGCATGAATGCTCTCTGGCTTCCCCGGTGCCTTCTGCATCTGCATTTGCCACATGTGCTACAAACTTAAGCATCACCAAACGTACTCTTTTCAGCAGCTGCATTTAGGGGAGGCAGATAGGTTATAGAGTGTGGATGTTTTACAGACAGTCTTACCTCACAAATGGGACTCGTTTTAGAGTTGCCAGCTGAAGAATCAAAATATAGTGCCTCTCTTTTCTGTTCACTTTCTGTCATTTTTTGGTACAAGTACAGCTGATATGCTTATGTCTCCTCCTCCATGGTGGTAGGGCTTGGACACTTAGGAGAGTAGGTGGTATACAATAGTGTTATATCCCAAAGAGTTAGCACAGAAATCTAAGAACCACAGCTGGCTGAGATAATGTAATTTTCTAGCCTTGGTGGTGGGTCTTGGGAGGGGAGCTGCAGGGCGTTTAAAACTGAATTGCTCAGCGCTGAAACTGGGTGGCTCTTGCAGATTGGCAAGGGTGCAAGGTTATTATCTCGGAGGACAGTTGACTGTGCTCAGGAAGCAGTTAAGCACTTTTTAAGACAAGAAGGGTGAATGAACTGAGCAGTTTGGCCCATTTTATTTTGTCTTCCTTTTTTCCTTTTTTTTTTTTTTTTTTTGGAGTAAAGGAGCACTAGTCTCGAATCAAGAATATAGGGTCAACAAGTCTTATTTGAAAATGTAACTTATTAAATATCTATCTCTCTGTCTGTCTGTCTATCTATCTATCTATCAACAAATTCCACCAGTTTGCTGTTGCAGTGTAAACTATTCTAATTTGTGGTACAGCTGTCCATGTCAGGATTTCCTTTCCCAGCTGGCATTTTTGGTCTTTTCTAATGTGTGCATTTGATCACTTTCTGATGAGCTGTTATCTCCAAGCAACATCTCTCTTCAGGCTGTTTGTTTGCCCATGGTGGGTCACTGTGCTTAGCCTCCCAAAAGTCTGCCTGAAATGAAAAGAGATTGGTAGTTGTTTATAGATGGTATGAGTATTGTCTACGGAGTCTTTGCCAAATATGTGTTCTCTCTGCAGCGGAACACATTTTATAGGTCCAGTTTTCCAGTCCTGAAGTAATGACACATGGAAGGAAAATGCAGAAAAGTTCTTGCTGACTAAAGAAGGCAAAAGCAAGCATTTCATACCTATACTTGTGGTGGTAAATTGACAGTGCCTGATTTTTTTTTTTTTTTGTGGGAAAAGTAATTTCAATTACTTTTTACATTCATTTCTTAATAGTCTTGGATTGCTTGGGATATTTTCCCCCAGAACTTCAGATTAATTACTAGGGGCTAGTACTTTTCGTTTTTTTCTGGAGCTAACCTGCTTTTTCCATGGCTTGATAATTGATGAGGCCTTCTGAAGAATCTGTGTGATTTGGCAAGTCTAAGCTGCCTCCTTGTGTGGTTGTTTAGAGGATGTTTTATCCTCAGCTTAGACCCCCTTCTCTGGGCTTACATCATTTATAAAACGTTCTCCCACAGTCTTGACACACGCAGAAACTTTGGCAATACTAGTGGATGCTTCAACTGTGAAAAGTCAGTACCAGGACTGTAATCAGCCCTGCATTTTTGGGTCTAAGATGCTATATACAAATTCCTGCAGCAGTAGCTAATGTTGGATTTCTACACTGAAGAGATCACAGGCGGGTCACTTGTTCTCATTTTCTGAATGTAGAAAAGGACTTGATTTTTATTTTCAATGCAGATAGCACTTTAGATGAGGTCTGAAGATCTAGTTGATCTAGTTTGGCCAGAGGCCCACAAAACTGTTAAATCAGTTTTGGAAGCACAAGTGAAAAGCCTAGTAGTATTCTTATTGCCACATTAATCTGTTCGGAGGAGGCTGGAGGATTTGTGCAAAGTCCAGCTGAAGGTGGATAAAGTCCGGCATCACTCTAGTGAATCCACTGTGTAGTTGTCCTTCCACTATTTCCATCCATACTACTTCTCTCTCGTCTTCTCAATTTCAGCAGTATGTTTCTTCTCAGTCTGCATCAAATTTCCAGTTGTGTTCCTTTTTCCATGTTGCCTTTAATGTCATTATACTAGTTCTTTCCCTGACTTTTATCTCCACCATTTCAACCCTTCCTCTCCCCACCCCTTTTCTTGCATCAGTTCGAATATCTGCTAGTCTATTACTGAAAATGATGCCTTGATTTTTCAAGAGGTTTTACTTTCTTTAGCCAGCAGGGCAAAAACAACAAAAAAAAAAAACTGTTACATATTCTCATATATCCAAATCTTGCCACTTCCAGGTGCACATCTAGCACCTAGATGTGCAATGAACAGGATCCTTGTGACAGCGGAGGGTCCTGGGATGTGTCCTTCCTTGTAGTGCTTGACCTACAGTGACAGCAGCATTTAATTCTTTTTTTCATGAACTGTGAGCTGTTCAAGTTCAATATTCCTGGGCAGTTCAGGCTCCCCACTGCGTTGAGAACAGAATGACTTTGAATGATGCACCACATTTATTTCCTCCTCCCACCCAATGAATACTGATTATTTAGGACAATGTTTTTTGTTTGTTTTTTTTTTTTAGGTTTTTAAGATAAATGACCCTGGCCATCAGGACCAGACTATGCTCCTTAGGGCACAGTGAGTTCTTCTTGCTCCACAGTCCTGCGGTTGTCCTTCCCTTGGGAATCCTCTTGCTGGAGCCAAGAGGAGAGGAGAAGAGCAGCGCAGAAGAGTGCTCAAATGTGGGGGCTGTGAAAGCAGGAAGGCGGTGACCTGGGGGCAGGGTTACTATCCCATGGAGGCTTAATGAATGTTGAATCTCCTGACTGGTGGGAGAGTACTGGCTCTGTGGTGCAGCTGAGCCCTTTAGGACAGCAGCCCTGCAGGTGCTTGCATGCGATGGAGCAAGCCTAGCTTCTGTGACGGAGGTCAGGGCCTTCAGACACATTCTGGATGAGGCTGATGGCTCCCAGATCAGGACTACAGCGGGGTGGGCAAGTTTCATTCTGCCGCTCTTTAATGAAAAATCACTTTCTTGTCTAGCTGGACACATACTTCACACAAAAATACTGTCTTTGATGGATCAGTATTTACTATCAGAGTGATCTAAATGGTTCTCTGATAGCTCTGTCTTTGCTTTCCTGTTGGTCAAACTGTAACAAGAAAAGATAAAAAAGTGGAGCTAACTAGTGAAATAGAAACAATGGGCAGTAAAGTGTTGTGCTACCATGAGGAAAGTAATGAAATCCTTAGGAAGCACTGGTTTTAAAACCTCAGCTGATCCCCTTCATTCAGCATCAGTGCCGATAAACTTCTCTTTGCCTAAAGCCACTTTTGTTTTAAATTGAACACTTGCCATATGGCTTTCTGGCTGGGCTGGTTCCTTTTGTATCTCTTGTCCCTTACAGTTCTCTGTTCTAATTCCAGTTGGAAGCTGTGACCGGCTGGTGAAGCAGAGCTGACAGGCTGCAGCATCCTTCCCTGTTCCCTGGGCTGGCAGGCTCTCAGCACTCAGCAGCACTCATGCCTGCTGAGAGTGAACCTGGGCAGTTATTACTGCCCCGTGGGCAGGGCTGGACAGTCACAGCAGTGTTTGGGGCCCTGCTCTGCAGTGGGACCCCGGTTCAGGAGGGATGTTGAGATGTGGGGAGTTGGTGGCTGCTGACAGCATGTGGCTCCTGGGAGAGGCTGCAGAGGCAACAGCTCCGGCTGAGTGGGGCAAGTTCGGCATTGTCAGGGGGAGGATGAGGGGGCATCCCACAGCAGCCAGCTGCTGCTTGAATGAGGGCTACAAGAGAGCTACTTCTTGGTGTTGTCGAAGTTGCACTCCTGGGAGGTTTGGGTGGACATTTGGGAAAATTTTCACTCTAGGCAGCTGGTGCAGCACTAGGGCAGACCCACAGGGAGGCTGTGTGAGCTCCATCCATGGAGGTTTTGAAGACTGAGCTAGGGGAGAACCAGGGCTGGCCTTGCATAGTGTTGGAGATGATCTGTCTTTGAGGAGAAGGTTGGACAGGAGGCCTCCCAGGGTCTTTTCCAACCTGGATTTTGCTGGCTATTAGTTCTCTATGGTGGTGCTGTGAATGAAGGCTGCTGCCTGCATTATCAGTGACTAATGAGCTTCTGAAATCTGTGCTGAGCAACTGCTCAGGAGAGCAAAGAAAAGAAACTATGTGGGAGCAGGTGTTTAACAGCATGTGTGACAGAATGTTTATTGAAAATTGGACAGGGAGCCTCATGAAAACAATTGCATTTATTGTATAGCAAAAAGCAGTTTATTATTTATTAAACACTTAATACCATATCCACTGCTGTGGTGCAGCTAATATACATTACTCTGGCAACACAAACTGTCTGTAAAACTGGTTTAGCTGGCTGATTAGTCTGGGTTTATAGCTGCTTCATTTTGTTGGACTGGTGAGGAGCAGCTGGCAGAGAGGTGCAGCGAAGTCCATGTGTTTAAAATGATCTGTCTTTCTGTAGGCGAAATAAGATGGTAAGGTTTGCCATGCTGAATTGCTGCCCAGTGTTTCAGTAGAAAAGCAGAGTTCCCTGAGAATGTGCTGTTCTCTGCATGTGTTATAGACCTGTTTAGCACTGAAACCTTGCATTTCTTACAGAGATTTCAAAGGGAGCTATGTCACTATGGTCCTTTCCAAAAGATAAATTAATAGAAAAATGTTTATTGGTAGGGTGTAAGAAAATGCAGCTTTGTGAGCAGATTGAGACCCAGTGAACATCTTGGTTATAGAATCTGTCACTGAGCAGAAACATTAGAAATCAATCTGCTTTTGGTGTATGTGGGGGCAGGCAGGCATGGGTACATAGTTCAAATCACAATTTAAATGCTGTAAGGAATAAGTATGAGCTCCCGAGCTGGTGCTGGAAAGATCTCACTGCTGCTCTGGCAGGCGGTACGTTAGTACATCGTTGTCTGTCCAGGTCTCTGCGGCTGGCAGCTGGTGCAGGCCCAGGCTCTTGTTCTCCTGACGTTGCTGTGGTTGCAATAACTGGCTTAGCCAACGAGCGAGAGGATTTGAGCACCAAAAAACTAGTTGCTTGAGTAATCCTTGCTTTAATGTTGCGTCTTAAAAGAGTGCTGCTAACTTGCCAAATGGCTTGCGTGAAGTACACGGAATGGTGTGGAATGCTCAAGGGTTCATATAATGGGAGTTTGTGAACTCAAGAGTGGAGGCGTGTGCAGGACAGACCTGTTAAATATGAGGCTGTCAGTGAGCAGAACCATTAGTGAGGGATTTAGGAGAAGAGAACTTGCTTTTAATGTAGATTGCTTTCTAAAATAGAGTTTAAAAATAGTGACCTTTAGCACTTGCCAGAAAAATAAAGTACTTGTGTGCCTGAACTATGGAAAGGGGATTTATAAAAAATGGGGAACGATTAAACAGGAAAGCTGCAAGACGACCCTAGTTTCTGGCAGGAGTTCTTGTATTATGGTGTGTTTTCACTTTGGATGTCTTGCACCAGTCTGTCTGAAGTGCCTGGGAAAAGGCACCGTTGAGTATTGTGCATCCCGCTTTGAAAACTTGTTTCTGCAGTTGGGTTTTATAGCAAAATTAAAAAATTGCAAAATTATATCCTTTGTTCTGATATTATTTAATAGATGTGCTTGGAACAGATGTATGTGGGCTGCTATACAGGTCATGTACTTCATAATAACTGTGGTGGGGTTTGTGTGTGTTTGCTTGTTTTTTGAAGAGAAGGACATGCCGAACAGACCTCTGAGAGCGCGTGCCCAGTCTCCGGATGGCAGGTTTCCTTTTCGGTGGAAGCCACCTTATGGAGCAGGCTTCAGAGGTCCACGCAGCAGATCCCAAAGTCACCTCCGTGGGTATGGAGAGAGTGGCCGAAGGATGAGCTATGCTCCACTGCCGCAAGAGCGACAAAACCAGGAAGCGAGAAAACTAGGTGAGCCAGATTTCTCTGATACCATCTAGGTGAGCTGATGCAGACTACCCTTTGCCATCACCCCATCGATTCGTGCAGTGATTTTGGTTTCACTCACCATATCTGACAAGGCTGTTCTCCGGGAAAAAAAAAGTAATCTTCTGTAATTGCCTGTTTCTGCTTCATGGTCATAGATTACATTATTGTAGCCATCAGAATGATTTCCTCTTATAAATGAAAATGTTTGCTGTAATTGTGTTCAGTGTAACGTGGAATTGCGATGACCAGGCTGGAAAGCATAGCAGAATGTGATGCTGTGTTAGAGGCCATGTGCCAGTTACCCATATCAATAGCAGGGGAAGGGCAGAGATGAAGAGGCATAGCTCAGAGTCTCCTTCCATGTGGTGGGGTACCTCTCAAATCCACTGTTTCTTGTCCTCTTCTTAAAAATTGTGCCCTTGCATTATTTCAGACCAGTGGAGAAAAAGTTAACACTAATTCAATGTATCCATGTTTTCCAGTAAAACTGTTTTGTGGACTCCATACTGGAGCATTACTCTCCTGTGTCCATGTTCATTGCAGATCCTTCTGGAGGTCCTTGTCACTGAGGGCTGTGGAGGCAGTCAGGTTGGCCATCGCTGTGCTTCCTGTCCTGTCCTGCCATGCTGTGATAGTTTGCACTCCTTCATTAGATCATGGGCCCATGATCTAGAGCATTTCCAGCTAGTTGTAGCAGTGGGGTTTGCAGCAGTTTTGTTTGTCCGGAGGCAGAGCATTTCTTTTTGTGGTGTCTATGTCTTTCTCCTCTTACTTGTCCCTGTCCTGTGAGCTCCTCTAGCCTGAGTGCCCTAGGTCTGCACCCATGGCTCTTACTTTGACCTTCTTCCTGGAAGTTTCAGCAGTTCTTTGCTGCTTGGATGCTTTTACTCAAGGTTAAACTTCTTTCTCCTAATCTGTCCTGTATACTGGAAGCCTGTCCCTCAGACAGTCTGGTCTTGGATTACAAGATTGGTGATGGTGCCAAAATCACGTGTCTGCCAGAATTTCTGGCTTTGTAATGTAAATATCTACTTCCTCTTTGACTTCGTAGGTTTTGTATAAAAAGAACATCTTTATCTTGGTTTGTCCAAAGAGAGAGACTCTTTGGTAACCTTCATCTGTTGTACCAGAGTTTCATACCCTTTCTTAATGGGATCTCCTAATTATTTTTCATCCCTTCTCTAGTGTTCCTTCCACTTTTTCATCTTTCTCTGCCAAGACCAGCTCTGGAAAGAGACTCACTGTAGCTGCCAGTGCTTCCATGTCTGTGCAAATGCTGTGTTGGCAATCCAGTACTCCGCTGGTCTGAGTATCTCAGTGGTGCCTGGCTGCTGTGTTCTCTGCTGCTGCTTGTGTTTCTTAAATTTTCATGCTCTAAGTTTCATCAGACTGAGTTTGTCTCTAGGTGTTATGTACAGTGTTTGTTTGCTTTTGTCATGAGAATTCAGTTCCCACTGAATCTTGACGAGAAATACTGTGTAATATGGTTTTAAGCATCTACCTCTTGTCTTCATTGCTTTTATACTATGCTATTTTCCAAGAGGGAGAACAAACATTTTTTAAATAAACAAATTATCAGGAGAGGAACTCAAACCTAGAATATAGAATTCTTGTAATGTTTTTCATGTTAATAATCTGCTTTTCTGCTTCTAAAATACAGACTTTATTGTACTGTATGCATATTGAAACCTCTGAAATAAATGATGTGAGTCTAAGTAAATTACTTCTGTTGTGTCTTAGGAAAGAATAAGATGAGTTTCTACCTGGAAGGACTGGTTTTTGTTCTTTTTTTTTTTTTTTTTTTTTTTTTTTGTAATGGCAAAGGTTACAGGAAACCCTCTGTTTTTTCCCCACATGTACAGCCTCTGAATCAGTTCATGTTGTTTCGTTGCCATCACGGAGTACACAAGGACGAAGCCAACCTGTCTATAGGTCATCTTTAACTAAACGGAAAGTCACAGGTATGTTTCTTTCACATCACCTGTCAATTCTTGGAGACATTTGAATGAAATGAGATAGCTTTGTGTTTGTTGATTGCAAGTGCTAGAGCTAGGTTTTTCTATTTTCAAGTCTCAATGTTTTTCACAAGGCAAAATTTCTGCTCTCCAGGCAGCTCTAGTAGTGAGTTTGCTACAGACAAGTAATGTCAGCAGATATTTACCCATTCCCAAACTGTTACATAGAGCAAGCTATTTAAGGACTGTAGAACATATTAGTACTCCAGCCCTGTAAGCAAACAGCTAACAGAAGAAATTATGTTGTCATGAATTACCATCAGTAGTCAAAGTACTTGCTTTTCCACTAGCATTGTCTTTGCTATGCATCTGTGCTGTCTATTGCAACATAAATTGCTGGGATTTTTTTTTTTTTAATGAGATCTCCAGTATTCTTGTTACTGATATGCTATTTTATTTTCTCATTTCAGAAGAGGAAGAGGTGGAAGTGGCGCAGGACATAACTGTTCGAGTTATGTCCTCTCAGTCTGTGCTCGTTTCTTGGACAGACCCACTGTATGAAAAGCAGAAGGCTGCAGCAAGCAGGTAGTTAGCCCCATGTTTCCTTTTCTGAATATTGATACTAAAGGCAAACTACTGCATGACTAATTCATTTTGCGTTTATTGAACAACACTTGGTTATGGGAATAATTTAGCTTAGGGCAGAGGAATCTGCGTGTCCCTGTGAGAGTGGCTAGTAGGGGATGCTTCACCATTTGGAAACCAAAGTAAGTAGAGGAACCACCTTGAGGTGGAGACTAGGCAGCAATGTAGGGCTGGGACCCTGGCAGTTGTCTGCTCTCCCTCTTGTACCAGTGATGTGTCTGGTGTGTGAATTTTTGTTTTCATGTGTGTCTAATTCTAGGCAGTATAGCGTTCGTTATCGGGAAAAGGGGGAGTCGGCAAGGTGGGATTACAAGCAGGTGTCCAACCGGCGAGCGTTGGTGGAGAACCTGGCACCAGACACCATGTACGAGTTCGCTGTCCAAATCTTGGAGGGAGAAAAGGAAGGCAAATGGAGTGTGTCTGTTTTCCAGCGAACCCCAGAGGCGGGTATGTATGAAAGAGGTCTGCTGCTGTTGTGGTGGGATGAGAGCAGGGGAGGTGGTTTGGGTATTTTAGGGGGACAGCACAGCAGCTTGGACCTCTGTAGCTGGGCTTGCCCCCTCCTTTGGATGCAGCAGCCTGACACAGAGATGTAATATGGGCACGCAGGGACCTGAGCAATGTATACACATCGTATTTGTCTTTTAAAAGACCATATGGGCATTTTTACTATGAAAAGAAGGAGCAAAAAGCATATGCCATTTGGGTCACGCTTTCTTAGTTGCCTTTTCTATGTTTGGCTGTTTCACAGCTCCTACAAGCGCACCTGAAAATTTAGATGTTTGGCCATTAAAGGGCAAACCAACCTCTGTAGCGGCATCCTGGGATGCTCTCCCAGAGAGTGAAGGAAAAGTCAAAGGTAAGTCATCACTCTCAGTTTTTTAACTCTGGAAAGGAGCGGGTCTTCTCAAAAACAGGCTGCCACTCTGCAGCCAGCTGGAAACGCTGGCAGTGCCATGACCTTTTTGGCTGTTAGTGGCTTACAGCCGAGCAAGATTTCCTTGTATCCAGACCAGCTTCAGCTTCTCTACTGCACTGCTGGGGAACCATCACCTTGTCCCTGGGATATCACAGAGCTTCCTGGGGCATCACACATGCACGCTTACCTCCTCTTCATCGTTAAGATTGAAATGGAGCTCAAGAAGGATGTTTCCCAAAGGATTTGTAACAGTTAACAAAGTAAGCTAGGAAGAGTTGGGGAGCTCCCAAGAAAGAGTGAGTTTATACTGTGTTTTATTTCTAGCTTATCATGGAAGGAAAGCCTCTGATTATTAAGCAAGCACAAAAAGAGATTTAAGCAGATTTCACAGATAAGGCTTGTGCAGTGTAGCATTGTCATATGTGGGTGTAAAGCTGATTTGTCAGTGGCTATTTACTTGCACAGAATTCAAAAAAGAAAAAGCTTTCTGGTATTTTTTTCCCTTTTCCCTCCAAAAAGAAATAGGATTTTTGGCTGCTTGTGTTCCCGGATGATTGGTGGGGTGGTGTTCTCCAGTTACACAGGTTTCTGGAAGTGTTTTATCAGTACTGTAGCATCTCAGGGTTTAAAACAACACAGTCCTGGAGGGAAGTGTACTGCATCCATAGAAAAGACCTAGTGTATGCATTCTTCAGGGCAGTGGTGGAATTCTTTCCTCTTTGAAGTCAGTAGGAGTCTTGCCAATCGCTTCAATGGAGCTGCAAGTCTGTCCAAGAACTATTATTCCTTAAAGTAGGGTCGTACAGGGACATCGTCTGACATTTAAACTTTGCTCCTAATTTTGGGCAGTCTGTAACCCTTTGTCCATATTTGTCTGCTGATCTTTAGATGATTCACCCAGGTTAATTGCTTTAAAGGTAACTGATATTAAAGGATTGAACACATATGCACCACATATGCACCTAATATTAAAGTCATGGCTGTCAGGCGAGGTCCCTGGTGACTGGAAAAAGGGAAACATCGCTCCCATTTTTAAGAAAGGGAAAAAGGAAGACCTGGGGAACTACAGGCCGGTGAGCCTCACATCTATGCCTGGGAAGATCGTGGAGCGGATCCTCCTGGAGGAGATGCTAAGGAACATGCGAGATGAGGAGGTGATCCGAGACAGCCAGCACGGCTTCACCAAGGGCAGGTCGTGCCTGACCAACCTGGTGGCCTTCTGTGATGGAGTGACGGCATCGGTGGGCCACGGAAGGGTGACGGATGTCGTCTACCTGGACTTGTGCAAGGCATTTGACATGGTCCCACACCATATCCTAAACCATATCCTAAACATATCGTAAACTAAACATATCTCTAAACTGGAGAGATACGGATTTGATGGGTGGACTGTTCGCTGGATAAAGAACTGGCTGGAGGGTCACAGCCAAAGGGTTGTAGTCAATGGCTCTACGTCCAGGTGGAGGCCGGTCACGAGCGGTGTCCCCCAGGGGTCCGTCTTGGGACCGGTGCTCTTCAACATCTTTATCAACGACTTAGACTGTGGGATCGAGTGCACCCTCAGCAAGTTTGCTGATGACACCAAGCTGAGT
>VXAV01004684.1:571878-583622 GCA_013399715.1 Alectura lathami
TGAGGAAAGGTTGAGGGAGTTGGGATTGTTTAGCTTGGAAAAGAGAAGGCTCCGGGGAGACCTCATGGCGGCCTTCCAATACTTGAAAGGAGCTTACAGGCAGGAGGGGGACCGACTTTTTGCACAGGTGGATAATGGTAGGACAAGGGGGAATGGGCTAAAACTGAAAGAGGGGAGGTTTAGGTTAGACATAAGGAAGAAATTCTTCCCTGAGAGAGTGGTGAGGCGCTGGCACAGGCTGCCCAGAGAAGCTGTGGCTGCCCCATCCCTGGCTGTGTTCAAGGCCAGGCTGGATGGGTTCCTGGGCAGTTTGATCCAGTGAGCTAGTGGCTGGCAGCCCTGTCCACGGCAGGGGTGTTGGAACTAGATGATCTCTGAGGTCCCTTCCTATCCAAGCCAATCTATGATTCTATGATTCTATGATAATATATCATTATGTTTTGCTTGGGTATGAAGTGTTACAGGAAGGGCCTTATATTGAAACTAAATAATATTTATACTGGCTAAGTGGAACCACCAAATTAGTACTTCATAGACATTTCAATAGCACATGGTAATCAGGAATTTTTGAGTTTTTGTCCATTTGTTTTGGAGCCTTTCCCTTTTACATTTATCCCGCATATTAAAATGGTGGAGAAATGCTCTCTAGTAGCCATTTGATGGCTACCAGGAGTAACACCAGTGCCTCTGTAGTTAAAACATCTCCTCTGCATCCTAAAACAAAACAAAAGGAAAAAAACAATCAAATTTCATGAAGTCTTCTTATACTCTGTGTTCTTTGGTTGGTTGATTTGGCTGAGCAGTAAATGCATTTCCATATGGATGATTTTTTTTTTCTGAGTTTTGACATATGCTTGGCTTATTTCTTAATGCAATGAATACAGTCTCATTTTCAGAAAAAAAAAGTTTCATCTTCTTAGTGGTGTTATGGTTCTAGAGTTTTTCAGTCATTCACGTGGAATTTGTTTTCAAAATCTTGTTTTGGCCTCTTGTAGAGGCTTCTAAAGACAAGGAAACCTGCACATCACTAAAGTCTTACCTACGTTCTGAGATACATTCCTTTGAGGATGTAAGGAGAAAGCTCATGGTTCATGCCCACAATTATCCCTTCCTTCAGAAAGCTAACAGGGTGCATGGGTACCACTGTAGTCCTAATCTGAAAGGCGAGGGCAGGGTGAGTTTCTGAAGTAGTGGACTGTGCAAGGGTGCTTGGCCCCCGCTAGAGTTGGACACGGTGTTATATGACAGCAAAATCTGTAATTTTGTTGGACAGATGTTCTATTGCTACAATTTGGTAATATCCAGTGTTGTTATTTCCTGATGGAAGTCCTTTCAAATAAGAGCCTCAATCATCAAGGCATGAATTTTACCTACTGTAGATTGCAGCTAAAACCACAGTGCAGAAAGCCCTCAAAGCAAAGGCTCAGCTGGAAGCACTCATATTTGACTGCAGTAATATTGCTCACATGATTGAAGTAAGTGCTTTGGTATTTTCATGGGGGTGCCCCTCAGGCTCCAGCACTGCTGAGGAATGAGTATATGGCCTTTTTAACTGGTAGAGTTTCACCATAGTAGACGGATAGAATTGCTTTTGCATGGCTAGAGTCTTAAAGTGTAGTGCAATTAAGAGCTGTGCCAAGGCTCTGTTGGAAATAACTAATAATAATAATAATTAAAAAAAAACGGAAAGAAATTTATGATCATTAATAATGTAACCTGATTTTAACACTGATGTTTGAAAGATAATTACATTTTGATCTTCTTCGGAGTAGTTTCTGTGGGAAAGAGAAGTTTTAAACATGGTTATTTGATGTGGACATAGCTACAGCCAGTAACACAATTGTGGCTTATTCACCATAGTCTACAAGTTGTTTTGCAAGAATATGCTCTGGATCACATGCTGCTGATTGTAAATATCATGTTAGCTAATCAGTAAGTTTAGAATTTCAAAGGAAGAGAGAAATTCTAAAGTCTGCTCAGTTGTAACACCACAGGTACTCCAGTTGTAGTGATCTGTACTGCCTAACATTTGCACTGTCTTCCAGATTAGATGCCAGACGGGCAGAAGGGCAGTTTGCATTTACCTGGCGATGTCTGTGTGTGTTTTCTGCCTCCAGAACAGTTTTTTTTGCCTCCAAAAAAGTTTTTTTTTTTTTTTTTTTTTTGTTTTAGGCTTCCTCTGTTTTGATTTTGGGCAATTAATTTTTTTCAGAGGACTCATTTTTTTACTTTATTAGTCAATGTCAAGAAAAAAAAAATGGTCTCCTGGTGCAGCACACCAAACCACATCATAGTTGGTGCTGTAACTTTCTTATGTCCCCCTCACCTTCTCTGGAATGCATGTCTGTCATCTGGGTGTTGCTGGTAACTCTTCACACTGATGGGGATTATTGTCTATGTATTTTACAGAGGCAGAGCTAACATGTCCTACCTCAGTTGCTAGATCATTGACATGGTTTGTTTTTTTCTTTTTCTTAAGGTGAACAGATATTTATTCAGCTTGCCTATATATATACATAATGTCTTTGTACTCCAGCTGTTGACTTGGCGTGCATTGCTAGTGTATTAATTTTAGTAATGCACGTTCTAATTCATCCTACCCATACAGTCTGTCCGCTGGAAACAGGACTGTTTTCAGTTTCCTCCTTCCAACCGTCTGCCAAATCATTTCAGAATACATTCTTTCATACGCCCCCGCTCTCAAGCCTTTTGGAGCAAAGTCCATCACCTACTCTGGAGCTACAACATCAGCCATAATAGATGGTCTGGAGGCTGGGGAGCGCTATATTTTCAAAATTCGTGCAGCGAACAGGAGGGGACCGGGTCCTCAATCTAAAGCCTTCAGTGTTGCCATCCCGGCAGGTAAGTACCAATCCATTCACTGATGTCTTCGTCTGTCCATTCTTGCCTTGGTCCCAGTTATGTTCTTCTCACTGACTGCTCTTAGCTTCCTCCACATTCCATCTAACTCATGGGATTTTACTTCTATAATACTGTCTCCACTAGCTCTTTTCATCATTATATTGTCCAAAGAGATGCTTGTAAATAAGCATTCAGCGCTCTACAGCATGTAACATTATGGACGTTGTAACACTTCAAATGAAGACATGCCATACGCTATTTCCTGGTATGCTGCATGAAGACGCTATGTGCTTTTGTTATCCAAAGGCCAAAGAAAACCATAATGGTTCTTTGTCCGCACTACTCCTGACAACTCCTGCTCTTTGAAGTCAGCTAGATTGGCCTACTTAGATACAGCTCTGTGTTTGCTTCCTTGCCAAAGGGGTGCTGTTGTGGGGATTTGCTGAATCTTAAAGTAAAAAATGTGCCCTGCCTCAGACATGACTAAGTTTTTTTCTCCTATTGTTATGAATAAACACTTTTTTTTTTCAGCTCCTAATGAGGATTCAGTTGCTCAGCAAAGAACAAATATTCAAGACAATTCAGAGGCTAAAAAAACTGTGAATGCTGGTTCATCTCCTTCTCAAACTTCCTCTGTTTCCTCAAAAGTCCAGACGTCACTTTCCTCTAAGCAGTCATCTGTTCATTCACCTGGTGTTAGTGATAGAAAGAGTCTTCTTTCTGAATATAAGAATAAACTCTTGACTCGAGGAGGGGTTCTAAGTAAATCTCAGTTACCTTCCAGAAAGACAGGAGAGCTGGAACTTCATCTCCAGTCCACTGAAGTGACAGATGATCAGGATTCATCTGAAGAAGCTCCAACAATGCCACCAAAATCCCAGGATCAGAGGAGGATTGTTAGACCCTTGTCCCCTAGTCGGATGATCCACCCTGTCCTTGCCTCAGGGAGGACCCCTGTTCGAACCCACACATCAGAGGTGTCACAGCAAACTAGCACAGAGAAACGTGAGCCATCAGCACTGTCGCCATCCTCAGCACAACACTCTTCTGCCTCGTCTGTTCCTAAGTACACAGATAATGAAACAAAGCAGACAAGGCAAAGCAACACTAACGTGCCTTCTCCTAAAGTGTCTTCCCATTCTCTGCCTGCCAAAAATAATGATCTCGCTGGTAGTGTGGAAGAAAAGCCAGATCCCATGCTGGCAAAAGTGCCTTCTAAAACTTCAGAGCCTGGTCACCTGGGTTTGCCATCAAATAGGCAGTCTGTTGTATCTCATGAAGTGGTCCCAAGCCATTCAAGTAGGTCTAGTTCTTCTCTACCCTTGTCCAGGCAGTCTTCAGCAATCTCTTCTAAGAGAAGAAATTCCCAGGTTGATTCTGATTCTCACCTCAGAGACAGACATGGTGAAAAGTCACCCCACTCTGACTCAGAAGAACAGCAAAGTCAAGTAGCTGCCCCAGAAAAGCATTCTTCTTTGCAGTCTCTTCCTAAACATAAGCTTGAAGAGCAGGACAGTCGAGAGGTAGAAGAAACCCTCGCTCAATCCAAACCAAGTGTATCTTTGCCTAAAAAGACATTCACCTCTAATCTTCCATCGCAAAAGACCTCCCGCTCAGAGCCTCTGCAGAAGGCACAAACCAGTCCTTCCTTACTGCACTCCAGGGGCCGGCGCCTCCCGTCTCCTGTCTCATCCCAGAGCAATGAGGAATTGCAGGAAGATGATGATGAGGATGTAACAGAAGGCAGTGACAGAGCCAGCAGCCGTTCCCCCTCTAGGGGATTACCTGCATCTTTCTCTCAGGGAAGCTCAAGTTCGTCTCTATCAAAGCAACAGCAGCCAAATTCTCAGGTACCTTCCTACAAATCAAAGCTTACTCAGCCGGACTCCAGTTCTGCCAGTGGTACAGCTAAAGACAACCAGTATAATTCAAAGTTGTCATCCACTTCTTCGAGACAAACTCATCCCTCATTACCTACTCGATCAAGGGCTGTTACAAGAACAGTGTCCCATACAGAGAAAAAACATGACCTGTTGCCATCTAAAATGTCCAAAACTGAACTTCCTCAAAAAGTTTCTTCCTCCTCTTCTAAATCTCGTCAGTCAGTTTCCAGTGAAGAGGATGATTATTACAGTGAATATGATCAGAAAGAAGTGGAAGAGAAGCCTATATCCTTGGCAGCAAAACGGTCCCCTTCTATTTCAAGAGGTAACAAAAACACGTATGATGACACTGCTAGCAATAAAAGGAAGTCTATGGACACTCTTCTACCTCACAAACTAAGATCTGAAGAGGAGGAGAAGGAAGAAACTCCAACATTAAAAATGTCTTCTCCTGAATCACCAGACAGCTCTGCTGTAGCATCGCGGATTACTCATTCCTCAAACAAACATACCCCATCTAAACCAAGCTTCATCTGGCCACGTTCTTCTGCATCTATGACCACACACACTGTTCCTCCAGCAGTTTCTTCTTCTACTTTGTCCCCTCGCCAGCGACTCTTGAACTCCAGGCTACGGAGCCCTTCCCAGCGGCAGTTTGTTAGACCTCCTTATAGGCAAGGTATCTTGTCTTTATTCTAGTAATGTTACTGAATCGATGTTTTCGTAAGATCAGGGATTAGACAAAAAGTCCTCAAACAGAATGCAGGCTCAGTTCTTTAGTATAACATATTACTTTTTATTTTGGGTGTTCTCAAGGAGCCCAGTTCTTGAGGACATTGTGGAATTCACATGATGTCGTCCCATAGACATTTGTCCTGCAGTCTGATCATCCACAGTGATTTCTGAGACTCAGGAATCTCTCTGGGCAGATGAGATGACAGACAGAATTAGGTCCTGCAATGAGGAAAGGGCTATGTTCCTTATTGAGTAGTGACTTGACTGAATGTGCAGTGAAAGCACGTTTGTACTCAGAACATGGGAACCCCTCAGGTATATCACTTTTCAGTATATGAACAACTAAAAGGGTTTTGTAGGTTATGTAGTGCTACCTTGCCCACTCCTAGTCAGCAAGGTGTTTCCTCATCTTGTCCTGGCATGCTGTGTTTTCTTCAATTATTTTTTAAGACACAACATTTTTTTTGAAGTGACAGGTCAGGGTTGCACATTCCTGTTGAGGACCACTCACATCAGTCAGGCCCTCTGATACCTGTGTGGCTGTGATTTACCCAAACAGTTAGAGGCTTGCTTTCTGCCAGAGTATCTCCTGCCCCTGGCTAGTGGAACAACAGGTCCACTACAAGTCAAGATGTGTCACCTATTGGTTCTCGATGTCACTTGTGGACATTCCCAGACAGTTTGTGACTTTGTTAGGAATAAATGTTTTTTCTCCCTCTAATAAGTCTTCAAAAATTGCATTGAGTGACCTGAGTGTTTTAGTAAATACCTTTCATGCTAGATGTAGATAAGAATCTTTTCTTCAACGTGGCCTTGCTGTTTTACAGCGCACCATGCAGCTGGGCTGTTTTATTTGCTATGCTTTAGTCAGATTCAGTGTTGTGCGGAAGTCCACCAGCTTGCAGGGCTCTCAGATAGGAGTGGAGGATGAGAATTGTGGCATGAAAGGTTAGAAGATTTCTGCACGGAGGTTGTACATCACCTTACTGCTAGCCATGGAATCAGGAAGTTGATGGATGAGGAGAATTTATTTAATATATATTCATTTTGTATATATTTTCTGGAGGCAAGCCTGTGAGCTAGGGTGGGAAAATTGCTGCCATTTCTGAGCTCAAGGGCTTGCAGTTCAGTACCACTGCTTCTCCATTTCTGAGCTAGGTGTACTGCATAGCTAGAGGAGAGTCCTTCATTTTAGAGGTAAAAAACAGAGACTAATGATCTCTTAAAATTGCCATCCTCTCTCGTTGCAGTTCACTACTGCAGCTTTCTGCAAGGATAGGTTGAGAAAGTTGTACTGTTTGATAATGGTTTCTTCCCTCAACATACTCCCCAGATGTTTACAAAGTTCAAAAATACTTTAACGGCCACGTTTCCACCTCTGCTGCAGTGCATGGCAGCCCAAACAGGCTGCTGGATCGGGCCTTTTACAGCTGCTCAGATCCAGCAATGACATTACACGTTGGGTCGGTTCCTTAATGTTTGAATATTGAGTACAGATTCTGAGCCATGTCATAATGAGGAAGTCCTGAATCTCTGCAACTGTTAAACAAAGTTAAGGGTTGCCAGTAGGAGTCACTTTATAACCTTCACCAGTAAAACACCTGCTCAGGATTTGCATTTAACAGTACATTCATGAGAGGTTTTGCATTCCTTTGCATTTTAAACTGTGGTTTGTAATAGGCACAGTTTTCTACAGAAATATGTATTTTATTCTCTATTTCAGGTTACAATGGCAGACCTAATCTTACAACGAAAAATGGGAATGGAAAAGTATTACCTGGTAATAATGGAAAACCAAGTGGACAGAGAGTAATCAATGGCCCTCAAGGAACAAAGTGGGTAGGGTGACCTTCTCTGCAAATTCAAGATGCTTTGGCCTTCTATTTTCCCTTTTATTTCACCAACCGAAGAGAAGGAACAGTGCCCCTAGTCAAAGAAGCTGTAAAAGGAGGTCGTGTTTAGTGATGTTATTCCACGGTTTCATTTAAATCTAAAGACAAATACTGCATTTCATTATTCAAACATTTCAAATGTCTGATTTAAAGCTGAACGACTTGGATTTTTGACTACAGCATTACTCCCATGGATTTAGCAAAATATTTTTCCTCACGATCAGTGGGACTTATGCTCCCCAGGGACTTGGAGCTTGCCTGCTGCATAGTATAAGTGGAGACTGTCAGGCACATGCGAAGTTGCTCTGTAAGTGGCATGGTGCTGTCAATGCTCATGTGTCACAGTAACTTCCCTGGGGTGACAGGCCTTGAGGTGGTACCTTCCAGTGTACTGTGGTTCATACAGACAAGTTTCTAGTAGTACTTTCAGAAGAGCTCAGGCACTACTAATGACAAGTCCTGCTAGGTGCCTAAATGTCCAGTCCTTATCTTTTTAAAATCCTTTCTGTGAGTTTATATCCAACTAATGTAGGAAAGGAACTGGTGTTTTCTGCATGATTGTCCAAACACAGGGCAGGGTAAAGCTCTGACCAGCCTCCAGGAAGTCAGTAGAGCTTCTTCTCACACAGTAAGACACTACATGATACAAGTAAAGGAAAGGACATAAAGATGCTTATTTTATAGCCACTTCAGTCTTCTTGATTGCATTAGAGGAGCATAGAAAAGTGCATCAGGTAATTCATGTTCAAGGGAAGCGTTTTGAAAAGCAAGAGCAAGGCCCCTCAAATAGGCTCCAGCAAGAGTGGGTTAGAAAGGTCCTAGGGAGGTTGTGGGGCATTTCTCCCTGCCGCAGGAGAGGAGGGCATTGCTGCAAGCAGAACCAACATCTTATAAAGCAAGAGGATCTATGACACTGTCTGTGTCACCATCTGGGGCTTGGAGGCTTCAAGAGACACAGGCTGCCTACCTCTGCAGCAGCAGGCAGTCTGATCACGATTTCCTGTCCCTCCTGCTGCAATCTCTTCCCCAGCACCACGATTTTCTTGCCAGCTTGAAAGTGCTGCTCGTGTCCTCTTCCCAGTTTTTTTTCAGCCGTTAGCAGCTTTTGTATTTTTGTGTTCTGTGCCCCAGTGTATACTAACCCAGGTTAAAACAGCATACCATTCAGCTGTTTTGGGTTGAAATAGCAGCAAGGACTGGATTTAACTGAAGTAACCTCTTAAATTCAGTCCAGGCTCTCAGACAGATTTGTTTTATGAGACAGAGGCTTTTCTTAAGTCTCCTACCCCAATTAAAATCTTAGTTACTTTGTTTTCTCTGTCATTTCAATGTAAACTAACTAGTTTAATTTTTTTTTTTTTTTTTATTAGTGTACACACCTTTAAATCCCATTTTCAAAGGACTCAGGGTCATATCAAATCAGTACTACATGAATCCATCTTAGGAGTAGTGCAGCACAAGAAACTCAGTGCAGCAACTCAAGGGAGTTGCTCCTGTGCATGTGAGTGCTATAGAAGCCGACATGAATATGGTTCCTGTGCAGCTCTGGAACCCAGCTCTTGGAGATTGGCCTTCTTCATTGGTAATTTTTCAGTGGCTCACTTTTTAAAATCTGTCTGAAGGTGTTGTACCTATTCCTGAACATCATACTTAACATCTGAATTTCCCCAGGATTTCTGCTGCTGTGAAATTTCATTTCAGATTATCTTATGTTAACTAAATTTGAGTCCATCTATTGCTTCTAGATTGTAGATCTTGACCGAGGGCTAGTGTTAAATGTTGAAGGAAAATACCTCCAAGATTCCCAAGGCAAACCTCTCCGAGTGAAATTAGGAGGGGATGGACGTACAATTGTTGGTAAGTGAAAGCTTCCCTCTTATAGAGGGGAGAAAAAAAAAAAAAAAAGTTTTTGTGCACGTGGTACAAATCTTTGAGCTGTTGAGTGCTCCAGGCATCCCCAGGTCCCACGCAAGCCATTTGGGGTTGCTGTACATTGGTCACCATCAGACAGACAGCACATCACGGGATCTGGGTATGCTTGGAGGCATCTGGCAGGGCTCCTGAGTATGAGGCAGCAAGAATCATCCAAGTCCATCTCACTTCTATCAGCATTAGAAAGAACTGCAGAACTGAGCCAAAACAGGGATTGATGCTTGTTTATTTCTTGCTATACATACAAATAATTATTCCCCACCACTAGCACTGTACCAGTCATATGTATGTGATTTTTTTGTTGTTGTTGTTCTGAAGTTGACCAAAAATAGTAAAAAACCTGTATGTGATCTGTGAAAACACTGCTGGTTGCATCTGGACAGATTTCTTGAATGCATATTCAGTGCCTGCTGTAAAATTGGTGACCATGAATACTTGTAGTATCCAGAACTTAGCACAAAAGTTTATCTGCCGTGATAGCGTCTCGCCAGTTCATCCCAGTCTTTCCTTGCACATTTGACAGGGAACAGAATATGGATTCATCATACCTTTCATCAACAGATAAGAGATTGACTTAGATTAAATGCAGCATTGTCTGCACATTGTGATTCTGAAGTGAAAAACCCCGCAGTCTTCCCAAGAAATGTTTTTTCAAACAGCTGGTAACAGTGAACAGCACTGTGGTTTATTAGAGGTTCTGCTGAACCTTTTTCTGATTTCCTTAGCCATGTATCTCTCCTGGATAACAACATTCTTCTCTGTCAGCTTAATTACAGGAGGTTGTAATCACTCTGTGTCCTTGTGGTATTTACTGTTGTTAAATACCATACTATAAGCCTACAATGGATTAATAAATGAAAATTTTTTGGTTTTGTTCTCTCCTAGATGAAAAGGGTGCCCCCATGGTGAGTCCTGATGGAATACCTTTATTTGGACATGGCAGATTTAGTAAGCCTGTAGCAAGTGCACAAGATAAACCAATAATAAGCCTTGGAGGGAAGCCTCTGATTGGTCTTGAAATGATTAAGAAGACGACCACACCGTCTACTACTACTACAACAACACCTCCAACAACTACCACAACAACTACAACTACCACAACCACCACTACAACAACTATTGCTACAACTACCACTCCTGAACCAACCACAACTGAACCACCCACTGAGAAACCACCCCCAACCTGTCCTCCAGGCAGCTATGCGCAGTATGATGACGAGGGCAACTTGCTGTTAGGGTTCGATGGCCTGCCAGAGTGCAATGCAGAAGGTAACCTCCTTTTTTGCTGTTTGAACTTGTTTGGTTGTGCTATTTGTCTGCCTACTGTCTGACATTTCAACAGTAAGTCTGCAAATGCATCAAAGTGGAAGACTAAAAGTACAAGATGGTGCTGGATTTCTACTTCTTACCTACTCTATAGCCTGAGCAATATTAATCCCCACCTAGCTAGTATGAAAGTTTATCTGAAGAGCAATTACTAGGATTTTCTTGCACCTTTTTTTTTGTTTGTTTTTGACCTGCTTCAACAATTGACGAATGAGGCAAAGCCTTCCTGTTCCACAGAGGAACTTGCCTGAAAAGAAATCATCATTGTAGTACTTACTTAATGATTGCTGTTTGCTTGTTTAACAAGTGCTGTATCTGTTTCAAGAGGGATAAACAACTACTACTTGAATTATCAAAACATTTTGTGCAGTTGTCCCTTGGCCGTTTCCAAATCATATTTTTATATTGTCTGTTCCTTTAATCTGCATCTGGAAAATACTGCAGTTCATGTAATGAAATACTTATTCTGCCAAAGCTTGATATTTTGTTGCTAAGAGCTTTACTCCCAAACAGCCAGAGGCTGCAAGGGCCAAAAAACAGGGCCACATGTTCTACTTATGCTTTGGCAAATTTTCTTACTCTCTGGCAGAATTTTAGCTTGACCCAGCAGAATTTATTATCTACATTTCACTACATTCAGCAGTCTTGAACTTTCAAGAACGGGTTGGGCCATGCAAGCATGATTTGCCAGTGAAATCAGTTAGCTTTCTTGTGATCTCGCAAAGAATAAAAGTGGAGCCTTAACCGCTTGCTTTGTGTGATAAGATCAAGTGATGGTTGAGCAGTCCGCTGTCCTGACAGATGGCAAACAAGACTTAGCCTCACTTGGTGTAGGCAGAGTTAATGCATTGAGGGTGCTTGGAGCAGGCTGGAGAACTCCAGCTGGTATATATGGAGAAAATGATAGTGACAGGTCTTCTGGGGAGTCACCTGGACCTCTTCATGACACAGCTAATGCTAATGAAACAGAAAACGAAATAGAAGAGGCTACACAAGCACAAAAATAGAAAATAAACTCCAGCATAAATAAATTTTGTGTGGACAAAAACTGATTAGCTAAGAGGTGTGAATGAGCTGAAATCTACCTACGAATGACTTCAATTTTTGTGCATAT
>VXAV01004684.1:588547-752955 GCA_013399715.1 Alectura lathami
TGTTTTTATATTTGCCAAGACTTTTTCCAGTGCATCTTCAGTTTCCCTGTCGAAACAATTTAGTGATGTTTCTGTTCAGCTCTCTCACTGACAGTACTTCTTGATTCGTTTAGCCAGAGAGGCTAAAATTAACTTTATTGCAAGATCTGGAAAAAATCCCTAAGGGCATGAAATCCTATAAGATAAACCAAGAAACGTTGGTTTATGAGTATTTAAAGGCACTAGGGAAAAAATATTACCATTTCAGTGGGTTGTATTATTGCAACTGAATAAACATTTCCAAAGGCAAATGTTATAGTCCTTACTTTGAATGTTACAGTGACCTTTAAGTAAGTAATAAGATAGTTTAATCTTTTTCCTGAGCCAAAGTGCAATTCTGGTCAATAGAAAGATTCTAAAAATGGAAATTACAGGTTGGGTGCCTGGAAGGTGGGGACTCATGACTCCCAGTGCCTTAATACCCGGGGACCGCTGTGATAAGTACTTCATGCAAGTGGTCGAACTTCACCTTGGAGTTATTCTTCTTGCTCACCCTGTTGTTTCAGCTCAGCTTCAGGATATTTGTGTAGGACCTGGTAATGTCTTAGATGTTGATCAGAGGGCATGGCAGGGATATGTTCCCATGTGTGAAATGCAGGGAATTTGGGTGACATTTCCACCCAGCTTCCCAGAGCAGATGGAGGTAGCGACAGCCAGACCGCTCTCTTCTGCCTCTTGTAGTAAAAATGGTCCTCCTCTCTTTAGGTAATTGGGCACAGTTGTGAGTGTAGGGTAGACCTGAATATTGGCATCCCACTTTCCCTTTGCTTATCAATGAAATTGAGCAGGAGCCAAGCTCTGGTACTTCAGTGGTTTCTGATTAAAAAGATCAGTAAATGGTTTCCATGCTCTGTTGCACGTCTCCCTGGTGCAGGTGATTTCTGTGTGGAGAGAAATAACTTGCATTAGAAGGCTTCTGGTTGCCAAGCAAGGGCAAGGCCATCATCTAAGGCTGCCAGGATTTGAACACTGCTTTCTTACCCAGAGACCATCAAAATCTTACCTTTCCTTTCTAAATTCCTTTGGTAAAGTGAAAGAGTCTGGTTTGAGGGGCATAAGCTAAGGAAAGGCCAAAGAAGGCACAAATCATGTATCTACAGCTATTTTTAATGTTGTTCATTTAGGTCAGGTATACTGCCACAGCACAAGGAAGTCTTTGGAACTTGGCTGAGAGTTGATCAGGAACTGTCACCTTAAAGTACAAATAAATATTTGCAGGTTGGGCAGCCAGAACTGCCTAAGTTAGAGTGGTTGGGCTAGGCAGAATTGCAGGAAGCCACTAGGGCCATGAAGGTGATGACACATTTGGAGCATCTGATGTGTGAGGAGAGGCTGAGAGAGCTGGGCTGTTCAGCACGGAGAAGAGAAGACGGAGGGGGACCTTACCAATGTGCCTAAATACCTGATGGGGGGAATAAAGAAGATGGAGCTGAGGTCTTCTCAGTGGTGCCGAGTGAAAGGAGAGAAGGCGATGGGCAGAAACTGAAACATGGGAACATGAGGAGCACAGGTTCAGTAGCACACATGGGAGACGTGATCCCAAGATGGCCAAGGCCGCAGTGATCCCTATCACTCAGAGCTGTAGGAGGCGTCAGCCTGTGTGCTACCTTGTAGAATCTACAAACTGCTGACTAAATGCCGCCCTTCCTTGTCTCTTCCAGCTCCCTACGTGACCTATCTGAATAAAGATCCAACAGCCCCCTGCTCCTTGACAGAGGCCCTGGAGCACTTCCAAGTGGAAAGCCTTGATGAGATCATCCCTAATGACCTTAAAGAGAGAGAGCCACGTCCCCTCAAAGCCCCTCACAACATCACTGTTGTGGCAGTAGAGGGCTGTCACTCCTTTGTCATTGTGGACTGGGCCAAGCCTACTCAAGGAGACATGGTAACAGGTACTGCAGAGCTGGTGACCCCAGTGCCTGGGGAAGCTGGGCTGTTCTCAGGGGAGAGTGGGGAAGGTTTTGCTAAATGACCATTTTTACTTTAAGTTGAGGCAACTGCTCATAAAGTTCTCTCTCCATTACAGTTCTCTGAGAAAGGTGAGCTACTTTCTGAGGGGGGGAAAGGTCCTTCTGTCATCCTAAGGCTTGGAATATAACTTACTTAAGTTTAGAATCCTCCCAACTCTTTGTCTTTCCTTATTACAGGCTATCTTGTTTACAGTGCATCCTACGATGACTTTTTAAAAAACAAATGGTCAACCAGGACTGCAGGGAGTACTCATTTGCCTATTGAGAACCTGAAGCCAAACACACGGTAAGGATTTGATCCATTCTTTTCCAGTTCTAGTAGGGAAGTAAAACAAATTTGAGAATTGGCTATCATTTTTCTTGTCCTTAGTATAAATATCCATGTCTGATCTATGTTTTACTCATTCTTTTTGTCAGAAAATTGTTTTATAAATCTCACAGCGATTTATATGATATGTTAATCCTAGAGTAGATGACTGTGCATACATGTATATGTGTTTGTGTATATAGGAACACATATCAATAACAGAAAATCTAATTTAAAAAATACATTTTCTAGTCATATGCATTACTGAATCCAATTTTATGGGAAGAGTATGCTAAGTATACCCTTGGTGTGATGTGATGTGGCCATTCCCACATACTGGCGTACCCAAGATTTGGTAACTGTGGGCTGGTGGGGAGAGGTGTCAACTCTCTGTGGCCTGTTTTCGCTGTCTGCTCACATCAGTTGTGCTGGAAGAGAAGGCTTCATGGCATATGAATAGGTCATGGTCCTTGCTCAGAAGTCAGTTTGTCAGGAGCTTTGGATCTTTATCTTGCAAAAAATCTCACTGAAGTGGCAAAACAGGAATGCATGCTGTGCATGGTGTTGGAATAATTCATGGTGATTGAGTGGGAAGTCAACGGACACAGAGGGAATACATTAAAATTGCTTATTTTGACAGATATTCAGTGTCTCTTCATACTGTTCTCTTAAATTCTGATCCTGAAATACTTTTGTTGTTGCTATGGGCTAGATGATGACTCTCTATGTGGTGATGACTACAGTCCCTTAAGCACTGGTGGCAGGTGATGCTCATGTGTTTGGTAGTGTGCGAGATGCACTGGGAGTGAACTTGTGGACTAGCGTGCCTCACTTAATGACAAGATACAGGTCAGACTGGTCACTCCTAGGACAGGCATGTAGGGCCTGTGCCACAGCAACACAGAAGAGAGAAATGGTATTACTTAGAGGATCTTTTCTTTCAAAAATGATTTATGGATAAGGGTTAAAAGCAGTTGCTTGAGAGTAAGGGTTTAAATCACACTTGTTTGAACTGCTGTATAAACTGTTGTATCATTCAAGAGTCTGGTTAATTGCTAAAACCATAAACCTCGACCTAGAAATCACAGAAGAGCTGTTTGAGCATATAATAAATTAATTTAGGAAAAGACAATGCAATGTAGTATTTGAATCTCAAAGGTGACCTGGCAGATTTTTCTTGATCGTAACATGGTCCTCTTTATAGTGGTTATACCCAGCTATTGTCAGTTCTCTTATCACAGCTCTCAGGGATAACATTAGGATGCAGGGTTTCTCCTCATCAATAGTGTACTGCTGGCCAGGAACCAGCTGCAAAATGTGCTGGTGAAGAGTTTGCCATATCCTTGCTGATTGTTGCAGGAAGGTGTTCAAGAATAAGGATCTATCTGAACTGCAAAATGAAGATGTAACAGCAACAAAAGGAACTCCTGTTTCTTAGATCAATCTGGTAGGCTTCAGAAGGTATGATACCACAGTGCTCTGTTTGTGGAAGATATCAGAGCATGTAGAAAGGTGAATAATGTGAGGAGTATGGGGAGTTTGTTCTCAACTTGAGCTCAAAAGAAAGCAGTTCAGCAGTAGAACAACTTGCCCTGGAAGGCTGTGGGCTCCCCACCACTGCTTCAGCAACACCTCCTTTGGCAGATGCACCAGGGACACATCAGACCAGGCTTCAGAAGATCACAGGAACAGCAAGGTTATAGGTTCGTGGATATTACAACTTTGTTGAATATGAAGGCTGTTTCACAGTAAGGAGGTTCAAACAAAACCTATTTGTTTTAAGCATGTTATTTCTGAAAAACAGTGTAATCCGTTAGCCTCTGTTGTACACTCTGTGGAAGAAAGAAAAGCTTCATGTGGGGTCTCTGGTGGAGAAGGAAGGTTATTTTCAACAGAAAAATGTGTATATCAGCCAATCTCACTCACATTCTCCAAATCCACAGACTGAATTGACTGCATATTTTTTGTCTTAAAAATAACTCCCTAACCACTGGGAAAGGACCCCAGCCTAATTAAGAAAAGATGGCATGATGTCTGAAGTTAGTCTAAAAATTTCATGTTTGCCTTAGTAATGCATTTTGTGAGAAATCTCTGATTAAGTCAGATTTGCTGTATGCAGATGCAGGTGACTGGTGGGTGTTCCTCAAGAGGTGCACACAGCATACCAGAAAGGAGATGGTATTGTGGCAGAAGTCAGCTCCAGAGAAGACTTGAAGCTGTCAATATGTCCTGTAAAATAGCTGCCTGGTGTTTAGGTTTTACAAACAAAACGGAAGTCTAAATTAAACCCATGTGATAAGTTTTCTTTGGAGGCCTGGCCTAGCCTCCAGTTGAGAAGTGGAAGTCTTTCCATTTGCAAAACTCTACTCAGCTTCAATGGATACAGAAGCTGCTTCCTTGTGATGTGTGAATGTAAATGCTAAAATTGCCTTAAACCTTATGAAGTCTTAAAGCAGCAGTCCTGTCAATGTCCCTTCCCTGCGCTTAATTCTCAGCCATCACAGAAGGGCGATGCAAATGGCTAGAAAGCATCCAATCAACCATTAAATCGATTCTCCTGCAATCACAGACATAATAGTCCTCTTCATAAACATTTTGAACTCCTTGAACATGGCTAGGCTTTTCCCTGCCTTTCTGCACAAAAGCTGTGGCAGTGCCTCACAGTAGTGGTTAGATAGTCCCATGGTTTAAAACACCCTCCTTTGCTGCTGTATCTCCATGTCTCATCAAACATTCTTCCCTGTCCACTTGGTTTCTGTTCCCTTCAGAGCTGTTTTGACCCCAGAGTGCCTGCTGCCAGCTCCAGTGTTGTGCAAAGCGTGCCACAGGAGGCTCTCGGACATTTAGTCAGCGCTCACAACTGCAAACAGACCAATTGTGAGACCTTCTAGCTGTGAGGGCCAGATGGACCGAAATTGCTGTTTCCCTTCTGCATATTCCATTAAAGCAAAGCAGCAGTGTGTCCAACAAGTAGTACAAGCCGCAGCTGGCTGCCCTGTGTCACCACAGCAGCACAGAAGAAGTAAGATGTGGATGAAACCCTCACCTCATGCAAGCAGTAGACCTGTTGGCACACACGTACCTGGTGAAAGCAGTGCAGGACACTCCTCTTCCAGCACTGGCCTAGTGATGTATTACTGTATGTAGAATAAATATTCACGATGTTTGTGGTGCTGGGCCATTTTCTGATGGAGGCAGCACCCTGCATGGGTGTCCTCCCAGCAACCAGTTCAGGCACGCATGCCAGTTCCTCCCCACTGGGAGCAGGTCCTGCTGCATGCGTACCCTCTGCATAGCTCACCCTCACCCTGCTCCAGCACTGAAGGGTTCTCAGAGGCAGTGGTCCCTCCTTCCCCTTTGCTGTCATGTGGCCATGGTGTTGGAGTGGCCCCCAACAGGGTGGGGGGATGTGCATGGTGCAATCTACATGTCCCATCGTCTTGGCCAGCCACTGGGGGGACCTGGGGAATGAGTTGTGGATGATGAATCTTTCTAAGGACAGTTGCTTCCCTGCTGAGTGATGATATCCCTTTGTAGCCGTGAGTGCCAGCAATTAATTTCCAACAGGACGGAGACACCTGGAATTAAGTCATAAAATCATTTTGCTCAAAGTGACAGGTATGCTGATATGATTAAGCTGATATGATCAGGTATGCTGATATAGTCTAAATGAATAGAAATATTGCATATTCACTGCTGCATTGCAGTTTATTAAGTCCCTTCTTTACATGTCAGTAGATGTGGTATATGAAATCTCAAAGGAGATTTATTTTTAGGAAGAAAAGCTTTTTTCTCATCTGTATTACAAACAAACAGTATTGCATCCGTTGCAGTTGTGATTCTTATATGCCTATTGGTAAAAATATATTACAAGTTTGGCTAAGCAAAGTGTAATCAAAGCACAATCAACTTATGTATTGCAATTTTTTTCATGCATTTATGTGATGAAGAGCAGTTGAGTTGTACTGATTTGAAATTTCCTGGCAAATTTGTCAGCTGTAAGGCAAATGAGATTCTGACTAATGAAAATATCAGATGCCTGGACATGGAAAGGCTTTGGCAATTTCTATTTTGTTATGTCTGAGAAAGAAATACATCCTGACTGCATTGTTTTATTGATGCATTTAATATAGCAATCATAGCACACCCTATGGTTAAATCACAGGTCAGCAAGTCAAGAGTCCTGGCCCTCTTTCTGGCACAACAAAAGGCTTCTTATGTATTTTAAGGCTTAGGAACTAATTTTCCAATTTAGTGAAGAGAAATGTAACTTCATTGCTGTTTTTCCAGATAGTCAGGCCAGCAGTGTGAACAATCATGTATACCAGATGGGCTTTTATGTACGCAATAGGACACCTGAATGTGCAATTGTCCCGACTATGTAGTAGGTAATCGTAGGTAACTGTAGGTAATCGGTTACTGCTTTGAGCACTAGATACGAAGCTGCTTGCTTTTCCCTACTTACGTGGATGCATTTTGATTAGCAGATTGGGCTGCTTTCTCCTGTTCTAAATGTGGATTGTGGTACCTGTGTATCTCATGAGAGTGTTTTGACCCTGACATTAATACACACATATGAAGTGCATTAAAAGGTTGGTACTTTCTGGCTGGCAAACATTTTCTCCTGCTTTTCTGAAGTGGTAAACACAAAAGCTGTAATGCTCTTGTAGCCATTTCAGAGGCTGGTGTGAGGAAGCACTGCCTCGTGTCCTGTCCCCGCGGTCAGCTGCTTGCCACCCAGTGCTCCCTGTCCCCGATCCTGCAATGGGTGGAGGAGGCATGGATGGCCGCTGACCTGCGAGTCCTGTGGGAGCACTGGCAACTCAGGAAATACAACGGCCCTCGGCTCGGGGGCCAAAGTACAGGGGCATGCAGGAGGCTTTTTGCTTCCCCTCTTCTCTTTCTCCAGCCACGCTGAACAGTCGCAAGCTGCTGTCAGGAAATCAGGGCCAACCAGGGCCAATAGTTAAAACCGCAAGCTGAGATTTCTGCCAGCAAAAGGGTTGTGCTAGGAACTCGCAAAAAAACACAGCATTGCTAAATTTCACTATTTAGTGTGGTTTCTTTTTGCCGCGGTGTGCATATCTTTTAAAGGAAAGCTGCGAGTGCTTTGTGAGCATTCAGGCATGTGCCCTGGAGATAACCTGCTTGCTTCACAGCAAACCTGTGTTCGCATGACAACCCTCCTTCTGCTGAAGAATATGATGTTATTGGCATGTCTTTCCAGCCTTTTCATAGAGATAGTTGGATTTTGAGGTTCAGCAGTACAAAAAAGCATTCTTTTTAATGGAAAAAGAGATTCACCTTCGCCATAGGGCTGGTTCAACCAGTTCCCCTCTGTTTTCTCGGTGTGAATAGCTTTGTGTGCGTTTAGCTGGTGCTTTGACTGGAGAGGTTCCTTTCTCAGCAGACATCCCTGCTGTCCCCTGGGGCAAAGTCCTTGAGGAACAGACACATGGTACAGGATAGTGTATGTGGTAAGAACTGAGTGGCAGACTAGAAACAGCAAGGTTCCTGCAACTGGAGCCAGTTGAATTTGCCTGCTGCCTGCTACATTGCAAAGCATGAGCATCTTACGTGACATTAAGGCACACGTTACATGGTAAAGTTGCAAGGACGATTGCCATTTCTTGTGGACAGTTGTGAAGAAAGGGGAATGAAGCTTTTAATGTGGTTGGTGTTTGCACTTTATACATAGACTGTGGCAGGTGGCAATAGCTCCCAGGGGACAGCAGCCCACGTTTGCCATGAATCCCGCTATCTCAGCTCAGCACCCCCTGTTTCTGGGCCATTCAAGCACAGCAGTGCTGGAGGGTTTCTGTGCAGGATGAGGAAAGCTTTGCCACCACGAGCAGGCTGAGGAGCATCAGAACTGCCACTCAGGTGGGACATTGCCAGGAAAAGCAATCCCGTGCTTGGTGGCACCTGTCCCCATGAGTAAGCACTGGGGGTGCACATGGTTTAGGTTGGGTTGCACATGGGTGGGTTTGGAGATGTGTGCTTTTGGATCAGAAGCTGACTCTAGCTAAAAATGCTGTGTGGATATTACAGAGGAGTGGTCATTTTTATTTTATAATTTTCTTTACAAGAATGAAATTGAGCAAGTACACAAGAAAGGAAAACCTAAATGCAGGCACTTAAAAATTGTGTGCTGGAACTTTTTACAGTAATCTTCCATTCTAGTTTGTTTCTGCTGAACTGGATAAAAAGATTAAATAGAAAGAAGAAAACATTATTCTGGGAAACAAATGTCGGGGTAGGCATCAAATAAAAATCATCATACTTGGAAAAGAAATAGAAATGTGCACATTCTTCTCCCTGATTCAGAATGATTTTGTTCCTGTGAAGCAAGGAATGGAGTTCTACTGGCTAGTCATGTGATTCAAGTTAAGCATGTGATTTATATAATTTGGGAATTAATGAATCAATGTGAATACTTACATTATTCAAGAACTGTAATCTTGATGCTGCTAGAGTTTTAAAGAAAAGTCAAAAGCTTAGCATGTGATCTCTTGTAAATCTGATACTGTTTTAAGTTTGCAGTTTACACCACTGCTTTCCCAGGAATTAATCTGGTTTAAAGCTTCCTCAGATCAGAATTTATTTCCTTTCAACTTTTTTTCTTGTAGTCTACTACTATTGGTTGTCTCATAGAAAGTGTAATTGAGAGGATGATAAAAATAAATAATCCAAAAATAAATGTGAGGAACTGCAAAAAGGTGAAATTTGTATGCAACAGCCAGCTCATAGCCTGGCTGAGCATCCAGGTCCATTTATTACAAAGGACACCCAAACTCACTGGAATTATGTTGGTTTGATTCTTACCCTATTTTAATATTATTTATAATTTAGCCATTGCAGTGGAATCGATGTTTTAATGTTATTTCCCCCCTCATTGTGTTTCAGGTATTATTTTAAAGTCCAAGCAAAGAATCCCTTTGGTTATGGACCTGTTAGCTCTTCAGTCTCATTTATCACAGAATCTGGTACGTTCTGCTTTTAATTTTCATGTCAGAACTCAATTCCTAATAAAAGATGTGGGAGGACAATGACTGAAACTAGTGTGGTAGTAATGGAGATTGTCCTGCGCTTGCTACTTTGAGATTTGTTTTTAGATTAATTACTTGTTTTCAGTAAAGCTAGGAAAATAGTATGCACTCCCAAGGGCTCTATGAAAATATAGGTGACATTAAAGTGGGCTTCAGGGGAACAGGAGTTTAAATTTAAAATACAGAAGTCTGCTAATGTTCCCAAATACAGAAGCAATGGGAAGTTTAATGTCTTTGATAGATTGACCAAACATTTGTAAATTGGTTTCTTAATTGTGAACAGCTGAACAGTTGGAAGTGGTTGTCTCTGGAAGAAATATAGGAAACAATTGTTCCGTCAGACGGGCAAAGTTCTCTGTTCTTTTTTTGAAAAAGCATGCTGCTCTTTCACAGGGCTGAGTGTGTGCTCAAGAGCAACACCCCCTTCTAAAAATAGTGTTTAAAGGAGCTATTTTTACCAATTTCTTCTTCCACTGAGCCAAAGATCTACGGGCCCACTGAATAATAAAGGGCAAATTCTTCAATCTTTACTTGAGCAAAAGGTCAATTGTCTCTTGCAAATCTTGCCCTTTTGACAGCATGGGTTTTATGTGGTCTCTATCTTTGCTCATTCGGCTTCACATATTCATGGTGTACCTAAAGGCAGCTACTCTGCAACTGCCATTTTCTTGAGTGACGCTATATATTTCAAGTTATAAAACGAGATTTGGAATAAAATACTAAGATTCCTTTTGTATTGTTTCATTTTTCTAGACAATCCTCTCCTCATTGTCAGACCACCTGGTAAGTCTTATTCCGGTATTTTTTTTCATGAAGTGCATAAAATCGGTGCAAAACAGTTACAATATATGTGTTAGAAGCATAGTAACAGGCATTTGGAGTTGCATTTTTAAGCAAGACAGGGAAGTAGTTCATTGTGCTAATTCACAAAACACTTTTGGACCCCATGTTCTAATCTTTGAAAAGAAATGCTTTAAATTTATGTTAGATCATGACTTTGATTATGACCAGGCAGGGCCCATCTCCTGCCTGGTACAGCAGCTTTCATTGCTTAGTAATAAGCACTAGACTTATTGCTTCTGTGTGTCCGTTAGTTGCCTGAGCATAGCTTGGACAATATAAGGAGCTTTTCCTATCTCTAGCTGTGATGCTTATCTACACTGTTCATCACACCCTTATAAATAATAAAAAATTCCAAGATTTGTAGCTAAACTGAATGACAGGGACATGCCATGAACTCGTTGAGCTTGCTTTGCATTTTCAAGCCTATTACTGTGCATCCCTTGTGGCTTGTTGCAGACTCAGCCCATAATCAGAAGTGCTCACGTCCTGGTGCTAGGAATGACCTTGCTGAGATGTATAGTGGTAGGGTAATCCCAGGCAGTGCCTGCTCTCAGATGAGAAGAAGAAAAAAAAGACTTTGTGGTTATTACCCTCTGACAGCTTTCCTAAGCAGTTCAAATGATCAGTTTGGGGGGTTTTGACTACATTGTTCATGAAAACAATGTCCAGCATCTCCCTCCCTTTTATTTTTGTTATGCTTCTTAGCTTGTTTTTTCCACATCCTCTCAGACATCTCTGATGATGCACAGATATCAGAGAGCATGCTATGTCTCTGGCAGACAGTATGGGAGACCTCTGAGGGCAGTGGGCTTCCCATGCTCCTGGTCACCTTCAGGTATTTTGCTGTCAGTTACTTTGTGGGTCTCTTCATGGAAAGGAGGTTTTGGAAGGTGCTAGCTTTTTGTACTTTGTGCTTTGACTGGACAAAGAGAAAATACTTGCATGTTGTTGCAATGTTAGAGATAAAGTAGACCAAAAAAAAGAGGTCTACTAGAGCAGAGCTTTGGAAACTGTGGACATGAAGAGCTGAAAACGCAGCTCTTATAAGACAATGCAAAGTTTATCCTTCAAGATTTGTGGAAGCGGGCAAAAGTGATGTATGCAAGCAGACTAGTCACAGAAATAACGTTACATTCAAGAAATAGATAGTTCATTAGTTTGTTCTAAAGAAAAAGCTATGGCCAAAATCCTGCAATCCTTTCACTGTGGGACTAATTGCATAAAGTCCGTCCAGTTACATTTGTCTTCATACCGGTGGAGTTTCGAGTACAACTGGTCAGTGATTGCTTCGCACCTGCACATGTTTCCAGGATTTAATCCATGTGCCTAGAGAGAGGGAGGAAAAATGGCTGACAGAAAATCCTCCCATTCTTATTTGTAAATCACCTCAAAACAGCACAGTAAAAATGGCTCTGCTCTATAGCGAGAGAGAAGAATACCAGTTATCACGCTGGAAGCTTTTTGTCTCATTTTGTATCCATTAGTGCGAAAACCATTTCAAAAGAGTTATGTTCTCTGTTAGTGTAAAGCAAACATTTAAGCAAGCCAGCAGAATATTTAATCTTTTATGATATAATTAGTCACCTCTGCAGCAATGCTTTGGGCAGAGTTCCTCACAAAAGAGCTCACTTGTCTTTTATTGGAACCTCATCTGTTTTGATGTAATATTAGAAAAAAAAACAAGAAAGTAGTTTTCTGATTTCATCTTTTTAACAAAATAGCAGGCATAGGCTTCACAATTCACTAGTCACTGCATAATTTTTAACAACAGTTCTTTAGCAAATGGATTAACTTTTGTATTTAGTGTTAAACTGCAAATAACTGTATTCAGGCAGTGTCACTGTTAGACCTACTGTCAGGCTTTGCTTAGAAAAGAAACTGAGTATCACTAGGTAGAGAAGTGTCTTAATAAAATCTGTGAGAATTTTTGCTTAAATACGTGGTTCAGTACATTAAATAATTTTCTACCATTTTAACAGCTATTATTTAGTGCTACCCAGAAGGGTTTTAATCAAGGTCCTAGCTTTTTTATTCTTTAATATTTGTTCTTCAATTTGTATTTCTGAATATAGAAAAGTCATGGATTATCCTACTGCAACGTCTCTTATAAAACATACTACCAGTTCTTAGCCTCAGTAAAATTCAGACTAAAATGCGGATGTATGTGCTTAATGTTAATTTTTTTTTTTTCCAAGGTGGTGAGCCTATCTGGATCCCATTCACTTTCAAATATGACCCCACCTATTCAGACTGTAGTGGCAAGCAGTATGTGAAAAGAACTTGGTACCGCAAGTTTGTAGGAGTGGTTCTTTGCAACTCCTTAAGGTACAAGATTTACCTCAGTGATGACCTGAAAGGTAGGCACCGAGATTATTTTCCTGATGTGTGATTACTTGATGTCATCTCCATGTTCTCACTTTCTTCATTTCTCACTGAGTCTTGTGTGATGGTTATCTGGGAGTCCGTCTCTGGAGAAGGTCTGATGTGATAGCCAGGCTGCCCTGCCTCCACGTTATGCTCCCATGATGGCGTTAGCTTTCAAGCAGAGCTCTTGGGACAGAGGACAGAGAACAGGAGGAAGTTTCACTTGAAAAGCCGATACACGCATTTGTATCCAGAGGAAGCAATGTGCTTTGTACTGTGAAAACAAAGTTCTGCTTCCCACACATCTCCCTGAGAAGTCCCATGCCTGCTCCATAGGCAGGTGAGCTCTGGCTGGACATGGCCAGACCAAGCAATGCACCCTTGAGATCCCCAGGGCAGACACAGGTGGGGAACAGTGGTGGAAGGGCTAGTATCACAGTGCCTAGATGAGCAGTACTCCCAAGGGTTAACAGTAGCTCTTGTATGGAGGTATGCACTGAGAGATAAGGAATAAAACATTCCATGTTGTTGTCTCAATGGCTTTGCAGGTTATGCTGTTGTGTTATATGTATTGCAGTGGAATTCTCGGTACCTGTCATCTGAACTTGTAAGATGGGGAATGTTCTTTACTGAATTATAATACATTTCTCTTTTCTGTGATTTCTATTTCTGTAAGGTGAAGGTAGCATTCCCCCTCTTTTCAACCACTGTTTGTTCATGGGTAATATTGTGTTTGTCATGACTTCTCCTGCTATCTTCCACATCTGTTTCCTCGGTGGCAGAAGAGCATCCCAAACAAAATAATGCTGAATCAAATAATTTGTCTCTCTCACCCTTCAGACACCTTCTATAGCATCGGGGATAGCTGGGGAAGGGGTGAGGATCACTGCCAGTTTGTGGATTCACACCTGGATGGAAGAACAGGACCTCAGTCGTACATTGAAGCCCTGCCCACCATCCGAGGTATGGCAGCGTGGGAGTGGGGTGCTGGCCAAGTGCCTGTTACCCTATCCAAAGGGCTCAGAGGCAGGGAGCACAGCACAGAAAGAAGGGCATGTCATGCAAATAATTTACAGGAACAAAGAACCAAAACAGAAGGAAAGAAAGAAATTATGTAGGCCTATGAAATCTTTTTCACAATTGTAAGACCTGACTCATTGAACTGATGAACCAAAACTCTTCCACCTGATACAAAGACAGCTAAAGCTCAACAAACCACTCTGCAAGTGGTTTCTGACCAATTCATTCAATGCAAAACACACAAGAGTGTGTCTAGTTACTTAAGGTCAGACTGCAGGACTTTTATTCTGGCCTGGTAGAAACCTCCTTCCAAGTGAAAATTCTGACCTTGAAGGAACTCCTCTGAAATACTGCCCAGATAACACAGCCGAGAGGCTGATGGCTTGCTCCACAAAAGGAACCGAATCATGAAACTCAGCCAATCTTCTCATTAAGTCAATTGATGTAAATTATTCAGTTGGCTTTAATGGTTTCCATGTTATTTGTTGATATTCTTTTCATGGTGGTGTTACCAGGAAGAAACTGAAATAGTCACTGATATTTGTATATTGCTGGGAGGTACTGCATTTCTCTGTTCAGAAGAGGAGTGGTTAATCCAGATGTGTATTAGTAGGTCCAGGAGACAGAGATAAAGAGTACACAGAAATTACATTATTGGCACAACATATCAGTGTTTCAGATGTTCCAGTGCACAAGCTATGCAGAGAAGAATGCTGCACCTCTCCTAATGCTTTAAGCAGTTGCATTCTTTCTGCAGATGAATAAAAAGGCTATCAGATGTGGCAGAAAGGTCTTAACTTCATATTTACTGCATGAAATGATACCTTTTTATTTTGTGAAAAGCTGATGTTTGTGATAGTCTCTTGAGGCTGATGAGATAATATGATCTGATGGTATTTTTTGCCCTAGAGTACTTCATATATTTAAACTGATCTGCAAACTTCATAAATGCTGCTGAAATATAGCCACCTTTTGGTGAGAAATGCAGAAGCTCTTTGGCAGACCACGGCATTACACAATAGTTGAAAAGATTTTGAACAGTAAAACTAATCAAAACTACAAGAAATAAAAAAGACCAGAATTAAATCATTGAAGAAAGATCTAGGCCAAATACCAGGGCTGACAAATACCCTTTTGACAAAGCTCCCTAGCAGACAACTTGTATGCTTTCATTTGGACTGTGGGATTGACACCCGCTGTGTCTGTTACTTTAGTTAGATTACTATGTCTTTGTTTTGAAATGCAAATGGGTGTTTTTTTTCCAACAGGGTATTACCGCCAGTACCGCCAGGAGCCTGTATCGTTTGGACGCATTGGATACATGACACCCTACTACTACGTGGGCTGGTATGAGTGCGGCGTGCCCATCCCAGGGAAATGGTAGCAGTCCGCTTTCTCGTCTTAGGCAGGACAGGCTGACCACGCTTTTCGAACGATTTCTACCAGAGGACTGTGAGCAGCTGAGTCGGAAAAGGAAAAATACAGAAATGAGGCAAACCAGTGAAGACCAGCTGCTCAAAAACTCCTTTGAAGCCAGACATGGTCCTGACTTCACCAGCCTAAATCTTTGGTGCTGCTTGACTTCCACTTGGAAGCATGGACAGGATCTAGTTTTGGTGTCCTGCCTTCTCCTCTGGGTCTTTAAGGCACAGAGAGGTGGTGGCATGCGCGACCTGTGAAAACTAGAACTGTATTAGCCATGGAAATGTGGAAGTTTCTTATATTTTGCAGGAACGACCTAAGCATGCTGTGCTTGCTGAATGGAATGCTAAACTGTCCCTCGCTGCCAGCAGCGGGTGCTGCCAGGGCTCCCCTATGCAACCGTGCCTCGTAGCCGGCTGGCCACCAAAGGCAATACATTCTCCTGAAGACGTACCCTGTGGGTTCACCCGCTGCTGGACTAATCACCAGGTCACAGTGAAAATTCACTTTGATATATATATATCTATGTATATCTATATAAATACAGTACTGTACATCTGCAGAAGTACTGCTTAGAGATGCTGAGATTTTCTTGTTCACTAGATAAATATATTTGGAATTTTTATGTAAAAGGTGCTGTTAATTCTTTGAGATATTGCTATGCACAATATATTAACCAAGGAAAGAGCTGTATTCTTGCGAGTTGATCTGACGTCTGAATTATTGATCAAAGGCCTTTGTCCTGTTTCCTTGGCAGCCTATGGACTGCTCTCTCTCTCTCCCTCCTCAACAAAATGGGGGAGAAAATACAATTAAGAAAAAAAAAAAACTTGTACGTTGAGATAAGGACAGGTTTAGTGCAATCTTTCCTCAATCAATTCTCATCTTATTGGTATGTTATTTATTGCTTTATTACTTCCTCATCTTTCACTTCACTGTGTAGAGGCCTGGGACAGGTAACCAGCAAATGGGAAACTGCTCTTACCTTATTTGCCCTCCAAAAAGAAGCTCTAGCCACCAAGCCATTACAAGAGTCAAATAGCAGGAAATTCCTCTGACTTTGATCCGTCCTAGGACAAATAGGTATGCACTTCCTTTAAAATGCTACCAAAATTTCTTCCACCAGATCAGAAAGCTAAAGCTGACATGGCTGAAAGCTATAATAATGATTTTTAACAGGCATTTGGAAGCTTGCAATAATGTAGAACTTTGGCAGTCCTGCTGGGCAATCTAGCACTAACAGTTCACGCGGTAACTTTTGTAGTCTTACCATTTCCTTGTAACATCTCAATGTCTCTGCTCATGTTAGTAAGACTCCACTATCCTGACAGCCCAGGAGAGCTGCAGCATAGCTGGGCACAGATCCAGTGCCTGGCCCATCTCTCTCCTTCCAGCTTACATTTAGTATAGTACTAATATCTTTTGAGTTCCTTCCTGTAGTTATTGTAATTTGTATGGAGAGAAGAGGAACTAAAGTGAACAGAGAGCATTTTATTTTTCTTGGTGATTTGGGTTTTAACATTTTAATTGTTCTCAGATACTTTTGCTTCAGTACAGTGCCAATTATATGATCTTGAAATATATCTTTTTTTTTCCCTAATAAACCTATGATACATGGTTCCATTTCTATTTCATCCTTTCTGGTCATCTGTGTCAAGCAATATGACAAAGTGACAAATTATTGGCTTTCTTGAAGTCTTCCTCAGAAGAGGAGTAAGTGTTGACTTTTTCTGAGGGACTGGAGTCAGAGGGTTTTGATCAAAAACAGTTCAGGTCCAAACGGCAGCTGATTATAAGTGCAACCCCTCGGGCCGGTACTGGAGCCAATACTGTCTAAGGACCTGTATGACGGGATGGAGTGCACCATGAGCTGGGGCTAGGGAGTGGTTGACACGTTGAAGGGCAGAGCTGCTGTTCAGAGGGATCTTGACAGGCTGGAGAAATGAGCTGAGAGAAGCCTCATGAAGTTCAGCAAGGGGAAATGTGAAGCCCGGCACATGGGATGGAATATCCCTTTGCAGCAGTGTGGGCTGGGGCTGACTGGAGAACAGCTTTGCTAAAAAGGACTTGGGGTCCTTGTGGACAACAGATTGAATATGAGTACTGCAGAGATCCATTCCAACCTAAATTATTCAGTGATTTTTATCATTTTAGAGCAGACATCCCATAACAAAATGCAGTTTTTCTTTTATTGAATCAAAGACATGCCTTGGCCTAGAGCCCAGTCTTCTGCATGAGTGAGTGGGACTTGTGCCGCTGACTCGGAAAAGCAGAGCCAGGTTTCACCAGTCATGGTCTGGCCTACTGTTTGAAGGTGGATGCTCCCTGCCACAGTCAACGCATTCCGCATTTTCACCCACAGAGACCACAGGTGGGTTGTGATTTGTTCATCTGCAGAGATCTGTTTCCTTCACCCCCTGATGGAAATACCCTTGGGGAGAGGCAGTCCCATTCAGGGATGTCATCATGAGTGAAGAGCTGAGGGCATAATTTTTTTCCCACAGCCTCAACTGAGGAGGGATGGGGGTGTGCTGGGGTGCAGGGGTGGAAGGCACTGCACACTGCACACTGTTCCTCTCCAGTGTGAATCTTCTACAAGGCTAAGCCAGCCAGGACAGAGTCAGCAGTAGGACACAGGAGGAAAACATATGAAATGCAACGATATGCTGCTGTCTGTTTCCTTCCTTGGAGTCAGGATAAGTCCTCTGTGCTGTGTGAGTTGATCTGATCGACACATTTGCATGCTTTGTCGCATGAGCAACGTAACACATTACTGTGACAATGGGTAGTTCCCTGAAGAGACAATACTGTTTCTGCACACTGCTCATTGTTTATCTACAAGGTAGTGGGATCAGAAAGGCAGCCAAAGCCACATGGGTCAGGAAAGCCACTTCCCATCTAGGTCCTCTTTTTTAGGCTCTGGCAGTCTCCTGACCACTGGGCCACCTTCCTCTTTCCTGCCTGCCTTTTACAGCATCCGTTAGCACACCAGTCCCCCTGCTCCACAGTAGGAGCAGGGCTTCACTCTGCAGCAGGACAAGCGGTGTGCCTGTGTGGCAGGTAAACCCTGGCACCATCAAAATAGCTGTGAAGCTTTGTGACTGAACTATGTGACAGGGGCATTGTACTGCTCTGTATGGTGCTAATGGAAGAGGGACTGGTCTTTCCCTCCATTAGCTCTCCTCCCATGCCCCTCTAGTTCACAAATCCACATCTGCATCTGGTCTCCTTGCCCTTAGCACCAGCCTGGTGAACACTGTGTCCTTTCACAGGCTCTGAGTGGTGTTGTACCAACCCTATATTCTGCTCTGAGCATCCATTGAGGCAGTGGGATGGAGAGGAGGGCGGATCCCTACAGAGAGAATATTCACACAGTTTGTGCCAGCACTGCTTCTGGGCCAAGTCTCTCCAGGGTGGAGGGACATAAGGGCCCTGCCCAGTGGGGAATTCTAAAGAGCTGGCAAATAAAGGGAGAAAAGCACAACGAGGGATGGGGTGGGGAGGAAGAGACAGGAGAAGAAGTTGCTTGAAGCATTGTCTGTCCCTGGTCAGTTCCAGATGCTAATCTATGATCACTGTACCATATTTTTGTGAGAATTGGGATTCTGCCTTAAGGACAGCAGGAACAATTACCAGCGTGTGAGAAATGCCAAGGTCTCTTGAGGGCAGCCAAAGCCCAGCATGCAGACCCAGGATGTGAACAGAAGAGTTGTTTGGTGATGAAGGAAGTCACTTGGAAAGCTAGTTGAAGGCCTTGGTGGGAGGTAACCCAGCCCACTGAACAATGTAGAATGCTCCTTGTGGTTCTTCCCTCCAAGAAGCTACATGGTTTTCTGTCTCCAAAGCACATGTCCTTTTTTGTAGCCTGGCAGATAGATAGCTGTCGTGGGTTAATTAAAGATTGTGGAAAACCATGACAATAGCCATGTGAAGAATTGCCTTCCTCCAGCAGAAGAGAATGAGGTAAACACAGAAGGGAATGAGGTGAACACTGCTGCAATGCAGCTCTGCTTCGCTAGGCTAGGCTGGCATTAGTGAATGTCTAAAAAATCCCACCCCTGGTGAGCGGCCAGCCTGCCTGAGGGGCCTTAGCTGGTAACATTTGAAAACAAAGCCATGCCTTGTATTTCAGTTTCCTTTCTCATCGTGCTTCTGTGGCCCATAAAGCAGGGAGTACTCCCGCAGGACTCGTGCCACATTGCTGTGCCAGTTGCACCTCAGCTGAAAGTATGACCCTGGGGGGAAGGAGGACTTAAAGTAGAATGATGCTGGAATCACAACTGAGTGTGAAAACGATGCTGCCGACATCAGGAAGTCCAGCTTCAAAGGTTATGGCAACAGTCTGTGGGCCAGGTCTGCAGGTGCTGAGAGTTGCCGTAACTCCTTGGTGCCAGCTGTGTCACCCAGCTCTGAGCACAGTCTGGCTGGCAGAAGAAGAGCTGGGGAGCCTCCATGTGGCACACACGGAGGAAGCCCCAGCAGCATGTGCTTGTGGTGATGGTAAACCCCAGGTCGAGCTGCATTAGCACAGACACAGTCAGCAGGCTCACTGACATACTTACTCTCCTCTGCTCCCCACGCTTGAGCTTGCACAGGGAGCACGGTTACCCTCCCCCAGTAGAAGGCAAACTGGGATGGATCAAGAAGAGGGTGAGCACAGTGATTATGGTGCTTGCTCAGAGCAAGATTTGCTACAGCCAGTTAATCAGGATAATTTCCTCTTGCACTTTAAATATCTCCAAAGATGGAAAATCCACTGCCTATCTGGGTAGCCTGTTTGACCACTGTCACGATAAAAAAGATACGTTTAAACAGGATTTCCTGTTTCATTTTGTGCCCATTGCCTTCTGTTCTTTCAGTGGGCACCACTGAGAAGAGCCTGGCTCTGCCTTCTTTACTCCTCACATCAGGTATTTATGCACATTGGTAAGATCCCCATCAGCCTTCTCTTCTCCAGGCTGAACAGACCCAGCTCTCTCAGTCTCTCCCCATATATCAGGTGCTCCAAACCCTTAATCATTTTTGTGGCCCTTTGCTGGACTTCTCCCTTCATGCCCATGTCTCTTTTGTACTGCGGAGCCCAGAACTGGATCCAGCATTGCAGATGCATCTTATCGGTCCTGAGCAGAGGGTAAGGATCACCTCTCTCAGCCTACTGGCAGCACTCCTCCTAATGCAGCTGAGGATGCCACTGGCATTGCCCTGTGCCTCTTCTATCTTCTCATTACTTCTTGGCTCAATCGTATCTTGTGAGGAAACAAATTTCTCTGTTGCACCTCACAAGTCCTACGAGTGTGTGGAGTTCTGCATGCTCCAGCTTTCCATGAGCTCCAGTAATTTCACATGTAAGCAGGCAATTGCCATCTCCTGCCAAACCATAAGTCAGGGCCATGGCCAACACCATCACGCTGAAAACCAGGCATAGATTCTTTTCAGTGCAATCATTCTTAGTCCTCTCAAGAGAGAAGGTATTGTTGGATGGAGAAATCAGTGGTAAAGGAGCCATTTCAGTTTCAAACCTTTCAGGTATTCCATGAATATATCGTTAGTCAAGTCTGGCATTCATGGCTGATTGCTGGATTGATTGTGTGAGCCTTTTAATTTTCCTACTCTTTTTGTAAGCAGTTTTTGATTAAGGAAATACTACCTGCAATATTTTATTGTTGTTTGATTTTGCCTGTGCCTGAGCAGAGTATGTTTATTTCCATATACAGCATATTTTAGGAGGAAAAAGTGAATGTATGTCATGTAGGGAGAGGGAGAAGAGTAAATGTAGCCTACCAGTAAAAGGGGTTTCAGTCAGAGCGTCCTTCATAGACATGGCCTCTGGTGGTGGGACGCCAAGCAGGTTCAGTCTGGACAATCTGTGCAGTGCAAGCATCTTGTTCTTCAGCGTCCCTGGTGCAAGTTGCAAATGGGCAGAGTACAAAGTGTAATCAAAAAAGAAAAGCAGGAGAGTACAGTTTCCCAAACATTTTTCACAGGCTTGAGAACAAGGATACGAGCACTGCCTTCATGGAATAGATGATGCTTTGGAGGACACAACTGTCAGATTTCAAAATTAACAAGTTAATTTTAATTGACGATGAGCACAGATCTGTCATTAGTGCTAAGGGCACTACTAATGCACAGGCATCCTTGAGGAAACAGATTGCTGAGCAAGGTTGAGAATGCATTGCACTAGTCAATGGACAAGCGCTTTGAGGATTTCAGACATGTATGCTAGGAAACATTTCCCTTGCAGTGAGTAACCACTGCCTTTAAATCTGTCTACATGACATTACTTTCACATTTCTTTTCTTTTTGGAAATGAACAATGTTATTTAAAAAAAAAAAAAAACACTTGTTCTTTTTTTTTTGTAAATGGAAGTTGCAAGCTGGCTCGCCAATGAAGGCATAAGCATTTGTAAGGCAGGATGTGAGAGATGAGAGTGGAAGAGTCTCCTACACTAGACTCCCGTGAAGAATTTCTGAGCTTGGCTTCTTGCTGCAAGTAGTTCCTGCACATGCTTTCCAAATGTGATCTGTGCAAGCTCACAGCTGCCTTTGGGGATCAGGTCACATGTGATTTGGTGATACCCTCACGCTTGTGCAATAAGCCTCTAGATGGCAGGAGATGCTATTTGGCCAGGATTTGTAGCAGCTTCCTACAGCAGGAATGAGTGACAGGAGTGCAGATGTCATGTACATCCAGCACGGCACACACATAGCGAGAAAATTCTATTGAGAGCCCAGTTTTATTCAGGAGCAGCAAAGTCCATTCCCAGGCCTTGGAGACAATGTCCAAGAATGCCCATTGCTCACAAAATTTGTGATTTGTTATGCTTAAAGCATTGGAAGGTTGGAAGACAAAGTGCAAATAGGCAATGTACACCTGCTGTGCTTTCTCAGGAGATACTTCTCTTAAAATTGCCATCACTGTAATTTTTCCCTTGAGTACAGTGGGCAGCAAGAACTAGTTTGTCTTGCAGTAGGAGTAAAAATATTGCTGACTGTTTCTAGGAGGGAAAATGTGTTTTCAAACTCTTCTAGAATATAATTGTAATATTGTTTCTGCCATCTAATTGCTTTCCACACTTCATCATTTTGAAGACCTTCTTTGTTCCCTGAGCTGCAGGTCCTTTTCATCCATTAAAAATATGAATTGACTTTATTTAAATTGTTAATAAACTCCCTATAAGCTTTTTCTGATCCTTCATCATTAACCTCATTTTTTTTTTTTTCCCCTCATTGACCTACCTTGTCCCACTCCTTGTCTTCTAGCAGATGTTTAACTTGCCTTGCCCACATGTTAACTCATCCATAAACAGAGGAGATGCTAATGCTACAACTCTGTAAGTCCCCCAAACCACCCAGCAGCAGCATTTCTCCCTTCCCTATGGCAAGTGGCATCAAGAGGAAATCAAATAGACATGATAAAAGACAGGGGAGGATCTTTAATCAAATCTTCCCCACTCTTCCATCTCACCTGGCCTCTGTCTTCATACCAGTGCTGGCCAGACCTGGTCCATGCTGCAAAGCTTCACCCCAATGAACTCTTCCTATGCTGCGCATGGGTCTCCTTACAGTGCCGAAGCCCTGGCATTGCATCCAGTGCCTGCTGCAAGCCCATGGTCTCCAATCAGGCGCTGTGAAATCACCTCCTTCCCCCAGGCTACATGTGCCACCAGACCAGGTGAGGATCATTTTGGCCAGCCTTGGAAGGTTGGCATTCATGGATAGGCTGCGGTCAGGAAGGAAGAGGCTGCTCCAAATGGCTCCTCATAAGGTCCTGGCTCCCCTGCTTTTTGGTTGGGACGGCCTTGGGAAAGGGGGAGGCCATCCAGAGCTGCACCATTTGTCCTTCCAGGCCTCCTTGGGCAAATACTGGTAGTCCCGTCCCTCGTGGAAGGGCAAGGTAAGGGCCCAGGTCCGTGTGACATGGTCATGCTTACAGGCAGAGCTGCCTATAGGCACAGCACATGGATAAGAGAGGTCCACAGGCTGCAAAGGGTAGAAACAGCTTGTGGTTTTGTGTTCTCTACCCAAACAGCAGAGTATGTAAACACAAGTCAGCTGAGGTTCTATTCAGTTTATACTACTAATGGGCAGTGAACAAACAGACAAAATGGATCCAAGCTGTGAATATGTTACCATTTCCTCCCTCTGAATGTGAGACAACAGCAACCTACAAATGAATAAAATTGTCAGCACCAGCTTCAGGCAGCATAACTTGAATAACTATCTAGAATGAGGACTTATTAACTTCAAGTTATGAAGTTAATGAGTAATTTTTATCTCTGCAAACAATTGCTTAATAATTCCCAGCTCTGAATGTTTACTTTTCAAAACTGCACACTAGTAAACTTTTCTGCCATCCTGCATTGGCCCACCAGTCTCCTGCCAGATACACTACTACTCCTCAATCTGCAGAGGCACAAAACTAACCTTTCTGACAAGCACAACATGACTTCCAAGGTGATAGGAATTCTTCCTCTGATGGGAAATGATGAGATTTCTGATACCCAGCTTTCCTGCTTGCTTTTTGCACAGAGATGATCCAGTTGAGATCAGAAATTATTTGAGCTGTACTTAACTCATAACTGGCCAGCCATTTTCCAGTTGCATTTCCTACTCTTGCAGCTCTTGTTTTACATTTTAAGGTTATAATATTTTTATAGATTTTCAGATCTCCTGCTAGAAGTATGCTTTAAAGTCTTTTGTTTGAAGTAAAAACCTGTGTTGGTTTCTTCTGTTTGAAATTTTCTTTAGAAAATTATTCTGGAATCATGCATGCTGAGAAGCCTGTTACATTGCTTTTTAAAAGTTCAAAGTTTCAGAAACAAGAAAAAACACATTGTTTAGAGGAATTTAAATGCCATGCATTCATATGTGGAAAATATTATAATACTGTATATATCAGTTGATATATTATATCACATCACATTTGATTAACCTCTACCAAAAGCAGGTAGCTTCAAAGAGCAGTCATATAAGATGTCCCTCTACAGGAGAGCTGGGGAGGGACTTTTTACAAGGCCATGTAGTGACAGGACAGGGGGTAATGGCCATAAACTGGAAGAGGGGAGATTGAGGTTAGATATTAGGAAGAAACTCTTTCCTGTGAGGGTGGTGAGACACTGGCACAGGCTGCCCAGAGAGGCTGTGGCTGCCCCCTCCCTGGCAGTGTTCAAGGCCAGGCTGGATGGGGCTCTGAGCAACCTGGTCTAGCAGGAGGTGTCCCTGTCCACAGCAGGGGGGTTGGAACTAGATGACCTTTAAGGGTCCCTTCCAACCCAAACCATTCTGTGATTCTATGCAGTAACAAAACCAGGCCATACAAATCTTTATAAAGATAGTGTGAATTACAACTGAGGAGAAGAATGCATGTAACTGAAGTACTTGTGGATGTACACCACATGTTGCAATACAGAAAATTGTTAGTGAGTCTTAGTGATAATCTGAGTGTTTCTAACAAGCAGTGGGCTATATATGTGTTAGAAGAGTTACGATGCTTACACATTTTGCCCAAAACTGAGTTTGCCCAGAATGGAGTGAGGGCATGGGCTTGCAGTCACGCTGAAGACCCATCACCATGCATTTCTGCAGACTTTGCAGGGTTATTGGATGTACTTTAGAATTACAGAAGTGTGAGGAAAATATCCTCCTTAGACAATGGAAGGATAGCTAAGTGCCAACAGTGGCAGGGCTACTTAGTGCATATGCAACTCATGTCCAAGTTACTAGACCTTGGAAAATTCTGAACATTTGGAAATCAGTGGTCCATCTGCTATGGTGTTCTCAAGAGGCTGCATAATGTCCCTTGCTGCTGACAGTGGCGCCAAACAGCTGAGTGATCAAAATATGATGCACTTCTTGTGATCCTTTAGGCTTCTGAGATTCCTGGGCCTTGGCTTTCTTTGCAAAATACGAAGGGCTGAACCACAAGCTGCCAATGCAAGCATATTTGCTTCGAGGGTCTTTGTTCTGTCACAGCAAAAGCAAGCTGCTGAAGACAGGTGTCTAGCTTCTCCAAGCTGAAGGGCATTCCTATTATCCTGGTGCCTAACTGCAGTTTTCCATTCTTGTCATCCAAATTTGCATTGACACAAACATTCTGTTTATCTGAAGTATCATAGCTCCAAAGAAGAGCTTCAGGCTTATGAAAGCATTGTCTTGAAATAACCATGTCACATGCCAGTTAGGAGCTAAATGTATTGTAATGCAGATTAATGTCTGGAGTACATGGAATACTGTGATTTTTACAAGTATAGATGAAAACGAGGAAGAGTGCCTCATTTACTTCTCTCTATTCAAGGCTTTATCTGTTGGCTCCATCATTATAAGAGGGCATATGCTTCTGTAAAGTGTTCAATTTTCTTTGGCTATCAGCTGCTAGTGACATTGAACACAACATACATTTGCTTTCCAAACAGAGGAAAAAGTCAAGAGTTAGTATGATAGCCAGCTGACCTCCAGTTTTTTGATGATTTTATCATCTCTCCCTCATTTCTCCCTTTATGTTCATAATATGTGGCTTTGACATGCAACCAAACCTGAGGTCTTCCTACATGCAACACCAGGCATTTCATCAATAGCAGTACATGAAACAAAGGCTGCTTTGATCCTCACCCTACCAAGGAATAACAGCAAAGGAGATTACAACCATGTCAATACAGACATCTCTGAGAGGTTTCCTGTGTCAGAGAATCCCCTAATAAATAAGTAAATATTAGGGAAGTATAAAAGGGACCTTCTGGAATCACCACCATCTCAAGATGCTTCATAGAGCTGGACTCCGTGGTTTTGGGGATCCTTCAGAGTGAATCAAAATCTAGCCATGGGTTTCTCAAAGTTTCACTGCTCCTGGGAGACTTGTGCATTCTTTTTGAAAACCAGTTACAGGCAAAATTGCTTAGGACTGGGTCTTGTTTCCAGCCTTCTTATGTCTTTTCTATGACCTTTTGTTTTTGTAGTTGCCACTGAGCCTCAAAGATTTCTGAGAAGACACTCTGGTACAGGTTTTGCAAATTTCACACGTATGCATCTGTAGTCCTTTAGCAGGGCCTCAATTAACAGCCAGAATCATAGGTTCCTGAATACCCAGGGTGTAGGTCAGCCAGCTGCTAACAAAGAAATAGGCTGGAGCTGGAGGTTTCAAACCAGCTGTGTAATCTCCACCTCCTTCTCTAGATTACAACAGAAGGCCTTTTCACTTCTTGAAAATGCAAAATCTGCCTTCTGGAAGTTGAGGTTTCCCGTAAAAAATGGCATCAATTAGCAGTAGTTGGTTGCAGCAGCACTGGATTGGAGGAATTATGGTTTCTCATCAGTTGTCAGCCTCAGGAGAAGAACATTTAGCTGTCTTGAGTTTGAATTGGTATATAAAATTGAACAACAAACTGTTTACAGATGCAATAAACGAAATGCTTGTGTTTGGGCTCACACTGCAGTCTCTACCTCCATGTGCTGCCAGGAAGGCAGAGCAGCTGTGACAATATACCTCTGTGGTGTGTCAGCAGAGATGTCTCTGTTGGGATTCTTTGAGACTCAATATTTTTAGGGCTGGAAGTGACCACAAGAAAATCTGTCTTTCTAAAAAGTGAACAGTGACATATAAGAATATGTAAGAGTTCCCCATGTAAGACATTTCCCTCAGTTTTGACTGATCCTAGGAGTCTGTTCTAGGCATACAGCAAATATTCTTAGGCTTTCTTTCCATGCACATTATCACTGTGTTTTCCTGTTTTATGAGAAATGTTTATTTGGCTACTGTTACGTTATGTTGCTTTGTATTTTATGATGTTGAACTGGGAAGTGGTTGTCCCCCAAGATCTGAGTAGATCTAACAGGAAAGAGTACATGCCAGCACGTACAGACCTGGTGGGGCAGAAAGTCAAATCCCAGATAAATCACATTTCTTCCAATTAGGTAGGAAATGGGGATCTTAATATCTGGAATAAACACAGAGATGTTAACAGAGCAGTGCCAGATTCACATTTGGCTCCCTTGCCATGCAGATATTCCATCTGTTGGCTATGTCAACATGGACAGTTTAACCCACTCTTGAGCTCCAGAAAGTATCTCAAGGAATGGTGCATCCACATCTGAACATGACTTGCTTGCTGAGACTTGTCTTCCAAAGCTTTCAGCTTTTTATACAGAGCTTAAATTCATTTGCTCATCCGGTTTGTCCCTGTGAAAACAGCAGGAGCTAGCCAGCTGTAGAGGGGCTGGAAGCCAGCTATAGAAGAGACTTTGCTGATTCTGAAAACAGTCGGTGAATGTCAAATGTTTTTTGCAATGCTGTATGATGAATACTTGATATGAACAAGGTACAGGAGGAACTCCATCTTATAAGTGTTGGCACAGTTACCAACGTATGATATTTCGCTCTTGCAAATGGTCTTTAAAACAAACTGCACTGTGCTTTTTCTGAGCAAACAGACTCAGCCACTAAGTAATTACAATGTAGAATTGCAGGAAAATGAAATGGAGAGTAGAAGTGATTCCTTATCCTCCAGAATATAAAATGGGGAAAAAAATTATTAACAAGGCTAATGTGGGTGTTCAAAGAGACCTGTTGCAGGTCTGCCATCAAGAGCAAAGGAGAGATGGGAGCTAGAAAAGGGTTGGCACTGTCACAGGGAAATATGGGAGTTATCGGGGACCTTGGGGTTTTACTGTAACCTTTTTGTGTTCCTGGAGCAAGGCAAAAGCGCTGCCAAATGCCAAGACCTTCACCCAAATTTTGATTTCAGGAACCAGAGTGTTCACTTCCTTCTAAATCAGTAGCATGGTTGGTAGTCAGAGAGCTGGTGGCACATACGTATGGGGAAGACATGTTCTTATATGAGAAATGGTTCAACAAAGGTAGATTTGAGTGTCCTATGGCCAAGAAAATCAACATGGGTCAGTAGCAGACTGCAGCTGCCCCAAGAGACCCAGAGATGAGAAGGACCCAGAAGAGCCCAAGGGCAAGATGGTTAAAATCGCTTCCCCTTCTCCTGAGGTTGGTGTGAAAGAGGAGTAGCAGAAAAATTGGCATTAAGTGTGTGGGAAGCAGACTTGTAAGTAAGTGGGAGGAAGAAGAGTTAATTGCAGAGTGGGAGGGAGACGGAACTTCACACTGGGAGGTTTTACTTATTTTATGGGGCTTGCTCTGGGCTGTAGAGCTTTTATGGGTCTCTGAGGAAACATCTGAGCTGGCTAAAAGTTCTGCTGAGCTGGAAAGAGGACAAAAGTACAGTGAGCTGAAGATAACAAAAATACTTAACCCAATTTATATTTACCCTTGTTGTAATGCACACATTATTCATATGCCCATATTAGTTCCTTTTTTTCCCACTACCAATAAATCTTTAAAAACACTGAAGAGTTGGAACGATTTTTCCTTTTTCTTTTCTTTTCTTTTCTTTTCTTTTCTTTTCTTTTCTTTTCTTTTCTTTTCTTTTCTTTTCTTTTCTTTTCTTTTCTTTTCTTTTCTTTTCTTTTCTTTTCTTTTCTTTTCTTTTCTTTTCTTTTCTTTTCTTTTCTTTTCTTTTCTTTTCTTTTCTTTTCTTTTCTTTTCTTTTCTTTTCTTTTCTTTTCTTTTCTTTTCTTTTCTTTTCTTTTCTTTTCTTTTCTTTTCTTTTCTTTTCTTTTCTTTTCTTTTCTTTTCTTTTCTTTTCTTTTCTTTTCTTTTCTTTTCTTTTCTTTTCTTTTCTTTTCTTTTCTTTTCTTTTCTTTTCTTTTCTTTTCTTTTCTTTTCTTTTCTTTTCTTTTCTTTTCTTTTCTTTTCTTTTCTTTTCTTTTCTTTTCTTTTCTTTTCTTTTCTTTTCTTTTCTTTTCTTTTCTTTTCTTTTCTTTTCTTTTCTTTTCTNTTCTCCTGAAGAACACTGCAAAAGGCTGTGGAAATCTTGAACTGAAAAAAATAAAAAAAAGTTACATTCCTAAGCCTTGCCATTTCCAAGGGGCTGGAGACAGGGACAGAAATCCCTCAAGAAATAAATAGTCATCAGCTTGGTTCGGAGTTTCAGTGGTTTCACTATTTGGCCTGTGCTGAAAAGGCACTCCAGAATACGCAGCCTGTGCTAATGCCAGTATTGGAACACTGCTCCCTCACCCACATTTTGAAGAGTTTTCTCAAGCATATGAAGTAGAAGAAAGGGCTGACAGTTGAATGCCTGAAGACCCAACAGAGCCAGAACATGTCCAAGGGAGGTATCTACATTTGTCATCCAGGCCATGGCTGGCCAGGATGAGTTTGTGCCTGCTCTGTACCACCAGTGCAACACTGGGCAGCTCTAACCCTGTGATTTTCAAGATCAATCACTTATTTTTGCAACTGAGACATCCTGTTCCAGGTCTCCCTTACCTCCTGGAAGCATGAGTAGGTTTTCTGAAGTATGTAGTTTCTACTACTGTAGCTCATTTTCCACTTTACAGATGCTAGAATGCCATCAAAGTGCAGACCCATATTAAACATGCCGTTTGGTACTTCCAGTGACCATAACAAGCCCTTCAGACCTCCTGCAGAGTCGCAGGACCCCCACCTCTCGTAAGTCTCACTAGGAATCCACTAGGTACAGAAGACCTGATCATCCATTGCTATCAGAGGCAGCATCCTCTGACAACAAAATGCAGAGCTATCTGAACACATATGTACATTTGGAATGTGATGTTTCCTTCAGGGTAGGGGTGAGGAACATTTTCCTTGCTGAGAACTAAATGGTCTCCAGATCTTTGGCAGGCCACGTACCTCAAAGGAGCCTGCAGTGTCCTTTTGACCTTCTGATTTTTGATTGACCATAGTCTAAGACAGATTAATATAGTGAACGTGATCTTCAGATCAGGCAGAGACGTGGAAAATATGAATTAATTCTGAGAACCAATGACAACTACAGAGACAACTCAGCTTTCTTCTCAATATCATAAGATTTGGGGAAAATTAAATAAAATTAAACAAAATAAAATAAAATAAATCTGCCCTCTGTTCATAGTAGTGTTAAGCAGCCAATAGTGCATATAGCGCCAGTCTTGGCTAAGCCCAGAAAATGTGATCTTGAATAAACTAAAATGAAAATGAACATGAAAAAAAAATAAAAAAAAATTAAAAATGTTCCACACAGCTGGCTTTCTTAAAATAGCTGAAAAATTCAACCTTAAATTCATGGGTCTGAGGCCACTCATATTCCCATAAAATTTATGTCACTGCTTCCTAGTCACTTCTATAAATCCTTATGTACATAATTCTGTTCCTGTTACCCAGACTTTAGTACCATACATTTCTCCATCCTCGTGCGTACTTCCACCCCACATTAGCCCATGGGGCTAGTAGTGTAATGCGCTAGATGGGATTAGAAAAGCCCATCAGCAATTCTAAAGAAGAAACTTTCAGTTGTGTGAACAATAGTCAAAGTAAAATAAAACAGAAATTAGTATTACCAGCTATTATTTTTTTTTCCTTTGCTTCAGTGCCAGGAAATCTAATTCAATATAACTAGCAGTATAAAAGGGAACCCCCTGTTAGTGTTAGTAAATCAATCAAACAGAGCATTATGAGTCAGTGTGTCTGGGCCAAAGGTTTTTAATTTAGCATTTAACTCCAAGTAGTGGGTAATCTAAGATGCCTTTTAACATCTATAATGTCTGAATAGCTATTTCCAAAAACGCCCCAATGAATGGGCACTGGAAGATGATGTTACTTTTAAGTCACTATTCCTGGTGGTGATACTGGTGGTATTGATATTGTTAATTATTAATAAATAATTAATCATCCAACCAATTCAGAATGACCCTCCCAAAATAGTAATAACAAAAGCAATGTTAATGAATATTTTGCTGCTGCACCTCAGTTAGGCACTGTGTAACTGTACAGGCACTGCACAGACATGAAGGACTCTGTCCAAGCCATAGCCATCAATATGCCTGTCTGTCAGTCTGTCTGCCTGTCAGTCCATTGACTGAACGCACGGTGTTCTCTTCCTGCTTTGGAAATAAAGACTGCTGAGAGGCCCACAGGAGGTTCAGAGGTCAGGCTTGCCTTGGAGAGTCACTTGAAACACCAGGCTTCCCTCGTCATAGGATCACAGGAAAATTCAGACTGGCAGGGACCTCAGGAAGTCTACAGCCCAGCCTTGTGCTCAAGGCAGGAGCAGTGCTGAGGTCAGAGCAGGCTGCCCAAGGCTTTATCTAATCTGGTCTTGAATACTCCCGAGGACAGAGAGTACACAGCCTCTATGGGCAACATTTTTTCCCTGCCTGACTGTCCTAAGGGTGAAAAAGCTTCTCCTTATATCCAATCAGGATCATTTTTATTTCAACTTATGCCCAGTGTCTCTCATCCTCCCATCACGCACCACTGTAAAAAGCCTGGCTCCATCTTCCCAATGCCCTCCCTGTAGGCACTAGCGGCTGCTGTCAGGTCTACCCAAAAGTGTCTCTTCTCCAGGCTGAGAAAGCACAGCTCCCTCAACCTCTCCTCACAAAGCAAGTGTTTCAGCCCTGACCATACTAGTAACCCTCCACTGAAATTTCTCCAGATTATCGATGTCTTTCTTATACTGGGGCATCCAAACTTAGCACCAGACCGAAGTCCATGGTTCTCTCAGCCTGAATCTTTAACTTCTCTTGCAATGCACGTGGCACCACCATGAATTTGCTGGGAATTAAGGGACCTGTATCACTCTCCTAGGATTCCCTGACAGTGCTGCACTGAGGGGCCCATATGTTCCCTTGTGAGGGGGGCCCATCTCCAGATGCGTGACTACAGAGTCCCTCATCAAGATGGAGCTGCATCCACTATTACAGTGCAAAACTGATATGGAAGTACAGACATATGGTGAAATGCTGGCTTTATGAAGTCAGTGAGAGTTAAAGGAAAATATGTGTATTCATTCATCAAGCTGAGATGCCTGTTTAGATCTGTGATTCCTTCCTTGCATGCTTTGCACCTACGGTCATGGTTCTGGCTGCGAAATATCTGCATCAGCTGGAGGTCAGATGCTGCAGCATCCTGGGAGCTGCCAGCCAGCACAACACTAACCAGCACGGCACTGACAGCAGCATGACTGTGCTCAGGGGTCCAGAGTGGTGACATGCTGTATTTCAGAAAACGAGAACATTCAAGCTACAGACACGCCAAAGGGTTGACTGGAACGGACCTGGAAAGGCTAACCATTTCTGGTAATATATCATATTCTTTCCATCTGCAACATGCTTTTATTGCCATTTCAGCAAGGTTTGGTTAATTTCATTTCCAATGTTTTTTCTTCTCCATGAAGAAGAGACCTCTGCTCTTCAGAGGTCTGACTAATAGAAGTGCTACAATTCTTTCCGCTGTCTTAGACCTTGCATTTGCAGCCAAGTAATGCCGATCCAAAAGGTTTACATAAGTATGATAAGCATCCAAATTTCTGCACTGGATTTCTAACTATTATTTGTTGATAATTACTATACAGATCCTTTCTGGGGACCCAGTTCTGCAAACGGTTATGTGCATGAGCAGCTTTTATAGATTTATTGACTCCTGGGCATTTGCAGGATCAGACCATGAAATATTTGTTTTGCATTCAACAAATTTCCTCCTTAAGCCCAGGAGTTATGTCTTGATGGCTCCAGAACAGGTTTTGGTCATTCAAGATGAATGTTTTGAAGTCTTGTCAGGGTTGTGAATCCATTCCTGGACAAGGAGGCAACAAACACATGAGAGATACTGACAGTTTAGAAGAGAGATCAAAAAGAGAGAAGAGCTAGCCCTTAGCCTTAGAGAGTGCTGTATAATTATTGCAGTTTGCACAAAATCACCAAGCACAACACTGCACTTTTCACCCCAAAGAAAATCACATCATTTAAGTATTTTTTAAGCAGCAGACTTAGAGTTCTCTTCAATTTCTTTCTTGGGCTGGAGCATTTTGCTCTCTCAAGATTTCCTCTGAGATCACAAATGCTGGGTCCAAAAACCAATATACCTCCAGTGCACCTCTGCTACCTTGATGCCAGAAGTTACAGAGGCTGCCAAACAAAACACAAATATTGCAAGATTTGCCCTCAAAATTAAGAGCTGTTGGTGCCTGAGCAGAAATAACCACCTAAATGACAATAAGAACCAGCCTGTACTCATGGCTCCCTTCAAGAACAGTCCGGAGGTTACATGATTTATGTTTTTAAGGGCTCAGTGCTGGCTGGACTGCAGTGGTCCAGAAGGTGTTCTTCACATCCTAGCAGGTCGCTATCAGTGCCTGGGTTCAATCTGGGAGCATGAGGTGCTGCCTAGCAGCACTTCTTGAGCATGCCACTTCCTTGTGGGCACCTGACCAAACCACTTCCATCCCTCACAGCCTCCTCCAGCTCTTCATCGTGCTGCTGTTTTCAGATCCCCTTGCAGAATCCCTGTGCAAGTGCATAGCATTTCAGCATATTTCTGACCCACTTTGTGATCTCAGAGCTGCCTCAGTTTTCCCTGTGGTGGCTTGATCTACTATGGCTAGAGACCCTGTGCTTTATAAGAAGTAAAGATCATTGAAATATTTGGACCACAAAAATGAGGGATAAAATGAGTTGGTAGAAGATTTTCCTTCACCTTTGGCAGGACAAGATTTCACCTCGGAGTGCCGCTTGCCTTTAGCAACAGCACAGATCTATAGAATTATAGAGTAATAGAATCACAGAATGGCTTGGGTTGGAAGGAACGTTAAAGCCCTCCCAGTTCCAACCGCCTGCTGTTGGAACTAGATCAGGTTGCCCAGGCCCCATCCAACCTGGTCTTGAACGCCTCCAGGGATAGAGCATCCACAGCTTCTCTGGGCAGCCTGTGCCAGTGCATCACCACCCTCTGAGTACAGGATTTCCTTCTAATATCTAATCGAAATCTCCCTTCTTTTAGTTTAAAAAACGTTCTCCCTTGTCCTATCACTATCTGCCCATGCAAAAAGTCAGTCTTCTTCCTGTTTATAAGCTGAGAGAGCAGTGTGCAGGCACAAAACTTCCAATCAGCTATAAACCTAAAAGGGGCAAGGAATGCTTGATAGTCAGTGTTGAAGAAATCTATCAGCCTGGTACTTATTTTAGAACAAATAGAGCCATTCCCACCCACTGCCCTGCTATTGCCTTGAATAGTTAAAATGCTTCCATCAGGAAGAAATCCATACTTTTAAAGGATTTTTTCACACAAGCATGAAGAACCCCTCAATGCTGAACTTGTGGTGTGGTGGTCGTGCATATCACTGAACCGGGGGTCCTCCAGCATCAGCAGCACAGCTGCTGACACCTGGTCCAGCTGGGCAGATTTCCCTCACAGCCAAAGAAGAGAAACAAGCTCTTCTCTGGAAAGATTCAGCTCATCCTGAAGCAGGGGAGGGATCCAGCTCCAGACAGACACCTGAGTGTTGGTGCTCAATATAGGTGAGGAGGCGTGGGGTCAGACTCTCCCTGTGCCTGGTTCTGATCCAGGCCTAGAGCAATGTAGACCACCTGGTGAAAGAGGTCCATCGGGCGCACCTTGCTCTCAGCCCTTTCCCACACCTGGGGAGGGACTCAGGCTGTAGACTTGGGAATTACAAGCTAACCTGGGCATAGCCTCTCAGATCACTGCAAAGCTGAAGCTAGTTTCTCTTCAGTCCACTTTTTATTTTAGTCATCACCTTTGAATCAGTTAAGGTATAGCCCCCATGCTTGGGTATGAGAACTTGGTGATCCAAAGTGAACTCAGGTCACCAGAGGCTGGCCAAGCAGAAAAACCACTGTCTTCATTATTTTACGAGTTCACACATTTTAAGTCAAGCAAGTTGCATGTGGGGCACACACAACACCTGCCTCTGGGGAGGAATGCTGCAGTTGGTGCAGCTCTGAAATCCTACCACTTGGCATGGCTTTAGAAGGTCTTGTAATATGAGAGAAATTAAGAGAATCATGGTGGCACCACTAGTGCATGAGGAGCATTGCTGGGAATTTGTGAACCTGGGCTATAGTGGGAGTACAGCATTTGTCATGGCTTTGCTGCATTTAGAATGAGTGAGCCTGTATTCACCAACAGCCCTGCGAGTGATACCCAAAGACATCCCAGCCTTCCCAGGCTGGGTTACAGAGAGGGCACTGCCAATACCTCAGAAACCCCCTCTTGTCAGAAGATAAGTTTTGAGATAGAAGTGATTTAAAAATAACACCACGGACAGCAAACACAGTAAGGCTAAAGGGCAAATTGGAGGAAGACTGCAGATGCCGTTTCTCTTTTATTTTAGAATCCAAACGCTGTAAGGTTTTTTTCCAGTTTCAGACTTCAATTATTGAATTTTTTTCTCTTAACTGAGGAGGAATGATGAAAAACAAGGAATTAGAAATAATGTTTTACATCTGTTTGGCAAACAATTTCTCCTTCTTGCTTTAAGCATGTTCAGCAGCTCTGCGTCTCTGCTGATCTGAGAATATTTAGTGAGCAGCAAGGGTGAAATATATTGACTTCTCAATGACTGCATTAAAATTACAATGAGAAAAACAGAAAAGAGAAAAAACTTCAAAGTTCTAATTCTTGTATGGCTTGGCACATTCCTCTTTATTTATTATCTGTACTGGTATAGTGCCTGCATCAGGGAGCAGTAGCCCACTGTGCTTTGGAAAATGTGTAACAAAAGTATCCTGCCCATGGACCTGACAAGCAAAGTCAGAGAAGCTGCAGGGAGCATAAAATTCACAGAATTCAAGTGACACACAACCAGGAGAAAGATAAGCTTTAGGTCAAGCCTGCAGAGGAGAGAGAGTGGGATCTTTGTTTTCAAATGACAAAGCTGTAGGAGATGGCATACAGTGGAAGCTGTTTTCAACACTGATTTCCTTTATCACATTAAACAATAACTTTTGTTCTCGACATCTTTTTCTACTCTGGTGGTGGTTTCCTTTTGGAAGTGAATTGCTCAGCTGGTTTACAGTCCAAGGGCCCATTTCTCATATGAGTGATGCACACACCGAAGGGCCGAGTGGGAGATGTTCCTCCAGCACCACAGAAACTGTCAGGATCTGACATTTTTTTCTGACCAGAAAAGAAGAAATGTTGAAGCCCTGGGGAAAAAATAAAAAATAAAAAAAATTACACACAGCAAATCCAAAGGAAATGAACTTTTATGAACATTTCAGACTGTGTGAACAGATTCTCTATTTTCCAAATGTTTATTTTGATTTTGACCTTTTAAAAATATTTCCAAATATTTCTTCTTCTCAAATAACTTCCCAAACCTTTCAAACGGAAATGTTAGAAAGCAAATCCTTGGTGCACTGGAGTGACCAAATATTTCAGCTATCCCCAAGCTTTTCTCTTCTCACCGGGACGCTGCACAGGGGTGGCAGCTTTGTGCAGCGGCATCTGCTCAGCAAGATGGGGTCTGGCCAGGGACAGGAAGCAGTGGGGCTTTACCCGTGGCATGGTGGTGCGGCCAGGCTAATGCTGGCTGCTCCTGCAGAGGCCCCAAGGACTTGCACTCACTACCTGAGCGGTCTCCTGCTCCACACAGAAGGTACGTACAAGTGGGTTTTGACTTCAAGCCATATACACTTGTCTGTACGTGTCAGCAGAGACAGCTGGAGATACTTACTGTCCTCAACAGAACCATTTCACACCTGACCTGTTCCATTTTGCTTCTGACCAGACCAATACACCTCAAAAGATGAGTGCTGCCTCCTGTGCCTTGACCCAGATATTCACTTGGTGTGGAGATGGGTGCTTTCTACATGCTCTGCTCATGTTGACTGGCCACTGTATAATTTGAGAAAATATTAGCGAGGACCATTTGGAGAGGGTGAACATCTCCATGGGTGGAAAGGTCCCTGGTTCTTGGGGAAAAGCAGCCATCTGACAAATTTTAGTAATATGAAAGACTTTTTGAACTGGTCATAGGATGAGATTCCTTGGCTTTAGGGTAGTTTCTCAGACTGATACTTTAAAGAAACACATTTAATTGATTTTATCCATCTGCCTATCAGAAATGATGATTCTCTAGCTCTTCCTCTCTGGAGCACAACTCATCATAGCCAGAAGGTCCTCAGCTGAGTTACATCACATTACCAATACCTTCCAGGCATCTCAAATCTGAGTTCCCAAAATGTCTCTCATCTAAATCCTTCCAAGAAAGGCTCCCTTACTCAGTGGTTTTGGCTGCCACAGGGAATTTATGGCTTGAACTTTGATGGAGCCTGAGTTATGCCATCAGTCAAATGAATATTTTGCTGCCACACACACACAAATAGGAACAAAACAGTTTAATTTGAGAGGAGACATTACATCTGGAAAGTTTTTTGACTTAGAAAGCAAGGAGAGCCCACACAATCTTTGGCACAATATCCCAACCTTTTGAAATAGTAAGGACAATAATGACAGGATGTACCCCATCAAATGCTAGTGGCTCAGAGGTGTTTATTCCCATTTCATGAAAAAAATGCCATTTCAATGCCAGAAGGACTAAGTCTATCTCTGCAAGTTAATGGGAGAAACTCAAATCAGCCAAAGGAGGATGTCCTTAAGGTAATTAGCATTTTATAGTTCATTATCTCTTTCTTTAAAATCATAAGACTGTATCAACATCCAGAAAACATTGTCTCTGTTGCTTCTGCCAGTAGGAAATGAAGATCTTTGCATCCTTTCTAATCCTATGCTCCAGGAAACAGGACATCCATGAATACAAAACCTTCAAGTGAAATTTTTTGCCTGTTCAGATTGTGTTCAACCTCCTCTGAGCAGCTTCAACCAACTGGACAGTGAGCAGGAGGCTTGGGGGCATTTTGTGCTGCTCTCCACTTTGTTCCCAGCCTTCACAGGGCAGAAAGGGGAACACAGAGCAAAAACACCCAGGGAGAAGGGCAGGTTTTGCCTCTTTTAGAGTTTTAGAGGTGCAGGGCAAGAGGGAACAGTAGCTGTCTTAAGGACACATGGTTTATTCCTGTGTCACTCTAGATCCAAAGCTGCAGTAGTTATAAACCTGTAAACTCTACAGAGTTTAAAAACAGTGAGGGGCATGGTGTGGGACAGACAATACAGAGCTGTGGTGTGCCTGTACCCCAACACAAGCTTACAGAATAGCTTGAAGGGCTAATAGCTAATGCAGATAAATGACAGCAGTCTAAAGGCTGCCTGTCTTGTTTGGACCGGTTCTAGATCTAGTGTGGCCAGCAATGGGAAAGGGAAGGACCATACACATCCTTTTAACCGCTGGCTAGCAGGATGTTGGCACAGGACACAGGGCCGTAACAACATGTGGTGGCTTCAAATCAGCCTGCAAGCAGACTGGTCTGACCTCAGTTTCCAGCCTGCTGTCCAACATCCTGGTTTGAAGACACACAGCTCGTTGATGCCAAACGCTGGATCCAGGCCAGATCAGGAGCTGGGTTTGGTTTGCATTTGCCTTTGGCCTCTTCCATGCTGTCTGAATCCATTCACATACATGGTCATGATATATTCTCAGGTTATTTGTTTGCTCCATGCTTTTCAATATTCTTATTTAGAGATCAAAAACGCTTACTATCTCCATATGATGAGTGTTGTTTGGAAAACTGACAAAAAGTAATGTAAGGCTCTGAGTCCACAAAGGGGAAAAATATCTACAGAAGGAGCTGAAAAGAAGTGATAGCCAAATCCGTTTATCCTTGAGAATGCGATTATAGATAGTAGAGAAAGACTCAATTCTGGTCCATTTATGACCACATCTAATCATGACAATCTTCTTCACTGCTTTTGGACTGCTCTAGGAACATCCTTAGGCATTTTTCCATTCTTCTGACTTACATCTACTGGTCAACAGCTTGAGGTCACATCTGAATATACAATGCCAGAAAACAATAAACTACTCATGGACTTGAAGATCATGTCCCGTTACATTTTCTTCCTTTTGCTATTTTTCCAAACCTCAGTGGAATAATCTGGTCATGACAGTGTATCTCATTTATACGCATGAGGAGCTGCTCGGCTTGCTGTGTGTTACTGTCCCTAAAGTGCCCAAAGACAAGAGGAATGAGACAACTCTTGGTTACAGGAGGACAGTGACCCAGAAGGGAGTCATAAAACTATGAAATCTCCAAGTGCAAGCACTGAATTTCTTTTTCTTGTCTTGAGATTTCCTCTCACAGGAATTAGGCACTTCAAGGTGAAAGCACATCCCAAAGTACAAGAATTGCCTGCAGACCAGAAAATGTGCTTGTCAGACAACATCGGTCTTAATATGATGTTGCTCTCTCCCTTAAGAGAGTGAGTCACTAGGAGGACTTCTTGGCAAAAGGCAGCACATACAGAGGCCTGACTGAAAAAACCATTGCAGAAGACTGATGGCAGCAAAGCTACTGCCCAGTCCTCGACATGCAGCAAGTCAAAGACACTTCATTCACAGCTACTACTGCAAAGCTGGTTCTTGGCAGGAGCTGACACAGAACAGAACTGACTTGACTAATGGAAATCTTCCTTTCTAGCCATTAAATACAGATGTTCATTGCTGGGTTTGGGGATGGCCTCTCAAGGACCAGCCAAAGTTTTCCAAGGTCTGGAAGAGATGATACAGGAAGTGTGTTACCTGTTGGCACAAAGCTATGAACAGGAATTGCAGTGGATGTGGCAGGAGGAAGCAGTGTGGAGGCAACTGAGGCAGCAATTTGATTTCTGCAAATTCAATCCACTGTATGGAGAGTAAGCTGTCAGTTACTCTGGAAAGCTGTTTAAGACATTGTTCATTCAGAGTAGTGCATCCTTTTATTAGGTCAGTTCATGCACTCTTTTTCACATTGCAAAGCTCTTTCATGCCAGAATTCAGGTCTTATGGGATCTCAATACCTTGAAATGGCACTCTGGGGTGGCATACAGCGAGGTTCTGAATGCTGGGTCAGGCTTTAAAGTCTCCGCTTAATTTAAAACCAGATTTGAGCCAGGTAGAACATACTGAGCTCAGCATGGCTTGTGACCTAGATAAGGTAAAACCCTTTGTCTAAGAGTTGTTTCCTTAGCTGTCAGGTATGAAGAAGCTCTGCAGTGACCAGCCCTGTGAGGATTTGGGGAACAGTGTGGGAAACCGGCAGGCTGGACTGGCTAGACTCTGCATATGGTGTTAGAGACTGGGGTGCATGTGCAAATGTCCACAACAGCTTGGGGGTACTGGAAGGATGGGTGAAAGCCAGAGTCAAGGGGACATAGAGCCAGCGTAACACACTGGGGATGTGTGTGCCATTCACTCTCCGTTGTAACATTCACTGAGTTTTGTGTCCCTTACAGCATCATTTCTGGCATGCTTGTTCTCCAGGAGCAACATGCTAGTCCCCGTGCTGAACGGACAGTCTGCGGAGGACCATTTCCACAGGAGGAACCAGGGAGGGAAACCTCCTTGCATGAGAACTGTCTGCTGCACTCAAGCTGCACAGAGCACACTCTGTACTGAAGCCTTAGATGGAGCCCCACTCGTCTTTCATTCTTTTCACAAATCTGTGCAAAAAAAGTTAGTCCTCACATGCACCAACGGGGCAACAAGCAAAGAATCCTCGGTCATGGCCAACCAGGGAAGAAGCAACCAACCACTGTGATTCCAAAATTTAAGAGAGCTGTGTCAAACAGATGGCTAAGGTAAATAGGAATTTCCAGACCTTGGTAGAATACAGCCCTTCTTACAACACAGAAGGAATTATGGGGGAATTATTATGCTTGGAATTCAAGCTGCTTAATAAGAGATTTAATAAGAGAAAACATCACAACGTTGGTGGTTGTAATGTCAGTGAAAAACATTTACAACAGTGCTGATGAATAAGATTTTAATCCCATATAAAACTGTGGTGAGAAAAAGGAAATTTCTGTTGGATGTTCTCCACAGTAACCTTTCTTTTTGGTTGATATTAATCTTCCCTTAATAGCTTCTGGTCTCATTAGATTTTACAATTATGTGGAAAGGCACACCAGGCCAGCCAAGAACTGTGCTTGGTCCAGGTAGCTTTTCACATGGAAGGAGAACAGGAAGTTAACACTGAAAAAAAAAAAAAAAAAAAAAAAAAAACAGCAAAAAATTCTTGATATTGTTTGGAGTTTCCTGACCCTTATGAACTTTACATGGTCCTGGAGGAGAAGGCAGGAACAAGTGAGCTATCCCCCACTGGGAGACTGCTACATTTCACAAGTATGAGCTAGCCCTGCTAACCCTGGAATGGGACAGAAATTTTGAAGGATAGCTTTTAGGTTCTGGTTTGGTTTCTTTTCCTTGGGGAGATGGTGGGGTGTGATTGAAATTTCAGCTGAGTTTCTGCAAAGCTAATGCAGAACTAAATATAGGTAGGAAGAAGATTTCAGAAATTTGGCTTCCAGTTTTGTTCTCCTAAGTTAGGAAATTAGATTTCCAGGGTAACATTTACGCCACAGACCACAGTATAGCGCAGATACATAAACTTGCCTTGAACAAGTTGATCTGACTATCAGAAATAGCACAGCCACTGCAGAACGAAGTTCCCCACAGACTGCTCTGCAGATGCCTGTCTTGGCTAAGGTGAAGCTAGCAGACAGATCTCTCAGCTTCCCTATGGGCTGTGGGGTAAACACACTCCACATCAGTTCCATCAGCCTTTTCCCCAGTGCCCACATTCTGCTCTGGGGGAAGAGACTGGTGGGGCTGATGTGGGGTGTGTTTGCCAGAATGTGAACATTAGTCCTTTCTGTGCAAAGCTCCCTGGGGTCCTTACACTGAAGTCTGCAGTCCTGAGAAGTGTTGTAGTTACAGGATACAAAGTCACAGCAGGCAGGTTCCTTAAGGTTGGGACCGCTCTTGACAACCACGTCGACATATTTTACCTTACATTTTTTTAAATATAAAAATACATTGCCTGCATTTCTATTCTGTGAAAACTTGGAGGAAATCAGATTGGAGATGACAGTGCTCGTTTGAATTATAACTTACATTTTGTTACAAGGGCACCGGAAAGAGAGTATCAGCAGGGTGTCTATAATTTGCTGACATGTACAACAATTTGGAATTATGCACATTTTTATACAGACGCTCACTTTGATCACAGTGTGCTATCAGGGATTTTCATGCTGGGATCTGACCTTCTCTACATGAGAGCTCTGTGTTCCCTCGTAGTGAAATGGCTTGTAAACAGTGTTAGATGACCTCATGGGTGGAGCTGATGATTCTGCACATTGGTGAGTGGCAGCACTATGAAAAGCCACACAGTCCTGTATAATGCTGTTTGAGTCCAGGCACCTGTTTCCCTTGGATTTATTTCTTCATCTATTTGTGCACAGTTTCAACATTTCTTTATTCCCCATTTATGATGGCTTTCCTGCGGGAAAACAGAGTAGAAAAAAAATATTTCTTTTATAATGCCCCAGTTAATTGTGTTCTGTTTTGTCCCTCTGCATTACACTTTAAAGTCCTATGACAAGCTGAAGTTTATCAGGTGGAACTACAAATGTTTACCTTCTTATTTAAAAGCTTGTAAGGGATGGATGTGTAAAGTTGCTTCTTGGATTTGGCCTTATTAGTACACATCTGCAGGGAGTTTTCATTTTCTGCTATCTGCTGTTCTCGCACAGCACATTCAGCATTAGAACTAGTACTAGAAAGAGTACACTGTGACCCATTTCACTGATAATTTAATATCCTTTATCTTCGTGTGTGATATCTGTTAAAATACGCATTTGGCCCAGCATTGTTGAGCAACAGCACTGCAAGAGTCACGCCTCTGCTGTGGTGCCATGGTTGAAAACAGAGTTAAGGAAAAACGGAGTATTCCACAGCATATACATCACGGCACCCTGCTCTCCAGGAAAGGGGGGGGGGCCAGGGGAAAAGCCGCGGTTTGCAGAGCTGCGTTGTGCTGGTGCGGGGCCGCGCGGCGCGGGCAGGCGCGTGCAGGCGCAGTGGGGCGGGTCCTGGCGCTCGGGGGTCTGGGTCTGGGCGGTCGGGCTGGCGCATGGGTGAGAACTTGCCTTTTGCTGTAAGTTAATTGTTCTACTCCAAATCTCTTCTGTTCACTTTTAATATCATAGTGAAGTTAGTTATACTAACTCTCGAATTCTACCTTTTATTTTCCTCTCGCTTTCCCTCCTCCCCCCACTGATACTGTCTGCCGGCAGCTGCCGGCATTCCCGAGCTTGCTCTCCAGAGGGGGAGGGGAAAGCAAGCTACCCTTGTGAGATACCGAGGGTTTAAACCACAACATCTGGGAAGACAGCGTAGATGGTTTGGTGAGACTCTGAGATGGAAATTCAGAAAGTCAGGCGTGTGAGGGAACCAGCCATCAATGACATGCTCTGGAGGTGGCAATTCACACTAAATGAGGTTTAATACACTACCAGTCCACACATCTGGCATGGCTATGAATGATCACAAAATCAGCAGGGAATAGACAAGAAAAAATTGTCTCAAGATCACCTCCCATTGAGAGGATTTTCTTAGCAGGAGGTAGGAAAGCAAGGCTACTGGAGGCAGCAAAAATCCCTGCCTCAGCTGTCCTGGTTTGGCACAAAGCAAACCAACCTTCATTGTATTCCCCCAATGGGACAGAGGAGACTAAAAATGAACAGATGGAAGTCTGAGTGTTCCTAAGCTACTTTAAATGTGAAATTACTTTAGAGGACATTTCTGAAGAGAACTATGGGGGAAAAAATTTTCCTATATTGTCTTCTTTTTCCCAAAATAGAATGGCAGTAGTCATCTTGGTTTGGCTTGCTAAATCTTTGGGGGACCTTGAATACATGAAATGCCTATCTGCTGTTAGCTTGGACAATTGGGGAACATGGGAACAGGAATAAACCACCTGGGCTGCCAGGTTCTGGTGGCCAGGCCTGAGATGGCAGCATTGGGAGGGCTGGCTGACCCCACACACTGCGCAACACCTTGCAGCAAGGTTCAGGCCTTCAGGAGGAGAAACCAAATGCCACAGAAATGATTATGTGCCTCAGTCTTCAGCTTATGTAACAGCAGAGAATTGATGAAGTGAAAATAGACCTGTGCGCTTCTTCTGTTTCCAAAGTGGTAAGGAAACAATCTGTGAAACAACAGAAGTTGTTTTTCTGCCATCTCCAACTCTGAAAACCCAAGGAAAGAATTGTGTGCTCCTGCCATGTGCACCTGGCCCTGCCCAGAGTTCCCCTGCTGGGTGCACTGGGGGTACATGACATGCAGGCACAGACTGTCCCCAGCCTGCTGCCTGGTCTCTGCTCCCCAAAAGCACACCATGTCCCTGCTGTGCTGGGGCTCTCCGGGTGCCAGGAGTGAGGTGAGAGCTGCCTGGCTGTGCATGGCCTGACATCGCCCACTGGCAGCCCCTCACCAGCTGCTGCATGGCCAGCAGGTGAAGTCATGCAATCCTCTGCAGAGTGGAGGAGCTCCAGATACCCGTCCTGTTCCGATCTCTGAACACATTCGTCTTAGGGCTGTTGACACCAGCGTGATTAAAGGGGGGAAAATGGAGAGAGACAAAATGTCTGTGGAAGACTAACAATGAAAAGGGAAGAAAGGAAAAACAAAGAAGAGCTTGATGAATGGGCTTGTACCTGGGCCAAGGGATAGATGCACTGAAAATTGCCGTGATCCATTCCCTTTCACTTCCTATTTTGATGCACGTTCATTTTGCTGAGGAAGGGCTTGATGGGTTTGTTCCATGTGCACATGGGCACTGTGCCAGTAGTGACAAGAAGGTGGTTTCTCCTCCTTGGCATTCTCAAGGGGGAGTCTGCATGGGGGTGGGAGCAGGGCCCTGACAGACCTTGGGGTTGTCTCCATTCCCAACATGTCAGTTTCCAACTCCTTGTGTCCCTGAAGTGACTGAGGCCCAGGATGTACAGGCAACTAGGCCACACCAAAGGGTAAAATGAAAGCTGCTTCACAGTCACTGGCAACACTTTCAGGCATCATATTGTGCCAGCCTCACTTTTCTTTCCCAGGCTTGTCATTAGCATGAAAAAAAGGCAGTGCCCCCCACACCGCCTCAGCAGTGATAAAAATGTGGAGCTCTGTGCATCACTTGGGAAAACCTTCAACTCATCTTTCCATAAGAAATGATGAACTCTTATTTGGAGAAGGTTTGTAAAAAGCCATCTCGCAGTCTGGGCTCTGCTGCCTAACTGGAAGTCAGCAGCAGTGGATGAGGTATGCTCTTTCCTGTGTGAGAGTCACTCATTACTGAAAGGAATACTATTGAAATGTTCCACAGCCAGAACTTGGCTGGATAACAAAGCAGTGACAATCTTTGTGACAAAACTTTGGTTTGGTTCACAGATATCTGCTGAATAACCTTCTTTTTGGCCAAATAGCATAGTGGTCAAATGTTGCTTGCTGAAAAATGCAATCAGAGTTTTAACCAGAGATTTTGCATTCACTTTTTCCTTCTTAAATGTTTGATCTGTTTTTCTTGTCAGGAGACTTTGTTGTAGCTCAGTCGTAAAGACCAGCTAGGCTCAGCCACATTCAAAACTGTTTTTTGAACTTGCAATTTACTGGGAGGATAGATTTCTCCACTCTCTTCCCAGTGCCTAGGGGTCCTCTGCTGCTCAGGTTAGCAAGATAGGTGGCTGTGGTACCCTTACAGTGAATGGCGGAGTTGTCAACCTGCTTTTGCAATATTATGTCAGCAATATATTGAGGTTCATTTCACTAATTGACTCCAAACCTGAAAGACATCCAGTCATTTTACAAAAATAATATTTCATGGATTTTTCTTTTAAAGAATCTGCAAGAGGCCTGGATGCCCAGAAGAACAGATGCTGAGACTCATCAATAGCTTGAAAGCAAAGATCTATAGCTGGCAAGCAGAGCTATGAGAAGTTAACATAATGGAAAAGAAAAAAAAAAAAAAAAAAAAAAAAAAAAANNNNAAGACACATTTTCCATTTAAAGCTGCTTTCTTAAATAGAACACGGCTGCATAGATTTTTCAGGCATCAAATACTCTTCAAATTCTATTCCATAGCGCAGAGAAGAGGAAGTCTACACAAGTCTAATGCTTGGAAGGAGGAGATAGAACTGGTGGCCTGTGGTCTAGCTGCAAGAAGTCCTCAACACCGTGGTGATGTCAAGTATTGTGCTGAGCGTGTGCTGGCCAGCATTTCATCTGGCAGGTGCAGGCTGTGGGACCAGCTGCTGGCTGGTGTGAGACCAGCTGAACCACCGCGTGCTCAAGACAACCTGCAGAGCCATCTGTCTCAGTTATTCTTGGCACAGAGTACGCATTGTCTCATCCCCTCCACACCTCCAAGTTGCATAAAACTGTTCTTGTAGGATGAAATGCATCTCTTTAGATGCCTGACATTGCCCAGCCAGTGACACTGCCCAGCTGGAGGAAGTCAGAGCATCTAGAGGACAGTTTCCATGAGGAGGAGTGCCATTTATACAAATGGAGGCTATCTGACATGGCCTTGCCTTGTGTACCTAGGGGCGTATGGGAGCCCCAGCCCCCAGAGGGGCAGGGGCAGCAGCAGTGCCTTCTCTCTTAGCAGTTCCTAAGCCTGCCTGCTCAGCAGATCGTGAAGCCTGAGCTGCTGTCCACCTTGGGCACAAGTTTCCCTGGCTTTGCCATTCCAGCACCCACATTGTCCCTTTGCCAGAGGAAAGCCCGGCTCCTTTGCTGGGGCAGCCTGCAGCGTGGCTTGCAGCAGCCTGCAGCCTCCCACTCTCCCGGCAGATGAAAAGGCCTGACAGCTCTTCAGTCTGACAGCTCATTCTCCCATGGCTTTAATGAAGCTTGTAATTTTCTTGGACTACAGTCATTAATTTTGGACTGTAAAAGCAGCCAGTAATTGGACAGGAAAAGAAAGGTTCTTTACATTGCCTGCCAAACTAACCCCCTTTCTCAGGCACCCTCTCTTCTCCCACAGGGTCTCCACTGAGACTTGTTTCTCCTTCTCTCCCCTCTCTGGCTCCAGACACCTCCTCGCCCTGCTGCACAGGTCCTCATGGCTCTCCCTTCCCCTGCCTCCCCTACCCCGCACCTCACTTCTCCCAGCTGCTGCCAGATGCTGTCCCAGCTCAGGGCATGCAGTGCCAGCAGGATACTGCTCCTGCCTGGGGGTGAAGCACCTCTGGCTCCCACTGCTGGGGTGGGCAGACGTAGTGCCCTGACACTGCAAGGCACAGTGCTGATGCAGCTTCATCTCTTCTCAGTGTATCTTTGCGCACAGAGCACCACCCTGCCTCCATCACGGCCTGCCAGCAACTTCCCTGCGGACAGCATAACCAGATCTGATCCGTGCCAGTTTCATGATCATTTTCCAAATGGCTCTGAGTAGAGCAACATGACTTCTTCCAGTTCTCCACACAAGTATGTTCTGTTGGCCACATTTGATGATGGGCCAGTAATTATCCCAGCAAGACTCTTATGGGTCAGAGACACGGGGTCTGGATTCCTCACTAACAAAGGCCTCTTGTTTCTGCAGAGGTGCTTCAGCATGGAGACAATCAATACCCAGCTCTTCACACTGAGGAGTAACTGGTTTCTGGATGAGCCTTACTTTTTCCTGTGTACTGTATGCTCATAGCTCCCAAGCAGACAGGAAAGCTTGGACTCCAGAAGTGGAAATTTTTGCTCTGAGGAAAGAAATGAATTTCTAGAGGCACTTGACACTCAATCACAACAAGTGAAGGCTAAAGCATAAATTTATATTTTCAAAAAGTGCTGTTAAAAATTGCTTTCCTAGCAACAAAGCACATTTGTTCGCCAAGTGCTGAACCTTAACAACACCAGATTTGTGCTAATTCCATCTGTTTCAGTTCAAGACAAGAGTTACAAAATGAATTAACAGCCAGCAACGGGCCAGTTTCAGGGATTTAATAAAGAGTGTAATATCATTGCCATGTAACCTGTCATCCATATAAAAAAACAACAATAATAATAATTATAGCAGTTATCCCAAAGTTTCTGGATCACATGGAAGCTTACAAAGGAAACACTGACATGAAGTGTTAATTACTTTATGCTGCTCATGATCACACTGTTGGATTTGATGCATTTAAAAACCTCAGTTTTCAGATATTTCCCCAAAGTCTTGGCTAATGTAAACAGCAGAAGCAGGATGGCTAGATGCACAGAATAAATGCTTTCCTCCTCTTTATATAATGCTTCTTGAAGTAACTCTGGATCTCTGCTGGCTACATGTACTTTCCTCAAAGAGAAGAGAGTAGGATAGGGATTCTAAAGGCTGCAGAAAAGCACAGTGCTGGCAACAGTTTCAGCCATGGGTGAGGGTGCATTGCCTGACTCGGTGGGAACCCCCTGCAGCAGAGGGGAATTGAATCTAACCAGAGGCAATTCACATTTCCTTTGGAAACTCTTTCCATCTTCTCCCAATTTCAATGCTAATACTGGTTAACAGCACGCAGCTTCCTTTTTGTGCTCTGTGGCAGCTCATGCCCCTTCTTAAACTGTAAAACATATTGCTCTGAAAAGAAATGGGGACAGCATGGGAAGTCACTTAGTAGTGAAAATTGGGTACTATCCCAGTACCCTTTAAAGCCTTGGTGCATCTTCTAGTTCCTCTCTTCAGATTTCCTGTCTGCCATATGGCTTCTGACTCACAAAGACCTATGGAGGTATAAGCTGCAAGGAGCAGTGAAGAAAGCTGAACCCTAGAGATGGATCCACTAAGGACAGCAAGGGTTTCTGCCTAGGGCTAGTCTTTCCAGCTGCAGTTTTCCCTCCTTGTGGTAAACCCATAGGAGCAGAGATGCTCTTGCTAAGAAAGCTTTAGGGAACCTATCTTGGGGTACAACGCAAAGCACGTCTCCCCCAGCAAGGGAGGACCTTGCTGGCTTCGGCTGACTCTCCCTTGCTCTCTTCTGGCATCCAGCTGTTAGGGCTGCAACACGCTGCTGGGCAGCCCCATGTCTGCAACACACAGCCAGAAACAGGACAGCACAAAGTCCCTGAGCACGTGCAGAGCTGAGGAAGGAAGCGCACGCCTGTGGCTTCTCCAGAAGAGCAGATTTCACTGATGTTATCAATTATAAGCTAATGTTTGTTATTGTTGTTTATTCCCTCTTAAAAGATAGATTACAGGGCGATAATAGCCGACAGCAGGAAATTATTATGAGCTTAATAAGCTTCATTTTGCAAGAGTCAGCCTGGCACAAGCAGGTTCAAATACTCCTCCTTCGGTCTTCACTGTCATTCCCTGTCAGGAGCAGCAAGGAACTATTTGTAAAAGTACACAGAAAAAGTCATTTTCAAGCTTTCACACATTAAATAAAGTGAAGATCTTTAAAAATGTAAATGTTAAGAAGTGCTTTTTTCCATAGGAAGACATGGTTTTGGATTTATCTATTTGTTTATATTTAGAATTGACATTCAGACATATACACAGCTGCAAATGTCAAAAGTTATGTGTCTGCATGACCTAATGTTTGTTTTGAAAAAGGAATCGGTAAATGCATCTTACCCAGCGTAAACAGACTGCAGCCTGCATAGTAAAATAACCCCTTTTAGTCTTATTCCAGATAAAGCTCAGTTTAGCCATATTGTTGTCCATCATATGGACACTAAAGATTCTGAAAGAATATTTCCAGAGAAACAAAGGAAACAGCTGGGTACACGGAAATTGATTCATATGTTCTCCATACAGTTAAACATATGCTCCTTTCACAGGCTCAAAGACCAGACAAACACTTCCCTTTCCATGCAGCAGGCTAGGAGAGATTCACCTACATGGTTGCTCCCAGCATCTGGCAGCACGGTGTGGAACCCTGTCACCTGGGCTGAAGCAGAGACCCTGCTCATGCTACAGGTGACAGTTGGTCCCTTCTCCTGCACGGTGTGAATGCCAGCCAGGGATATAGCTAACTGAAAACATTTCTGAAAGAGAGAGACAAGAAAAATTTTAGAGAAAATACCCATGAATCAGGAGTAAGTTGTGATGCTGAAGACTCAGGTACAATCTGTGTGCGTGCTAAAATAAAATGGCAAGGCTCACTGGCAGAGGGTCTACAGCAAGTAGTCTTCATGAAAAAAAACAGCATTACCCCCTCTCTATACATAAAGCTGTTACAGAGATGCATGCTCCTTTTGTGGCCAAAGACCAGACTATTTTTTGAGGATAAGTGGGCAACCAAGTTCAGGAATGACCTATGCAATGCAGCACTGAACTTCTGAGTTTGCTCTGCAAGACCTGGCAGCGCAGCTCTGCACAGTGTTCACCTAGTATGATTACTGTGACTTCAGCAAGGAATATGACTGTATTTTGGTCCTGCTCTGACACCCAAACTCTTCTACATTTATCTGAAGTGCTGTGACCGTTTTCACTCACCCGTGTTTCAAGTAGCTGAATGAGAAGTTTTGTCAGCAGAGCTGGCCTAATGCACCTTAATTCTTTCTGCCACTGCCTGTTACACAATGTATGAGAACATTAAATAGAGCAAGTGATTTATTTCCTGTCTCAACTGCTGGGTTTAGGTTTATATCCAAGTGAGGAAGCAGAGATGGGCCGTAACTCACTTTCAGTGGTGGCAGCTTGTTGTGATACACTGTTAGGAGAGCGTTGCCCAACCTTAAGCATGTAGCAGGCATAGCACATTGCATCGCGCAGGTGGAAGTGCAGAGCAGCTCCAGTGAGACATTCCAGCTCTACTAGCTGGATAACAGCTCTTCCAGGTATCAGAAGGGCCTCTAGGCTGAATTCAGAAAGGATTTAGGCAGTCACATTTGGGCTAAAAATAACAGAGGACACATGTGTCTTTTAAGCAGTATTTAATTTTAGTGAGTAATGTCACCTCTTCTGAACACTGTCCTGTACTACTGACCTGACAACTGTCCCACCTATCCAGCATTTCTAAGAGTTTAGGCCCCTGGGGTAACTTTCTGGGATCTTTCCCAAACTTATTTCCAACTTTTTTTTTTTTTTTTTTCCCTCAGTCTTTTCCTATGTGTTTTATAAAGCTCTTTCTAAGAAATAATTATTTCCTGTATTATTTCCTGCTCTGTATCATCACACACTGATTAATACCAGCCTCCACAAACTCCCTGCTTCTGAGTCACTTTATAGTCTACATGCAAAACTCCATACCAGCTCAGTTAATAGAGTGTATGTTTTCTCTTTCATGAGGCAGTTCCCCATAGGATAAAGACAAGTCTTTGCACTTCACAGTATGAAGTCTTCATACACATCGTTTTAATTGCACACTGTGGTACGCAGCAGAGATTGTTCAACACTGCTCTTTTTCTGCCACGTGGCATTGCAAGCATAAAATTTTCATTTACTCCCATCTGTTTTCAAAATTGTTTTATTTTCTGGAAAGTGATAGGGGCTTTAATGAAGCCTGCAAAAGGTCAAAAAACAACCTCTCTAATTGAATGTGCTCTTGGGAATTCATTTGGAAATAATAATGCTCATTTTTTTGTCTCTCTGGATAGCTGCCAGTGTTGAACCACAGAATTAGAGCAGCCTGGCTAAAATAAGCCAGCTTCTGTATCAGGTCCAGCCACAGTCATCCTAAACATTTCCATTTGCTGATACCAGAAGGATAACGGAGAGAAAGTGTGCAGATGAGGTGGAGTATAAAGATGTGCTGAAGGTGGCTTAGCTGGATATTAGAAATACTTTCCTTTTGACAATAATTCCCTGCGGTCCATATGCGAAGAACCAGAGAGAGAAAGCAAAGAGCAAATGGCAGCTGTTTCAAAAGAAAGCTGTGTAAATTACTCCCTTGTCCAGGGCACACAGGGTGCAGCTTTTCCTCCAAGTGTCCCTGTTGGTGCCATCTTGCAAAAATCTCAGAGTCTGGGGGAGACAAGCATGTGGGGCTCCCAAAATTAAGATGTTGGATGACAAATGCTGCACAGCAACCACCATCTCCATTGCTGGTGGGTCTTGTCTGGGTGGGAGCAGAAGGCCCTGCTGCGATCTCAAAGGCAGGAGGATGACTGCAGCACCATGATCAATCCAGGCTGGCCAAGTTTGCCAAGAGGCTGTGTAAACCGCAGTTAGTATCTCCCACAACAGCTTAGTTAACAGTTACTGCAAGATGGGCACAGCCCATACAGTCTCCTGCAAACCATTCTTTCAACATCTGTGGTGATGCTTCAGCCAGCAACAGCTACTGAAGACCATCCTCAGCACTGGGCTGAGAACTAGATATGATGGTTGCTTGTCAGCTTCTGAAAAGTCCCTTGAGACATCCAGTCACCTGTAGGCACACCCATGGAGACACAGGCCTTTTGAGATGTTGTGCTGGCAGACCAGGAAAGAATTGCCATCAAATTAGATCATTTTAGGGTGCTGCCAAAGTTTTTGTTTATTTGAAAAGCCTAGGCCCGAATGCATGAGCAAGCATCTTCCTATAACAAAACGGATTGTATAGGAGCATTTGAGACTTTCAAATTTCTAGAGAAAATTTATTTTTAAGAAGTAAGATTGGCCTGATGTGCTTCCTTCAGTCAATTTGCTCTCATTTTTAACAGGACTCTTGACAATTTTGCTCATGTATTAAAACAGGGAAGGATTAAAACTAAAGGACTTACAGATCCATAAGTCTAAGGCATAAATGTGTTTTAATTGTAGGAATACAGAGATTTATAATGCTTCTAAAGCCCATTTTCTTGCACCATAAACATAAATAGCTACTTGAATATGCCCAGGAAATGCCGTTCTTCCAGAGCATGGTGCAGCATTTGAAAGCCCTTCATTCAGCCAAGCACTATGTTACGTGAAGGAAATAATGCTATTTGCAGGATTTGGTTTGGGGCAAATTAGTTCCCAGAGTTAGTTTCCAGCTCCAGCAGCTGTTTTTGACTGGATTGTCCCAGCAGGGTTCTCCTAAGGGCTGTGCAGTTGAGCTCTGCTCAAGCAGATGTGCAGGAGGAATGTATGAAGGAGAATTCAAATAATTCATAATTTGTAGTGCATAGACAGCAAAGTAGGGCAAGTATAACTCTAGGCTGGCTTTGGGGCAATTTATGGAGGTCAAAAGACACCTGAGTGTAGCAAAATAGCTAGAAAGAACCCTACTGTATTTTTTGTCTGTGCCACATCTGCAGTCAACCACAGGTGACAACCACAGGGTTCATCACTTGTCATTCTTTCTGTCTCCCTTTTTCTCTGTCTGAGAAATGACTCATGACAGTCTGACCATGACAGTCATGACAGTCATGGTAAGGCATCATGGCTCCAGACGTACCCCTCCTTCTTGGATCAGCATCTTTCAATCTGCCTTCACTGCTAAGAAGTACAGCATGGTCTATGACATGTCTGGTTCAGCTAGTAAAAGTGGTGGCTGAGCTCATTTTCTCCAGTTTTATTGCTGGCCTGTGTGAGAAGATCAGCGGAGTGTGAAAAATATCCACTTTCCTTCACTGATGTTGAAATGGCAACTAGAGGTACCTAGAGCAAAGGTACACACACGGACATGTCTCTGAAGGGTTTCTAAGCAAATATAATCAATCTTCAGTAGCAGAGGCTTTTCTCTTTGACCAAAGTGCAGATGCAACATGACTTGTTTCCCCATGACCAAGGAGAGACTGGGAACGTTGTGTTTTACAATAAAATCCAGCTGTAGATTTTATGAAGTAGTCAATAGCTCTGGATCTGCAAGAGACACATGTCCTCAGTGCAGCTGTGAGATCCACAGCTACTCTCCTAAATTTAACCATAGGGCTGGAGGAGTCCTCAGTCTTGTCTGGTTCAGAGTTTTGAGACCAGGCTCGACAGATGTTCATCACATCTGCTCTTCAGAGCTGCCTGTGGAGAGGAGTCCACCATCTCCCCGTCACTGAAGGCAATATTTCCCCATCCCAGAAGTCACAGCATTCCCTCATATAGATCTGAAACCTCCTTTGCTGCGAATTTCTTCTTGTCCTCCACTTTCAGCTATGAAGAAAAATGGCAAAATGGGAATGAGAAGTGTTGCAGGCACAAATATAAAAAGGAAAATAGTGACCCAGACAGGAATTTTATAGAGAAGGTCAAAGAGCTATACACAATCAGATATAAGATTGACTCAATAATACAGCTTTGGTACCATCTCTCTGGTTTACTAAAATGATTTTAGATTTGATGTCTGTTATCTCCTGTCTTGTCAATATGTTTAAACAGGAGTTTTCTCTATGCCCAGGTCCAAATTGTAAACAAAAGAAAGATACGGAGCAAACTTCTGGATTTATGGTGGGACATATCTCTTTAGCTGGACAGCATGACCCACATGCTGCTTGCAAGTGGTTAGACATCCAGGTGTGTACAGTGGTTCTACTGGGACAGTTTTGATTGATTTCACATAAGAAAACCAGGGTGGAGAATGTCAAAAACACTAGCTTCTCCATTAATCTCCACGTGAATTATCCTTTCATTAGTGTGAGGCAGTCAGTTCTCAACAAGATCATGCTGATGGCTTTTATCACTTCACTCTCTTTTAAGCAGTACTAATTGTTTTGTTAGCAGCCTGAGCACCATGGACTCATGCTGATGCCTGAGCCATTAAAAGAGCACATGACTGTCTGCTTCCTGCTGCTCTCTTTTGATGAAGAGGTCTGGGTGCTCTGAGGCTAAGACAACAGATGCTGGTGAAACACCTGCCAAGAGGGTAGAAGGGGACAGAGTGATGCATGTGATGGTGCCCTTCACCACAACATTAATAAAAAACAGAGCCTGGATGCTTCATCATTTCAACAGAAGGAGATCAGAGAGTGTCATAACACATTCTTGTGCATCATCCCAGGCTTACTGCAAGTGTCCTTCCAAACCAGGGACTTCTCTCCAGAAGGATGGTGGTTTGGACAGCGTCTCTCAGTAAACACGACTTTCAGTGCCACAGATGACATGTGCTCTGAGTCACTCCAGTACAGCATACTTACCCAGCTCACCACAAAAGCCATTTTGCTGTTCACCCTGCTGAGTGCAGAGGGTTGGCTTGCTCATTGCCCCTAAGATGACAGAGCACAGGGCTGAGGAGTAGCAGAGCTGCAGCTGGGCTGCCCTGTACCTGCTCAGCCCAGGTGGACAGGCTGCCTCTCGGGTGACTCTGCTGTCCGTTCCCGCACGGTTCCCTGGAGGAGCTGTCAGAGAGAAGGGATGGCTCTTGCAGGAGGAAATGCTGGGTACAAGTGAATGGGGCTGTGAGACACTGTGTGGCTTTGCAGGTCCTGCCCTCTCTCATTCCTTGGCTCAAAGAAAGCAGCAACAACAAACCTGAGGTGTACAGATGCCCCTTGGCAGTACTCCCTGGGACCTCCCACACTCAAGGGGTCTGCTCTCCCTCTCAAGTCCACAAAAGATGTAAGCGACCTTGCAATTATTTTTTTATGCCTTGTGACATAAAGACATCGTGGTCCTCACAATTCCCCTGCTTTTGTGCTCTCCTTAAACTCACTGGGCTCCCTGCCAGAAGCAGTTTGGGCTGCTATGGGCTTCTAGGTGGAAAATACTCTCTGACACTGCTGAGCCTAGACAGCAGTGCAAAGTTACATGGCTGGATGGCTGTTGATTTGGCCCTGGTTTTGCTAGGGTTTTCAGGCTGCCAGCACCTTGGCAAAGCTTTCAGAGGATGAAGAACAGAAATTTCTAATAATTTAAATCCAGACTTCTTAAAATGACTCAGGCCACTACCATCATGGGTGTGGAGAGAATGGGAGGAGGACTTAGAAAAAAAATCAAATAAAAACAAAATAAAAAAGATGTCTCTAGGCAAAGTGTCAAATTCTACTATTGGAGACTGACAGGCATGTCTCTGCAGAGTTCTACAAGATTTGCTCCAAATTTGTACATCTGCTGATGTAAACTGACCCAGGCTCTTTCTGACAGAAATGCTAAATTGAGGAGAACTTCCAAAATAAAATTGCTAATATTTCAAACAGTAATTTTACTGATGGTCATCCCTAATTACTTTGTCTTAAAGAAGCTGGAGATCCAGTTTATACTCAAATGCTGACATTGGCATATAAATTTTCCAGCATAACTGTAGTGGAAGATTCCTAGAAGGTGCTGCTTCTATATGCTTCTGGTAACAATGTCTTTAAACATAAGCTACTTTCTTCCTGAAATGGCTTGTTGAATAGGCAGATTCTGGGCCAAGTTCTTTCACTCGTTATTAACTGTCCTACTAACTTTAATGGGTTGGAATGGGCAGAATTCTGTCCCCCGTAAACCAAATTAAACTCTTATTTTCAGAACATAGACTTGCAAGGACAGAGAAATCCAAGCCTGTGGTACTGGTAATTCTAGGAACTTGGAGGAAAGAAAGCCAAGAAAGCTGCCCAAAAGTACTACCCGAATATTTGCATGCCTTAGTGGCACCGTATGCATGTCAAAAATCATGTTACTGTTAAGACGGGGTAACGAGAACAGTAGATTTCAACATGAAACTTATATAGCCCTTAAAGGCAATATTTAACAATGATCAACAGTTCATCTGACAGGTCATGAGATCCTGAGACTTGTGTAATTGCCAAAAAGCCGTTTCATGTTTGTGGGTAAATTGGAATAATATAAAGTAACACTGTAAAAATCTGGGTGAGGTTTTCAAAAATACTTGAACTGGATCTAACTCAGTTCCTTCCTGAATTGCATTGCATCTGAACATGAGAAGAGTCACAGCCAGACAAGGATTTTGAAAACTCCTTCATCTTTTATCCACCACTACGTTTCAGTGCTCCCATGTAGGAAAATAATATACTTTCTTACCTTCAGACTGTAAAATTATGTATTTCAATCATAATTATTGAAAGCAAGTCTAGTTATACAAACAATAATGTCTGACTCATACCTCATACCACACAAGAAGATGAGATCTACATGAAAAAAAAAAAAAGTCAAAAAGATGATAATTAAACAACATTTTACTTGAAATGTGTAACACAATTTCTGAAACATAGCTAGGACTCATCTATACTGCAAGAATGGGTTAATAACTGAGCTCCTTCTACTTCTGCTTGTGGCACTTGAAAGGACCAGAAAGACAAGTGTCTATGCTTCATAAAACTTTCAGTACAAGGTTGTTCAAGGTCCATTACTGAAAGCATTTAAATGAGGGGAAGTACATGATGTTGACAAACGCATGGAAGATTAGGCAGAAACCAGAACTGAGTGAAGAATTCTGCAAAGATTTTGGCTAATCCTTAAATCTATTATGATTTTATTATATTTGCAAATATTATGGCCACTGATCAGGGAGAGGAAGACAGAACTTCTATTTTTGACAGCATTTACTGCAAGGTAGTGGTGAATGATCATGTAAATGTGGTATTTTCAACAAGTATTTTGCTGAAGCTGCTCCTGTAGCCATTCAGATGTGGCTGAAAAGACAAGAAACACAATATGGCTTTGACTAACTAATCATGTAGCTCACATATTGGATCTCAGACACTTGAACAAATAGTTGTGGTGAACAACTTGTGAGCCAGTCACAGACAGATGCTCACTTGTGGAAAACATTCAGCTAATAGTAAGTATTTCGGGAGATGTCATGGTCTGTTTACAGGCAATTTCTGGCATGAAAGGACTATATTCATCAATTAAAATGTTTAGTCTGAATTGGTTTCCAACTCTAATTGAATCTAAATGAAGAAGCAGCTTCTTTTAAAAAGCTCCAACACATATGCCTTTCCTTGATGACTATGCATGAGTTAATCCAACTTTATTTTTTCTCAAGGGTGTGGTAAGCATGCTGTTCTGCTTGACCTTTCATGCTGTTTGACAGCTTCTTGGTGAAGTCTCTCTTAAATCATTAGAAAGAAAGAAAAAAGTAAGAGCATGACATCGTAGCACATCCAAATAATGCTAACGATATCATATAGGTGTGCCAAACCAAGGCAATTCACAGCTGGTTGCAAAGTTGGTACTGAGTCTGAGAAGGAGTACCCTCACCTTGTGCCTCTCTGTGGAAGCTTTGCCCTAACAGGACCCTGGCTGGATCACGGCAGGTTACAGCACTTGCTCTGCACTTGTTAGCTCACTCAGCCAGGGAGACCTTGCTTTCCCTGGCATGTCCATCCAGTCTCTGTTGCTGCTTCATATCAGCAAGGTGAAACCTCCTGTCCTACCCCAGTTATATAACAGAAATGATCCACTGTAGACATCAGGGTGCTAGATGGCTGCAAAACCACTGTAAGGCAAAAAAAATTACTGACAAGAGCTTCGGAGTAGGAGGGCAGAAGGACTCTCCAGTTCATCTGTGCTGCCAAAATTCATGACAATCTTTAAAAAAAAAAAAAAAAAAAAAGATTGAAAAGCTTTTTGAAAGATCTGCCTCCAAAAAGAAAAAGCATTCGAAGTATGAGTTCAGCCTCAAAACGAGGTCAGAGATGAGAACACCAATCTGTTGCAGACAAGGATATGCCTTGAATAAGGTGTGCAATGTAAACTCTGCTGACCGTTCCAAGGGATGTGAACCTATGGTCACACCAGAACATGTACTATGTGCCTCCTTGCATCTCAGGGCTTACGCAAATCTCAGCCCACCACAGGGTGTTCTTCACCAGGAAAGTCCAGAAGTATTTCCCAGCTGTTGTCCACAGGCAACAGCCAGACTGGGACAAAAAGAGTGGGCACCCATGCCTCCTTGCCCATGTTTTCATGCAAGAGAAACCCAGGTCAGATGGGAGGAAAACTGTGCAACCTCAAGACAGTTTAGGCCATTGCCGCTCAGCTCCCTGCCTGTAAAATGGAGCTACCAAAGGTTCAGATAGGCTGGTTCTGGAAGCCAAGTGAGTAGCGTTGATGGACTAACTACTGTGGCTGCTCACCCTTGTGATTTTCCAGGCACTTAAGAACAGCTGGATCTGTCTATAAGGGAAATGCAACACACTGTCTCTTAGTTTTATTGTTGTATTTGGCAACAGGAAAATATCTTCAGCATGCTCCATTACCAAATACCAGAAGACACACAGCCTTCTACCTCAGACTATGGTTTCAGCTTGTACCTCATATGGTAATGAGCAAGACAGATTTGAAAAATATTGCATTCAATGGCAGTTTAACCATATATATAGTCTTTAGAAAGCATAAACACCTAAAGAGAAGACCAATATTGGTACTCAAATATCCCTAAAACCACAAAGTCTGTTACTGGAGCCAAGAAATAAAGCCAGCATTCCCATTCTAAGAGGATTAAAACAAAAGTCTTTTGGCAATCAGGGGTGTTGACCGGGCTGTACAAACTGCTGGAATGATAGGGTGTGTTGGAATAGTCATGGACAAGCTAATGTCTCATAAAGTAAGAACTATCTGGTGATTTTTGGATAAGCTTGTTACTGAAATGCTGGAAATGTCTTTGTGTTATCTTTGTGTGTTATTTTTGTGTGTTAGCAGGCAAGCTAGATGCAGTAAATTAGGAAGGTTAGCTAGGGTGCCGATCTCAGAGTAAAGATTTTCCCTTGTGCCAGTTTTATTCCGGTTTTCTAATATGCTAAAGATGACAAATATCTGAGGTCTCAAGTGACTAGAAGAACGCAGCTGCTTTCCACAAATGTTTATCTCAACTCCACAGTGGAAGATGAATGGAGGAAGCAGAAAAGCAGTCACTGGTTTAGTGCAGTATCCAATGTCATTTCTTCAAGATGCCGTCCCATGACAGTGAGGAATGTTGGCCTTGATCTCCTTTAGAAAATGATTGAAAAAAATGCAGGCCAGTAAAACACAGTCTTCAAGGCTCAAAAACCCGGAGGCAAGGAAAAGTAAAATTATCACACATAGTATTTTTGAATAAGGATTTCAAAATAACTCAGATAAATGAATCTGAATGATGATTTCTGGGTACAGAGCTTGGCTGAACAGCAGAGCAGGCTCAGACAAGCCATGGCAGTGGGAGAACGGGTGGCTGAAAGTGACTGACTTCTCTCACAGGAGCTGCAGCAGTGCTGGCTCAGCTGGTAATGCACACAGAAAGCAAACAGCACGCTGCATCTGGGCTGCTAAATGGTGCTGCCCTTATGTCAGTGGAGAGAGCGTCCCTTGGCTCTGCAAGTGCTTCTGGGTGAAGAAAAAAGCCTAAGCTTTCCAGGCAGAAACAGTGAGTGAAGGACTCTCCAAGGGGAAATTCCTGTGGGAGGGCTGTCAGCATTACCGTAATGGGTGCTGGTTACAGTCCTGGGCATGGCCCCGACACAAACAGCTTTCAGTCAGATCCTGTTGAAGGCTGATGCCCCATGTCCCTAGGGAGCCCCAGCAGCAATCCATGCAGAGGGCTGGCTCCACCAGACCCCAGTCAAACATCTCCATGCCTACCGGTTTATGAAGCCACTGAAACATAGCTCTGACCCAGCACCAGCTGGGGGTCTGGCCAATTTAAGAGTAGGTTGTTGGCGGCTTGGAGAGTGTGAGTGAAACTCCAGCACCTGGAAAACTGATCAACATTTTTGAGTTTGTCCATGGCTCCCTGAGCTAACTTTCCCTGAGCATAACTCTGAGGCTGGATGTATTGTAAATGATACAAAATAATTGTAAGATTAGAGAGCCAGGCCAAAACCATAGCTGCACAGAGCTCTTCCCCAGAGAGCTGGATGTGTGCGTACATGCATGTGAGACACTTTCATCCCCTTCACAGCCCCAGAACCTGCTTCCTCCCCAGCTGAGCAGGGAGAGGAGGAGCGGGATTGAACCAAGCTCAGGTTCAGTCTGTCCCCAGAAGGTATTTTCAGAGACTGTGTGTCCTCAGGGAGTGCTGCAGATCCTGTGCTCTGAGCGAGCATGCCTTCCCGCTTGACACAAAATGTCCCCTTCAGTCTGAGTGACAGGGGCTGTGCTGCCAAAAGGAGATAGTTCAATTACTGCCTCCCGCCCTCCTCCCTTATGAAGTGGCCGTAAAACTGCTCACTGCTGAGCCTGAGCTCATCGGTTCCCAAGGAATTGAGTGAGTGAAACATTTAAGACGGCTATTTACTTAGGCAGCAAACCCACAGGCTTCTTTCATAGCTGTCTGCACAGCTCTGAAGCCGTCAAGTACTTCTACAGCAAATAAATGACTTATTATGTCTGTCTTGGGTCCATATGCACTGTCAACCATCTCCATGGACCAAGTCACGGAACTGGATACCAGAGGAACTGGTTCAAATCAAGGGACAGTAAATTGAGGCCTCCCCAGACTGGAAGGCGCTTGCACCAGGGTTTTTGAACTCTGCTGTTCTTGAACAGAACTGCTTGTGTGAAATCTTCTAGGGTGTGATAAGATGGGATTAGTTTACAGGGAAACAAAGAAGTCAACTTGGGTGCACTTGTTTAGAGCACTAGCTTGATCATAGCAACTCTGGAAATTTTTGTCTCAGTAAAAAGCCAGATCAGCTTTTGCAAGATGGGAATTCCCTTGCACTGTCTGCCAGTGCATGATATATGAAGCGCTTGGTAGCCAGTAGTCTGGTGAACCCCGCAGCAAGGAAGTGGCTGTGATTAACAGACAAACAAAGAGGCAGATGGGAATAGACCACATGTGATGCTGAGGGGGACAATCCCCTCTCTCTCCCTGCTGGCCACCCCTCTCTTGAAGCAGCCCAGGATATGGTTGACGTTCCAGGCTGCAAGAGCACACTTCTGGCTCATGTCCAGCTTCTCGTCCACGAGAATCCCTGGTCCTTCTCCGCAGGGCTGTGGCTCCTGACCACAGGCCTCCCTGCAGCCCACACCATGCTCCTCCTGCTGCTGACGGGCATTTCTGGCCGCCACATCCTCACCTTTCCAGTTTCTCTCAGAATACAAACCCTGCTGAAATTGTTGCCACTAACACAAAATAAACAAGTTAAAATTATCAGCCCATGAAGCACTCAGAGGACAAAGCGCATCCCATCTCTGCTCACTGCATTTTGAAAAGTGCACACGCAGGTTTGGACAAGTCCAATATATAATGAGTGCCATCTGCTGGCAAGTGTGGATAGGAAATTGGGGATAATGGCATAAACGGTGCAGGATCATTGCACCCAGCACGTCCTCCACTTTGGTACTGTAACGCTGTTTGCTCCTCCAACTCCTGTTGCGTCATGGCTGTAGATGCTGTGGACTAGACAGATGGATGGAACCAGCCTCATGCTGTCTTCGTGCTGAGTTGAAATCAGGGGCCTTGGTGTACAGAACTGGCACTGGGCAAGAGGGAGCTGAGGTGGCCTGGCCAGCAGGAGGGTGTTCAGAATGGTACCAAGGAGGATGCTGAGCTACTGCATCCATGCCTCCATTCAGAGCAGAATCCTTGTTTCAGGTTAGATGTACTGCTACACTTCATCCAGTGAGAAATACAGCTTCCTTCACGTTATGTATAGATTTGTAATGCTTCTGACTCACTCTGCAAGTTTTTACCCTGTGATTGCAGTGGTAGATGGAAGTCACACAGCACCCTGCCACACAGGGTCCTTACAGCCTGTACTGTATGCACAAGGGGTCAGATCTCATAACACAGCCTGTGAGCTTCTTCACTGTTCTCACTGCACTCACTGTGTTAAGGACAGTAGACAGCCAAAAGAGTAGACAATTTTAGAGTGTATATGTGGTTTCTATTTACTTTATTATGTAAAAACCTAAAGGCACAAACCAAGTAAATCCATTCTATTTATCTTTGTTGGTGAGAACCCTGAAAAATATGGAAATAAATACTGGTCACTCATTATCATTTTTTTTTAATGTAATTACAGAGATATAATCAGGCAGCAGAACTCAATCTTTTGCTGGGAAAAAGTATTTCTTTTCAGACACTTCCAAAATAAGTGTCATTTAAAGGAGAGTTCTGTAGGAATCTTTTACTGCTAGATATGAGGACTTAGCTGCACTTGGTTGAGGTCACTTTTTTCCACTGTTGAGATAGTGTGAATCCTGGTAGAAAAGGTAGCCATGTATTATCTACGAGATAGTTGTACTCACTGAAGGAAGACAAAGCCTAGCTACGTATGCCTTATCAGCTAAAAGAACTGAAGTGTGGTGCTGATTAAGAGGAGACTAAACTGCAAAGCATTATTTCTATTATAACATGCACATATTACCCTTTACATTTGGCAAAATAATTGTTTCCTTCCTGCCAGTTTTCCAGGGACATTGGTCTGCCTGAGGATCCTTGAAATTCTCCACAGAATAAAAACATGTGCAATGCATATGAAAACTGTATTTCATAGTTTTCAAGTGAATATAAGTTAGGCATTGCTTCCTCGTCCAGAGAAAGTAATCACTAGTGAATCCACCAGTACCATAGATCCGATGTTGAAAAAGATTTTTCTCACTTGAAGGATGCAATAAGTTGTAATTTTTAACACCAAACTTGAAAAAGCTTGTCAACCTCAAAGATAATTGGTCTTACAAGAGCTCTTGGGTGTGAAAATGAAAGTTCTAAGGAATGAAAACCATGTGTAATATTTCTGCTGATTTGGCTTGAAGTCACAGTGGAATGTTTTTTCTGAACTTTCCAAACCAGAAACAGTAGAGCGAGCACTTGCTGAGTTAAGATCTCCAATGGATCTGTAAAGCCATAAACTCACAAAATGGGGGAAATAATTGTTTTATTCTGACAAAGTCCTCCAATTGCCAGTTTGCTCATCTGCTGTGTTAATAAGTTCTGGGCAATGTCTATAAAAAGAGAGTTGCCACAAAAATACCCGGATACACGGCTTTCGAAAGATGTTATAAAGCCAATAAAAACTTGGAAAGGGAAAAGTCAAGAAAAATTATTTAAATCATCTTCCTCAGAAGGAAAGTAAGGAAGAAAAGAAAATCACATTCCAAAGAATTGCTATCACAATAAAAGGAACGCAATGTGGGCAAGCTGGAGAGTATTTTATTTGTGTTCTCAGAGATACAAGGGCTAATCAAGTCTGAAAACTGTAAGACTGTCTACCAATAAACTAGACAGTAGGAAGAGAAAGCAAGTGACGTCCTTGGAGACACCTTGAGGCTTCATTCCAATAGAACAGCAACAAAAAGCTCTAGGGAAATGTTTGACTATTGAAGAGAGATAAATGATGAAGAACAACATTTTGGAGAGCTGATGAGTTGGCTTATTAATGGACAAGAGGAACCTAAGGACACTGAAAAACCTAGGGAAATAATCTCAGATTAAGTCTATTTCTGTACAGACTTAAATAATTTGTTTTGAGATATACAATGAAGAATTCCACCGCTACTTTCTGTACTAAACTTACAAAATCTCTGCTTTTGGCTAGGTTAGTGGGATGTGTGCATGTGTTCTCCGTGTTTGTGTGGCTGTTTTCATGCTCTCGTGCTTTGGTAGGTGTGCAGTGCGATCTCAAGGTGAATCTGGCAAGAACAAGATTTGCTGTTGCTCCAGAAGCAGCAGTTTGAGCAAACAAGGCCCTGGAGGTGCCTGCCTTGGGGAAGAGTTTGGGAATTTCGAATTTTGGTCTGCATATGCCACTGATCTTCAAAGATAAGATTAAAGACTGGAATCATCAGGTGCCAGCTGCTGGAAAAAGAGGTCCTCTGGCAGATTGTAAGGACCACCTAGCAATGAGACGACTCCAAGACTTCTTACAGCTCTGATGCTGCAGGCTGTACCATGGGAGCAGGACCCAGGCTGACAAGACAAATTGACACTCAGGATGGCTTTAGGCCTGGGGAGCAAGACCCAGCCCTCTGCTCTCTCACAGTATGCAGTGAGAATCTGGGGTTTCAAGCCATTTTCAATTTGTCTTTACTTCCACGGCAAATACAAATACGCTAAAACCTTGGCAGTGTCCTCCCTCAACACAGGTATTTCTACTACTTTAAACATTTAACTCTTGCTATAGCAGCCTAGCTTGTTAACTTCATTACCAGCAGCCTGTCTGGGACTGAAGCTGGGCAGTGTTGTACTGAGCGGTATGCCAGGTATTCAGTTACATAGATTTCTTGCCTCACTTGATCTAAATTATTTTAGTTTTGTGAACTGAGCTTAAAATGGCCAAACCACCAAGTTCAGTGGTGGTGAGAAGGTAGAAGAGGACTGGGGACCTGATTGTCAGTATAGATGTCTCCTGGGTGGGAAAAGCAGAGTTACGTACGACCAGGCCAAGCAGAAGGTATAAGTCAGAGTCCAGCTGAAAACAGCAGCTCTTTTACCACTGATTTCAGCGTGATCTGGCTTTTGCTTAAGTGTCCCATGCAGCTCCAGGGAGGAAAGGATCAGGATGCAGAATGTGCATATTAAACCCTAGTACAGTTCTTGGCTTTGCTTGGATGCCAGGCAAGAGAAAAAATGTAGCTTGCACAAAGGCTGCATCTGCGGGTGTACATTTTGCACATGAGACCATAAGTGTTTGAGAGGAAAGCCTCTCAGTGCCCAGTGTCTGTCCTTGTTCTCTGAGCTCTGCGGTTGTGGAAACATGCTGGATTAAGACAACAGCTTGCTGGTTGCTAATGTAATAGCCTCTTTTGACCCTATTTATTTATACTTGGAAAAAATTAGAATGTAAACATCTTCCACAAATATTTACTGTATACTTTTAACCACAATGTGTTTTTTAAAAATAATTAATCTCCAAGTGCACTTCATGATTACTACAGTAGCTGACTGTGTTCAAATGATAATGCATGAGCAGTGAAGGTAGATGGATTGTGAAGGGGTCTCAGCCCTTTGAGATTTGTCTGTAGGCCAGCAACTCAGAGTGAGGAACTCACAGATGCTTCTGAGAGGGAAGAAGGAACAGAGATCTTAGCTATATAGCATCTATTAAACATCTGCTAAATGACTTCAGAATCTGTTTTTTAGAGATCACACATAAACAGAGATTTCTTGTTTAAAAACAATCCTCTTCAATTCAGACAAGTATGCATCTAGTCGCAGACAATAGTAAGGGCTGCACGAGGTGTCTGCTATTGCTTTTATGATTTTGTATATTTGAAGTGACACCCACTTTCCTGCCTCTCAGTGCTTACAATTTGAAATAATAGCCTATAAAATCTGAAGTGGTTGAGAATAAGAAAAAGCAAAAGTTGTGTATGTTGGACTGTGATGTTGTAACAAATTTCCTCCACTTGGGACCTATGCTGGTTGAAAATGGATATACTGGATCCAATGTAACATGGATTAATGTGTGCAAATTCTACAATTTTAGAAAAAAGATCTGAAAAGGTGGACTCCTAGAGCAGGTTTCATCCTGCACCACTGTGCATTTGCACAGAGAAAATAATCTCTGGTTTAGGAGCTAAATGGTGCCCTTTTCTGTTTGTGTAAAGGCAGTCTGACCTACCTGTTCAGCTGTTAGTTGAGGTGGATCCTACCCTTACTTTTTTAAGGATACTTTTTTAATGTACCTGAAGACCCCATAATCAGAAGTACCAAGACCCATGCTTGCTTGGGACTGTTGACTTTGATCATTGGGATCTGCCTTCAGGCAGCTCCTGCAAGGGAAACAGGCAATGCAGTCTGCTCTGTCTTATGCCGGGCAGTGAAGGGCTGGTATCTTGCTTTTGTTGCAGCCCTTGCTGGGAACACTGTGCAGTGGCAGTGGGGCAGCTGGAGTCCATCCAGACTCACCAGCTCTGGATTCACCTTCTGTTGATTGGGTCTGGTCTATCCCCTGCAGAGCTGGTGAGCAGAGTCTCCCTCACTTCCTCTACTGGTGTGCCTGCCAGGAGGCTTTTTTAGCTCTGACTGCATGGAGCCACCTGGGACTAGTGCTGGACTTTGGCAATGTACTTCCCTGAAAGGCAGGGCTCTGGGGACAGCAGCACAGATGTGCTCAAAAGGCTGGGCAGCACACAGCTCAGCGTTACTGCTGGCATTGTTTCCAGCTCAGTATCAGCCATGCTGGCTAAGTTGGGCCTCCCAGTGCTCCTGGTCAAAGGAAGTGCAGACACCCCAGATGGTCTCAGGCTTGGCAAGGCTGGTGGTAAGCACAATCGCACCGACGCAAGGACACAGGAGCAACACTGCTGCCCTCTGTGAGGTGCGCGGCTTCCTCCAAGCAGATTTGTGATTCGGATAGTCTAACCACTGGCACTGAGAGTTGCCTGCGGGCGCCAGAAGTGAAGGTCTAGCACAGGTGGGAAATACAGTTTTATTTCTATGCATACATATTTCTCAGATAGCTTTAACACAGCTACTGAAGTGCAAAGGGCAGTGAATGGGTTTGTGGGCTCAGCCTGCCCTCCCAACAGCTGGTTTCTCATACAGGCAGGCAGGAGCCAGGCTGCCTTGCACAGCCAATGCTAAATGCCATGCTGCCATTACTACTGCTGCCCCTGCTCCAGCCGAGACCCTGGGAACCCTGCTGCTGTGTCCTGCTTGGGGAGGTCAGGTGTGGGAAGGCAGTCAGGCCACACATGGAGAGCCCTGCTTTCCACCGGCATCACTGGAGAGGGCCCTTTACAGATGAAAACCTCCTGCTGCTCTCTGTCTTGGAAAGGTCTGTTTGACACATCTCTCACTGGAAGAGTGAGAAATTGTTTCCAGACATAAGACCTACATTTTTTTCCCCCTCCTCCATTCACATGTAGATGTCCCCTACCCTGTCCTGCTTCTACCCCTCACCCTGATCTTATTACTTGTGAAGGACCAAAAATGGAAAATTGGCATGTTTTGTTTAATTTTTTAATGACAAATTTACAAATGTTGTTGGTTGAATAGCTGGATTTTCTGGGGGGATTTGGAATGTTGGAAAGAAAAGATTGTTTTTGTTTTGGGATAAATTTTTTGGACTCTGTAACAGTTTCTGTCTTTTCCCCATGACTCTTGGCAAGAAGACTTAAACAAGATGAGGAAGAACTCCAGATGAGTGAGCCTGTGTGAAATTAGAGGATTGTTGGTTTTTGTTCAACGGAGGCTGATGTATGTTGGAATTATCTGTTCATGGTGGATCAACTTCTGGGTTCCAGACATCAAGTCTGGACGTTGGAGAAGACCTTCGTACAGAGGTCTTTGTTTTGAGGACTCCTGGATGATATGAAAACCAGGAATCCTGAACATACTGTGATCACTTTCAGCGTACTTGTGTTTTTCCCAGAAGATGTCTAAATGTTTATGATGCACATATAGTTACGATGCACATAAACATCCTCAGCTTACAAAATGGAATCTTTAACAGATAAATAGTCAGCTTGTGCAGCTCTGACTGTTCTCTTTGGAAACTTGACACATGAACTTCTGTGTCAGCAGGCAGGTTCTTTTGTACTGAATGAACTACCTGTAAATGATCCTCTTGAGTATGACACCAGCTTGAAGAAATATCATCCCAGCGGGAGCCACTTCCAAGCGGCTGTGAGTGCCTTGGGAATGGAGAGTCTCCCACCCAAACTCCCAGTTTCTTGTTTGCCCAGCTAGGGACTCGCTGCAGCTGTCAGTGGGATATTACAACTTGGTTGAAAAAATTCTTGCTGACATGTTGCTGAGCTAATGTTTGTAGCTCAGTGTTTGTTCCTGAGTGCAGCCAGGGAGTGCAGTGTGCAGAGATCAACAACATGGTCTTGCCAGAGCTTTCCATTGCTTGGACTGGTTGTTGGGGGGATGGAGTGCTTAGGTTAAGTGATCAGACCACCACTGATGAGGAGAGCGCAAGATACACAGGCATTCTCTGCTTTGGACTCTGGCCACAGCAGCTGCCTGCAGGAGAAGGCTGAGGCCTGACACCGTCACCTGTCTCCTCTGCACATTGTCACCAGTGGTTCTATCAGTGACAGGGAGGGTTTTCTTGTCTCAGGCCCTAAAACAAAGTGATGGAAATGCTCATTTTAATTTCTGGGGCTAAATCTAACCAAAAGAAATCAATCTTGAAAAGGCAAGCTACTGGTTTCTGAGCAGGCTGTGAGAAGCTGAGATTACTGAAGACTAATTTCTGGCAGCAAAGAGAGGTTCCTTTCCCCTTGGTCTTCGGCTTGTTGTTGATGCACTCAAACCTGTGGAGTTTCCTCCATGCTACCGTGGAACAGGAGCTGCTAGCAGAGTGATGGATTATGCTGATGCTGGAAGGCAGGCTGGAAACTAGATCTGGAAATTCATCCCTCGCAAGGTCCCATCTGATCCACCTCCCACATGATGGAAGATGAAAACAGAGCTGATGAGAGTACAGGAACTCCTGATCACTGGGGAAATCTGTACTCAAGACTAGGCACCCAGGAGGTGCTGGCTGGCTTCATCCCTCAAAATTCCCAACATGGGAAGAATTGCAGACACAGACAAATGGGGTACAGAAGATACCTCTCCTACCCACTGAGGATGTTAGCACAAAGCTTAGGTGGAGGAGTTGTAATCTCCTCACACCAGAAAGTGCAAAGCTTAAAACATCAGTGTGGAGCTGAAGATCACAGAGCATGAAGATCACAGGGCACAGCTGGTAAATGTGCATCATATGTAAGCAGTAGAATATGGAGCTATTTACTGAACAGGAAAGGAAAGGCAGGGATCGTGCAAGATAAAATTCATGTCTCCTTCAAATTAGCATTAGTGAGTAGGGATGCATCTGTGCACAGGATGGCTGGAACTGACCTTGCTAAGCAGCCTTGTCAAGTTAGCGTTACTGTTTGGAGCCTTTTTTGGTATATGTTTTTCAGCTTGATCTTTTTTAGTAGTGCAACTTTTATCTTCATTTCCTAATTAATCTTAAAATGAGTCTAAAGGAAAGATGGGGCTTTAACACCGTCATTAAAGCATCATGTTCAAGAAACACAGGAGTAAGCAGTGGGCACCTAGAGTAAGATCTAGCTTGTAGTGAAGGTTTCTCTATGTGTACCAGATTTGTAAGGTCCCATTATAGCCCACGGAACAGAAATAGTTATCAGCCCCCTGCTAGTGTATCAGCTAACCAGCTACCAAGCAGATTTCGGTTGCCAAAACACAAACATCTAATGCCACCTGAGACACTGTAAGGCATGTCAGAAATCTGCACAGGGCTTACAGGTATAATGCAGAACCTACAGGGGGAGCAGATGGGATGTAGAGGGGAACATAAAATGACACAAGTTCAGGTAATCCTAGATCTCTACTGACTAGCTTACATCTGTGCCTATACAAGAAAATCTCCAAGCACAGTGTATTTCCATGAAATTATTCTTCAGACATTCATGAACCCAGGTATTTTGAGCAGGTTGCGTTCAGGTTCTACACAAAGCTACTCACAGACCTCTGAATTAATTGTTGCATACAGGTTCTTGAAAGCAGAGCTGGGCTCAAGAAGTTTCTATCTATCTTGGGCTGGCAGTTACTGATTTTAACTTCTCGAAAAAAAGACTAAATTGAGAATCTAGGTGGGATGACATCCAAGAGTAAGAAATTACTGAGGGCTGGAAATATTGCATAGTCTCACCATGCTTCTGTGTCCTTCCCACCCACCTACTGCTGGACACAGGCACACAATAGTCCACCTGTGTAGGTGGACTCTGGGTCTGATCCAGTATGCTTACTCATATTTTTCTTTCAGCATTTAATAAGGGAATTCTCTCATTAACTTCAGACATTTAAAAGTTGAGTGGTCTGAGGCTGATCAAGGCACCCAGGCCTCCTCCTATAGCCAGGGAAGAGAAACAGGCAAGAGGTGAGAAGAACTGCACCTGAAGAAGGCCTTTTCTCTCTAGTCTAGAGGTGACTGACTTGGGCTAGGTGTCTAATTCTAGATACACAAGGGAGGTGATGAGAATCCCATCCACTTCTGCCATACCTAGAGAGAGGTCTAGGAGACTCAGTGGAGAGAATTTCAACTGCTAACAGCTTCCACTCAGATCACGAGAGAGCTCCTGGCACTCAATAAAAGAATAAAGAGTATGTCTGAATTCAAAGCCTTTCCTTCCCACCCCCATTCACTTGCCTTTTGATTTTGATTTTTCCTGCCAGGATCTGAATAATCTGCAACATACTGACTGGCATGGTTCCCTCCAGCTGAAAGACAAATGGGAGGGAGAGGAGAGATTAGCTCTTGTTCTTGCCAGCAGGCTTGTTTTAAACAAAATCACCACATTGGTCTGTTGTTTCAGCAACACTCCTGTAAACTGCTGAGTGTGAAGGCAGGGAGGCACAACTGGTGTGTGATATCAATGCCAGCCAAGTTATAATAAGCTATGGCAATAACCAGTAACAATGGCAACGATGCACTGTTTCCTCTCATACCTGCTTCCTCAGAAGGCAGCACACTGCAAGCTGGGCTAGACCAAGAGTCCAACACAGCTATGTGGGTTTCCATGTAGTTAGCACCTCTATATATGCTAACCACAAGTCAGGGGGATGGTTCACATGCTTAAAATTAAGCATGTGTTTAAGACCTGACAGTCCCTCCTTACCCATATGGCCCTGGATGCTGCTCAGGACTGCACAACTTTCGGACTCTCTGAAGATCTCATGGCTGTGCAAGCTGATGGTGCTCAGCTGTACTGTCCAGGCCCCTTCCCTGGAGCCAACACTCCAGCTCTGCTGTGTCAGCATGTCTCCAGAGCCCTTGCAAAGGATTTTCAGTGACCCACCACTCCTGGTTCTCGATCTGGAGCACTCCATAAATTAATTTTCCTTCAGTCTGTTGTGTCCCTTTCCCCAGGGATCACAGCCTCCTAGCAACCCCACTGTAAATCTCTACCATAAAACTGTGCCTGTGAATTATCCCAGTCTTCTGCTGGTGCAGGCCTTGGATTTTAATGAAAAGCAACATATGCAGGCATAAGGAACAACAGGACTCCTTCAGATTTTTATCTTTAAGTCATGCGGAATTGAAGGAACAATTAATTTCTTAATCTTCTTCTGTAAGACAGGTGTTTTCCATTGCTACACAGCCCAAAAAAGCTATGATCTTTAATAATCCACTGCTGCTGCTTTTGGTTGAACTTCTACTATTCCACAGAAACAGGCATCAACTTAGCATGTCTGCTGGACGTCCTAACTAGTCTGGAGCGACTTTTGTTAACAGTGTCCTCAATGGATGCCAAGCCAGATATGGCAAAACAGACATCAGCTTTCTTAGGTCAGCCCTCATCGTTTCCAAGGGTCCCTTCTCTGGAAGGAGACTGTACGAGTCAAGCTGCTCTTTGATCTGACGGATCTGCACAGGCAGCCTTCCAGGAGGAGCAAAGGAACCTCTCCATTCACACCTAGCAATGTGATGTGGCGTTGAGTGGGGACAAAAGTGCCCGCTCAGATAACAGTGGAAAACTTCAGGTTCTCAAGGTTTAACCCATTGTAAGACAGATGTTCAAATACAAGCACAAACTGGTTGGTGGGTTTCTTTGATACAGTGTATGCTATATATATACTGTATATAGCATATTGCTGGTGCAAAATGCTGTAACTCCCATGAAAGCTATTGAGGTACTTGGTTTGCCAGTCGAAGGTCCAACTGCCTAAGTCAGACTTTGTGAAATACTAAAAAACTTATTTGGTACAGGTCACGGCATTATTCTGTTGACATTTTAAAATAAAGTTCAGTAGGTAAGATAGGGTTTGCTTCAGTAGGAAATGTCAAAACTGGTTTCTTGACCCTCAGTTAAAGGCATAACGTTTTTCTGTGTATAAATAATAAAAAATGAATGTCTTTCTATTTGATCAGCATTTCTTAGAGGTGATATAAGAAAAAAACATTTAATTCCAAAAAGTAGCTTAAATACCACACAAAGCAAGATAGTATCTGAGGTGTGGGGCCATATGAAATTTGCACACAAATATTTTTTTAGGCAACTGTCTTCTCAGATTATGCATAGTTTTTATTGGAAGGATGAATATAGAAAGGTAAAATGATCTACTAAATATATATATATATTTTAAATACATTTTTCAGGTACTTAAAAATCATAGAATCATAGAACGGTTTGGGTTGGAAGTGGCCTTAAAGGTTGTCTAGTCCCAACCCCCCTGCCATGGGCAGGGACACCTCCAACTAGGCTAGACCAGGTTGCTCAGAGCCCCATCCAGCCTGGCCTTGAACACTTCCAGGGAGGGGGCATCCACAGCCTCTCTGGGCAACCTGTGTCAGTGTCTCACCACCCTCACAGTAAAGAATTTCTTCCTAATATCCAGCCTAAATCTCCCATCTTCCAGCTTAAAGCCAGAGGGGCAGGATCACCTCCCTCGCCCTGCTGGTCACGCTTCTCTTGATGCAGCCCAGGATGCCGTTGGCCTTCTGGGCTGCAAGCGCACGCTGTCAGCTCATGTTGAGTTTTTCATCAACCGACGCCCCCAAATCCTTCTCCTCAGAGCTGGTCTCCAGCCATTCTCTGCCCAACCTGTATTTGTGCTTGGGGTTGCCCCGACCCAGGTGCAGGACCTTACCCTTGGTCTAGTTGAACTTCATGTGGTTGACACGGGCCCACCTCTCCATTCAGTCCACATCCCTCTGGATGGCATCCCTTCCCTCTAGCATGTCAACGGCACCACACAGCTTGGTGTTGTCCGCAAACTTTCTGAGAGTGCACTCGATCCCACTGTCCATGTCGCCAACAAAGATGTCAAACACCACTGGTCCCGGAACTGATCCCTGAGGGATGCGACTCATCACTGGTCTCCATTTTGACATTGAGCCTTTGACCGTGACTCTCAGGGTGCAACCGTCCAGACAGTTCATTACCCAGTGAGTGGTCCGTCCATCAAACCTGTTTTTCCAATTTAGCAACCAGGATGTCCTGCGGGACAGTGTCAAACACTTTGCACAAGTCCAGGTAGATGATGTCAGTTGCTCTTCCTTTATCCACTAATGCTGTAACTCCACCATAAAAGGCCACCAAGTGTGTCAGGCACGATTTGCCCTTGGTGAAGCCATGCTGGTTGCCGCCAATCACCTCATCTTCATTTTCCATGTGCTTTAGTGGAGACATCAGGAGGATCTGCTCCATGATCTTGCCAGGCACAGAGGTGAGACTGACTGGCCTGTAGTTTGCCAGATCTTCCCTTTTTCCCTCTTTGAAAATGGGGGTGATATTTCCCCTTTTCCAGTCAGTGGCAACTTCACCAGACTGCCACGACCTTTCAAATATGATGGACAGTGACTTGGCAACTTCATCCACCAGTACCCTCAGGCCCCACCAGATGGATATCATTGGGTCCCATGGACTTGTGCACCTTCAAGTTCTTTAGATGATCTCAGACCTGATCTTTGCCTGCAGTGGATGGATCTTCCTTCTTCCAGTTCTTACCTTTGCTTTCTGCAACTTGGGCAGTGTGGCTAGAGCCCTTGCCGGTGAAGACTGAGGCAAAGAAGTCACTGAGCACCTCAGCTTTCTCCATAACACTCGTGACCAGGTCTCCACATTCCTTCTGGAGAGGACCCACATCTTCTCTAGCCTTCCTTTTATCACTGATATACTTATAGAAATTCATCTTCTTCTCCTTTATGTCTTTGGCTAGATTTAATTCTATTTGGGCTTTAGCTTCCTTGACTTGATCCCTGGATGCCTGGACAATGTCTTTGTATTCCTTCCAGTTAGCCTGTTCTCGCTTCCATTCCCTATAGATTTTCTTCTTTTTTTTTTTTTTTGCCCTAGTAAGTCCAGGATCTCATTGTTCATCTGTTGAGGCCTCCTGGCTTTCTTGTATGCCTCCCTCTTTCTTGGGTTAGGATAATAGTTAGTAAGATATTAATATGATATTAACAAGATAATATCTATTCACAAAACTTTCTTTTTCTAGAAACCACTGCCAATATTCAAGCATTATATTTACCTACAAAGGTCACCTACTGTGCATATTTTTGTTTCAGAAAAAAATGTTCAAATATAACTACATTGTCCTACATACATTTGCCTTTTTTTTCTGCATGTGATAGGGTGTGCCAGCTCATTTTTCAACCTAGCAGTAAAAGCAGGCGAGCAGCATCCAGGAGGATAATTTGACTAGCACGCTCCATCCATCTCATCCATCTGGATCACATCAGCTTTTTTTNTATAAGAGAGAGGCAAAGGGAAAACCTGATGAATTGCTCTTTCAGATTAGCTGGCCACTTACATAAACTTTGGTCTCATTTCATAAAATATGGCCCTAATACTCTTTTAATCTCACCATACTGCATGATTTTCAACTCAACACACTCAAAAACCTATTTAGCATATAGGGTGTCTAATCAAGCATATGAGCAAAGTATCTCTGAGGATTTCATCACACAAAGTGCAACTAGCAGCCTTTAATGAATACTTACTGACTTAGCTCAGCTACTTTAAAGTTATGTTTAACAGTCATTTAAATAATCCTCTTGCTTATTCAGGACCATTTCAGCAATGAGATCATTGATGAGAACAACACATGAAATCTCTGTCCTGTTTGTTTCTGGCTGAACATTTGTCCTCTCACAGACAGAGAACAGAATGACCATCCACTCCAATGCCCAACCCTTGAGTAGGAAGAACTGTGTAATTGCTGACCGCTGCTTGTGTAACTTCTTCCTAGAGACCTACAGTGATGGAAACAGTATGGGCTCCCCAGGAAATCTGTTCTATCTGCTTCAATGTCCATAATGCTGCAAAGTTCTTCTTAATGCCTTTTCCTAGTCAAGTACTGAACAGTTCAGTCAAGACATAGACTCAATTTCTCTTTAATCATTTCAAGAATCCCTAGAGTAATTTCTGGGGTAGGTAAGTCAAAATTCTTATAACAAGGAGGAATGTGTGGCTACATTTTTTAATTTTCATTTTATTCTTATACTAGAACTGGAATTAACAAAAAAGTAGGTGAATGGTTGTGCTACATGTGTGCTGGAACAAGACAAGAATGTTCAGTTTTGCAGATGTCACTAGAAAAAAAGCCTGCTTCTGTAAGATTTTGTGCCACTCAGCCAAAGAAGAATAAAACACAGTGGAAAGGAAGGAATCACACCTGAAGCTGCTGATCTGGAAAGATCACCTCACCTTTAAGATGTCGTAGTCTGTGCAGAGATACAAAAGAGCGAGTAGATATTTGATTGAACACATGACAATGAAAAGCTTTAAAACTGTGTTCCAGGAATAAGCTGAATCGGTAAGGATTTCAGCAGCTCTGCCTATAATTAATGTAGTGTAATACTGCCTAACTGATCTGATTAAAACCCTTTCTCCAGATGTGGGTAATGTTTCCTTGATGAGCAATAGAAATGAAAACTCTTCATTCACCTAAAGCCCTATTTATGCATTAACAGCTGCTCTTGGCCTCCATTCTTTTAACATGTTGAGCTCTATTGTACCAGATTCCTGTGACACAAGCTCCCATTTCTCAAATGTTTCCCAGGAAGGAGTTAGAAAACTTGACTTTAAAGTGCTGGTAAAACTAATTTCTGTTTTTCTTAAACTGATATCATCACATGAGAGTATGTCAGATGCCTTAAATTTGGACATAGACTCTTGAACATATCTTACTCCGTGAGGACAGTGCAGTAATATCCATGCAATCCCAGGGACTGGTGCAGTCATCCAGTCTCAAAGGCAGTTGCACTAATCCTGTGCTTCGTCACACCATCAGAATTGTATATGTGGGGAATACCCTGTGGATTAGAATTTAAAACTAGACTTTGGGATATATCACAAAATACGTTCTCCACTCCCCTTCCTTCTCTTTTATGAAAAAAAGAAAATCACCCTGTTTTCTCATTGTAGTGGGTAAAGCCACAATTCCCAATGGCCCCAGCACCAGGATTTTCTTGTGCAGGAACTCTTCCCTGGCTAACTGATTGCTGGTCCCTTCCTTCTCCTTCCTGTTATGCATAACAGCTGGGACGGATATGTTTGAACCCATCTGTGTCTGCTACACACAACTTTTCTGAAGAGAGCTGACAGGAAAAAATGAGCTATAGGACTTGGCCTTTTTTAAGCAGCACAACAGAACTAACTCCTGGTCTCATGAGACCAAGAGAGCCAATACTCTTTGTCACTGGATTCGTCAGCAATGGAGATGCTGTCTAAATGAAAGAGGTCTTGTCCAAGATGTTTCCAAGCAGGAAGAAGGAAAATTGGCCTGTGCACATGTTTTCACAAGAGTTAATAAAGCTATATATTTCTGGCCTGTTTTTCTCTTGTTATCCAACACTAAGCCCTCAACAGTACGAGATCAAAGCTCACCCTTTGGGAGACAGGGAGCCTGAGTATGCTTGCTGTCCTGCCAGCTCCAGCTCTTCTGGGTGAAGAGAGGCTCTTCTACACACCACTTGCTCCTCTACTGCTTCTCCCACTTTTTTACTGCTCGTCCACCCCTACTCCATGTAGTGACAACAGGAATTCCACTTCACAGGTTCCTTAAATCACTCCCTTCCCATGGTCGCCTTTATCTGGGCTCACCTCCTTCCAGAGGGGGCAGAGGCAAGTTTATTCTTGTACCTCTTCCCTGCCTGTGTCTCCTCAGGACCTTGCAGCTGTGCTTAGGGCTTCCCACTCACTGACCAGTCTGTGCCTCCAAAACCGTAGCACCTGGCACCTCTTGTTCTTCTCCTTTCTCCATCACGTATTGCCATGTGGAATACATAGTTCCTCATATAAGTGAGGAGTGAGATGTGTCTCAGTGATGGATGAAAGCTCAGGAAAATCTGTTGCTTTGTGAATGACAATTTTTGACAAGTATGTGTTTGTACACAGTGCCCCAAATTTCAGTCTTCTGTATCAATAGGACACAATATACAGAGAGACAGATATTTTCACACAGCATTATTTTCAGCCCTGAACAGTCTAGAGATAAATCAGTATTCAAAAATCTTTGTTTTCAGTCCATATACAGGCTAATACAAGATTTTGAAACTCACTGAAGCTAAGATGACCTGCATTTAACCCATTCTGTCCATAGCATTTATTTAAGGTACTGTGCAAATGAGTCATGAATTTAGCATCTAACAGTGAAATATCTTTTGAAATCAATTTGTAAGATTTACTCCTGTCTTTTCCAAACATGGATTGTGGGGCTTCTCCTTCTCACATGGTTCACCAGTTGCCATCAGTGTTTTATCTCAACCCATAGCTGTCTCTCCAGCTATCAGATTGCCTTCTAGTGAGAGAGAAGAAGGTAAGGTGAATTCTCCTGGTGCAAGAGTGGATCAAGGGCTCTGTCCTGGACCGAAACCAGAAAATGTGCTGAGGGATGGCTGTAGCTGCCATAACCAGGTGTGCTCCAGCAGCTGCACCTCCAAGCATGCCTACATATGTGGAAGATGTGTCAGTAGAGGTCTACCAGCTCCACTCATTAGTGCTGGGAGCCACTTTAGTCTCTGGCCAGGCTTGAGCCAAAGAGAATCACAGAATCACAGAATTGTAGGGGTTGGAAGAGACCTCTAGAGATCATCCAGTCCAACCCACCTGCTAAGTCTGGTTCCCTACAATAGATTGCTCAGGAGAGCGTCCAGGCAGGTTTTGAATATCTCCAGAGAAGGAGGTACCACCACCTCTCTGGGCAGCCCGTTCCAGTGCTCTGTCACCCTCAAAGTATTTTTCTCATTTTCAGATAGAACTTACTGTGTTCCAATTTGTGCCCATTGCTCCTTGTCCTGCAGCTGGGGACCACCAAAAAGAGCCTGGTCCCATCCTCCTGACACCCGCCCTTTAGATATTTATAAGTGTTGATAAGGTCTCCTCTCAGTCTTCTCCTCTCCAGGCTAAACAGCCCCAGGTCTCTCAGTCTTTATCTTAAGGGAGGTGGTCCAGGCCCCTAATCACCTTTGTAGCCCTCAAAAGGGTGTCACAGCACCATTTTCCATCACGTCTGAATAAATCTCTCCTTTGCCACAGCAGCCTTAAGCCTAGCCTGATAAGGCTTGATTCTTGAGTGTTTCTGACAAGAAAAGCTGGTTTGCTTCAGCTTGTGTATTGAACAGCAGTTCTCGCTGTGCTGAAGGCTGCTTGTAGCAGTTGATTGTTTCCACATGTCAATCTGTAGCCTGTGGTGCAGCTCCCTTCATGCCAGGACAACGCACCCATCAGGGCCAGAGCTGGCCTGCACAGGGAAGGGATGTGGGTCCAGAGGAGAGCGGGCAGAATCAGAATGCCCAAGCAAGGCAGGGAGTGTTAAGCTACTCATGTCATTTCTCTATCAGCCAAGGCAGAACAATTTCCTATGGTCAAAACCAGAATATTTTAAAGTATAATGGTACACCTGCAGTGGTCCAGGCCCTCATATGCATGTACTTACTGCTGCACAATATTTTTACAGAAAGAGAATGAGAGATAATTTATACTGATGCAGACACTGGTATCCACACTATCGTCTTTAGCCCTGCAATCACACTGACTGTGCAAGCTCAAGTCTCACATTGCAGCAGTTCTCTCTATCTCCTTTATTTTACAAATGTCAGTTGGTTGCGAACCAACTGGAGATTTCCTAAGCCTGTCTTCGACAGGTTGCCTAATCCCTCTATTTTTTTTCTTCCTAAGCCTGTCATCAGGCAGAAACTTTCTTTGCTGCTACATGGCCAAGACTGTCCATTTTTAGATGCCTTCTTTTGGGGAGCAGGGACCAACTCATCTTCCAGCACAAAAACATGGAGCCAGGCAAACCCCAAAGCTCTGAGTAAAGGTATTCCTTGGGAGGAGATTCTCTGGCCGTGGTTCTCTCCTAGTCCACAGAAAACTTTTGCCAGTACTGGTGTGGAAACTTTTCTCCTTCTTTCCTCTCCACGAATGTGCTACTGTGCCAAAACCCAAGTTAAGAACATGCCTCTGTCAATGTGTTCTGTAAATCTATCTCAAAATAGTCCTCTTGGTCAAAAGACATTTCAGTACTTTGGTTCAAGTGCAGATGATCTCATAGGGGGAATTGCAACAAAATACAGGCATTTATTAAAGACAGAAGACCTGGAAATCTGTTACAAACATAAAACTCTGGAAAACATACTTATATACATCCATTCAATATATGTATTTTTTAATTGTTCCCAAATTCCTGGTCCATTGCTAAGACACTGTTCAAAATCTGATGCTGTCCCATCTCTGTTTAACATAGCAAGGGTCGAATAATAGAAAACTTTATTTTTCCAGAGTCTACATGGAAACAGTGCTCAGTTTATGGTAACAAGATAATTAAAAATGGTAATACATATAGCTTAGCCTCTTATACTTCATATTTGGCTTGGCAAGTGTTGTAGGATGTGTTTTGCTATCCATAACACTAACAGATTGTTAGACCATAAGGTACTCCACTGGCACTTCTTGGAACATGGGCTGAACAAGTTTCATATCAGGATTGCTCAATGTCCACTTTAAAGGATGGCTAGAGCTAGTCATGTAAGAAAACTTTGGCTTTAAAAAGCTTACTTCTTAAAAGAAGTTCAAAATTTGCCCCAGTAAAAACAATGCAAGTCTGCCACTTTTAAAGGCTTGGGATTTGTTTTGTTTTGTTTTGTTTTGCTTTTTATCAACACTCACCCATTTGAGTGGGCAAAAATAGGAAATAAAATTAAAGTAGCCTAAAGTTTTGAAAAATCTAATATGCGTGCAATATATATTCTAATCAGACCTTTTTTGCAACCCTTTTTTATTTGGCAACTGGAATATAAACTTGCTAAATTCTTTTCTTGTCTCCACATCTTTGAATGTTTTTATCATTGGCTTGTCTATGAGGGAAGGAAAAAAAAAGCAAAAACTATGGTCTTTCCAAGATAAAAATAGCAAATGGCACTGTATGGTCATTATCTCTGACTTTATTCTGACAAAGAAAGTCCCTTTCATTCTTGTTGGTTTTATAAATAAAACCTATTTTATTAAAGTCAGTGCTCAGTTTAGAAGGAAATGTTTATAGGTGCTTCGTGCAATAATGTGGGTATATATAAAAATTCCTCTTCAGGATTGAAATATTAGGAAGTTGCAACCTCATGCAAAGATGCCTTAAATTTGACACCCTTGGTGGCTCCAGAGATGCTCATGAGTTCCAGGCTGAGTGTCTCGCTCAGAGATCAGATGTGTTGGCAGAAGCAAGTGAGAAAGCGCACACTCCATTTTCCACATTTGCCTGTCACTTGAATGATCACAGGTTTTGATAACAGCTTTTGGACTTTCATCTTTTCTGTGACAGTGACAGATTCAACACATATGGGTGCATGACAGACTGTTTTCCTACATCCCCAGGATGTTGCTGTCCAAAGATAAATGTGCTGCAAGTGCGGGGGAAGCGTAGGCTGCACGAACACGGACTCCGCACACGATCCAATATGAATACAGCAAAAGACCTGGACTTGGCATATGATCCCATGGGAATTCAGCAAAGACCTGGACTCTGTATACGATTCCATGGGAATTCAGCAAAGACCCTTTATTATTCTCAGCAACTCCTAATATACCCTACAAACAGATACATGTGCACATAAATAACTTTTAATTGGCTCAGGCTGACTTTCACGAGGCTTTAACGAGGCTAACACACCCCCTCAAGGCCACGGTGATTGGCAGGACTCGATCTCGATGCATCCTGCTTGTTTTGGTTAAAATTCTTCTCTATCTCTTGAGAAGGCGCTTTACTGCTGTTCTTCTCTCCAAGGTGACTTCAAGGACTTGACTATGTGCCTCGGGCGAGCACTTCATATGGCTGGTTCACAACATGTCCACCTTCTCGTAGATATGTCTCTACAGCAAGTACTGGAAATAATACGGACACAACAAGGTATGCTTTCACAAATGCCTATTTCACATTATAAATGAAAATGTAAATGAAAATGACATAAATCTCATCAGCCTTCCCAAAGTCCTGTGAAAGCTCAGATTCTTCTCAGATCAGTAAGACTGAAAGGCTACTTGTGCCTTTGCACTACTCATTACAGTTTTGTACAGACAATAAAATTTAATGCCTTGTCTTTGTTTTTCAGATGAAACAAGCTGCAGTTTCTTCTCAGACTTCACCATGTGCCACCTGATGTTTCACAAGGTGTATCTGCTGTCTTCTATCTTGTTAGACACACTGGAATCACAAGTTACATACTTGTAGGGTGGAAGAAAAATTTCTAATAGGCACAGATGAAAGGAAAGGCATACCAGCGTGCTTAGGGCACTCAGGGTGCCCGCAGAGTACCCCTAGTTATCCTCAGACAGAGTTTGCAGTCCCACAGATGTATTTTCACACAGTACAGCACTTCAAAGGCCCATAAATACCATTCCGCCTTATTTATTTTCTTTAGGAAAAATAAAAATTAAAATTAAAATATTTCATATCTGTTCGGGATATCTCCTTTAGAACACCAGTCGTGCAGCCTATAACAAATGTTCCACTGCAGTCAGAGAACTATAGAAGTTGTAAAGTTCTCTCTGTAGGAAAAGGAGGTTTCCAGCCCTTGTCCTTTTGGGGCCAAATCCTGCACAATTAGGCTGTCTCTCTGTGGCCTGAGTGGGCTGAGAATGCATCCACTGTGCAGACAGAGACAGAAGACAGCCTCCAACACTTAGTCAGGCTTTCCCCAGACTTAGCCACTGCGGCGGGTTCCAAGGACTGGACAGTGTCAGTAACGCCGTCCCTGCTTCCAGCGGGTCCCCTGGAGAGCTCTCACTTTCTCCTGCCTCCTCTCTGCCCACTGCCCACATGAGGGGGAACTCAAACACGGCCAACAGCAAACATCAAACATCAGCAGGTTATGGGTATGCACTTGGACCTGCCAGTATTTGGTAGGTGGGCCGGGAAAAGGTGCTGCAGCAGCCCCGAAATGCGCCTTGCGGACTTTCCACAGAATTGCTGTGGGCTGTGGAGATGTCCTTTCCCTGGAGTGCAATTCAGGGCCTACATCCTTTAGCTGTGCAGGAGGCAGGCAGCCGCGTTTGGGAGCAGAAGTCAATGGGAAGGAGGCACAGACCACTGTAAATATACAAAAAACATCCAGCATGCCTGGCAATTTTAGATACCATAAAAGAATACAATAATATAGCGTCGTCACTGGCTCTGAATCTGGAAGTGACAGCTTCATTTAGTCATACTTTACTTCTCAGACATATCTTTTAAGGAAGGCTATGATAAGGATGTTTCTCTGGAGCAGAGGGAGGCTTAATTCAAAATCCAGAATCTGAATTCAGAACAAAATGCAATGTCAGACTCAAGCCCATGCACACAAATATCACAAATCCAGAAACAGCCAACCTGGTTAGACCTAGAAGATAGTCTTTGGTTCAGAAGGTTAAAGGAGCTGAGCTAAATTCCTGGCTTTGCCTCTGGTGCCTGTGACCACAGATATCTCATCTATGTCCTGCTTGGTAAAGCTGGGGTGACACTGCCTCCTTCCTCATGAGTTTGAGTAACAACAGCATAAATTCCCCAAGGGTGAGCCCTTATTGTGAATTTATGCAGCACCCAACACAACAGTTTTTTTTGTTAGGACCTCTGGATTGTAGTGCTCAGGGGCTTGAAAATTTAAAATGAACAATAAAGAATTGTTGCAGCTCAGATAGAGGCACACAACAAGCTCTGTTTTGAAATCACATCTGGCCCTGACTATTTTCTGTAGAGTCTTTCATATGAGTATTTTTTTTTCACTAAGCCTCCTCAGAATACCTCATTCTTGGCTGCAGATCTTGGGCATCCTGTTTCTGAACTCAAACCTAAAGGAAGTGACCGGTGTTCTTATGAGGTCTGTAGTTACTACTTCATTCTAGTAGATATGAAACCCAAAATGGACCAGCCTGGCTTTGTCCCATGTCATGTTTTGATCTGTGTTATATTTGTAGAATTTGCAAGCATGGAGGATGGGACAGGGGGAGCGGAGTAGCTGGTTAACAGCCCTCCTTCTTGCAGTGGTGACTTCAAATCTGGCATCAGAGCTTAACTGAGGTTTGAAATCCAACAAAGAAATTCTTCATCCAGGAGTCAGCATTGTCTTACTCCTTTATAAATGGTGCTACATAAACCTACTGGTTCTGGTCTTGAAGCCTTGATGTGGACGAAGCTTTCTAGGCTTCCTGAAAAGTTCTGCCGAGTATGGACTGAAGATGAAGGCTCAGATGTTGTAATGTCAAACTCTGGGTTCCCAGAGGGCTCCTCAGCTCAGGCTAAACACTAGACAATTTTTTGGCCAAACTCAACATCTGACAGCGAGACTCAGAGATGTTGGCCAAGCCGTTAGAAAGACAAATTGGCATGAACACCATCCCTCAGAAGGTGCGACAGTGGCTAGGAAGGCACCTCTTCCTGCTGTGGATTTCTCTTCCCTTTCACTCTAGCTAAATCTCTGGCTGAGGGCAGCCAGCCTTTCAGCGTCACCCCATTTCCACGACCAAAGACCTGCCACAGACACATCCCCATCACAGAAACTAGGAAGGAAACTGTGGAAACAAAATAAGGCAACAGCTTAGTCCAGCCTTGCGGAGTGCATTGGGTTCACCCAGACCTTCCTTTTACAGGCTCCAAAACTGCAGAATAAAGGAAAGCGTCCCTCTGAAAACAGACACAGTGAAAGAATCTCTCATAAATTCAATGTCTACAATGTACACATCTAAGCTGCAGCTAAACCTCATCTGTGTGCGTTTATAGTCAGATTAGTGCTATCTTGTTCATCTGCCCTGCTGAAGATACCTGTTGTAGAAAGAGATGAATTGTGCCATTCCTCCCCGCTGCCCACTAAGCAGCCAATTATAGTATGCACGGAGCTGAAGTGTAGAAACTCACATTTGTTCTGTAGTCCAAGTCTCTGCCCCAAACCTTCCCTTTGTCTATTAGTATTTGTCCAGTGGTCAAGATCCTTCAGTATTAAAAATGGCAACTTGAAAATTGTATCTGAATTGTTTTTTCTCTTTGAACAGATTTCCCTGATTCTGGATGTTCAGGAAAGAAAAAGTGCCCTTCTGCCTGTCCACAGGGAGCCTTTCCATGAGCTGCAAGGGGCTATGAAGCAATGTTGCAGACATACTCTCTGCATCCCACTGTCTGCATAGTATTTTCCAGGAAAATGAGGGATTTCTCTGCCTTTGTGCCCTTGAGCCAGGCCCAAACCACTCACCCGCACAGCCTCAGTTAGGCTGTGCAAAGCCTGAGGTGCTGGGTCCTGCGGAAGAGCAGGACAGGGAGCTGCAGTTCAGGCTCCCCGTCATAGGAGTCTGGCCCAAGACATGGCCTCTGCCTGCTTGGCTCGGAGCAGTCCATTGGTAGGGGTGTGTATACTCCAGGTGCTGTCTGTCGCTGCGCATCTCTAGAACTGGTCTACAAAGCCTAGTGGCAGCAACCTGAGTGGCAATGTCAGTAGCCACTTCCTTTCTGGTAGCGTTCCCTGAAACAGCAGCCAAGCCAGGTATTCCACTAAGGCATGTAGTCTCCCACAGCCTCCAAAGTGCTGAAGGCTACAGGAGACCTTTGAGGCATCTGTATATCATCACTGAAAATGCTTGTGGCACCCCAGAAACAGAGGCCATGGCCGACATAAAATTAATTGAACATAACATTGAAGATGGCGGCAGAGGGAGTTTACATGGGCTCTGATATTCCTTTTTGTAGTCCATTCCACGGTTTTCTCAAGGATCTGCCAAAAGCAGGACACCTGGGCTGTGCTGTTATCAGACTCAGCAAGAAATAATACTGCACACAGTATTGGACACAGTGCAAAAACACCTGACCAAAGGAAATACTTTTCAAAAAATCTTTTTTGGTCAAAAATGCTGTTTCATTGAAAACCAAACTGCTTTGCAGATGCATGTTTGCATCAACCAACCTCATCTTGAGTGCAGGATGGATTTCTTTTCTGGAGAAAAACTGTAACCCCAGAATAGCCTGATAATTACCACATGCTATCCTGCCTTGCCAGAGCAGACAGGAATGTGAAGCAGTCAGGATCCCACTTCTTGGGGTTGTGTTGAGGACAACAATCAGTTTTTTATTAAAAGTTTCAAACAGACTCATGTTTTCAGCTTTCTTACTACAAAAAGTATACCCCTCAGATTTTCCCAATGCAGAGTTATTCTCTGCACAGCGTGAGCCTTTGTCTCTAGGGTTTAAGGTCCTGGTTTCCCACCACAGTCAGTGGCTGGGTCTGCAAGGACCCAGCATGTTCATGCTTGCTATAGCAGCTCTTTGAAACAGAAAGATGCACCCCCAGACAGCAAGTAAGAGCTTTGCAATTCCCTTCGCAAACAAACACGCACTGCTGCCACTGCTGGAGGCGTGTTTCCAGTCCCAGCATGACTGTCATCTTCATCCATCTTAATCAAGTTAGTCTTTGGTAGCCTGCAGGGCAAATAGGGCCTCACCTAATAACTGTCAGGCTGTTGACAGCAAAACACAGTCTCTTTCCTTTGGGTCTGTGGTGTTTTCGCTGGGTTCTGTTTCACTTTCACATATCAAAGAGCCAGCCTTGACTGTGACATTCCAGTGATTCAGTGTGATAAATTAAGGATCTGCTGCAGGAGATGGCCTCACACTGAGGTTGAGATTGCCCCATTAGGTCTGGGGAAGATCCTCTATCTTTTTCCTCTCCTGACAAAACAAGAAAAAAGCACCCTGGGGAGGAAAGTGGATGATATGGTTAAATTTTTAAAAGCGTGTTTGTCATTTGGTTTTGAAATGACACAATTATTTTGAAAATAAAATACAGGGTCACCTGTAAGTTAAGTGCTCTTCAAAGTGTTAATCCCTGGACTTCTGAGAGTTCTGGCACTGTGGTGTGCAGATAATGACACCCCATTCAGGTCCGAGTCTGTGGCTGACTGTCAGAGTAAGATGTGCAGATGTCAGCCTCAAGGACATCATCACATTACTGAATGTCAGGAGGTCTGTCTGCACGGGCTGAACAGTGCTGTCTGCCCTATGCTTATCTACAGGAATTGCAAGGTAGTGACATTTCTCTGAGACATTTTCCTCCTCAAACTATAATAAAAAGTACTGCTTTGTCTGCCATGCTCTAAGAGCACCTGCATGGACAGTTACTGTAATGCAGCTGACATGCAAGTATCTTAGTTCTTTGCATATATTTTCCTCAGTAGACTGGTTGCTGGTAAGAGGTAAGTCTAATTCATTTTTCCAAGCAACTGTATTCACTGCACAGTGAAATGAATGATGAATAACCTGGTTAATCAGTTGCAGCTGTCAAAGTTATCATCACTGTTTTTAATACCATTATTGCTATTATTTTTTGTTTATCGAGGTTTTGCCAAGCAAGAAGAAAGTTTCCTTGTTCCAGGCATTAATATATGCCCCAGAGAGGCACTGTCTAAACAGATAATGTAGAAGAAAAGAGTTCAAGAAATGAGTTTTTTATTGCACAAACAGATTAAATGGTGTAATGGCAGTCAGCATCACATCAGATGTGCGGTGTGTTGGCTGTCAGGGTTCTGGAGTGAAGGCAGGGAGCTACCTGCGAGGGGCTGGAAGAGAGGAGAGGTGATGGGACAGAGAAGTCATTGAGGTTTGCATTGGTGGACTGTGCATTGGTGGGGTCATACAGTCTCTCTTGCCAAGGTGATGAATGCCATGAGAAAATGTAGAAGTCCCTCCAAACAAAACTAGTAGAAATAAAATTTGTCAAATGATAGAGTCAACACAAATAAACCTAACCTCCTTGTAAGAAAAAAAAAAAAAAAATGAGCATTGCTAAAAATAAACTCAGATCTTTTCTTATCCTTACATGTCATCCATTCCTCAGCTGGCAGCATAGCTACAGGGTGCTGCTGCTTGCTGTGATACTGTGTTAGAGAAATTATTGGGAGCATCTGGAAAAGACATAGAACCGTAGAATCATAGAATGGTTTGGGTTGGAAGGGACCTTACAGATCATCTAGTTCCACCCCTCCCTGCCATGGGCAGGGACACCTCCCACTAAATATCTGCTTGCATTTACTAGTTGGTTCTTTTCTCTGGGTTCATTATCACTGATACTTTATAAAGAAGTGGCGTTCCAAAAATAATTTTGTGTAGCAAACCTCACAATTTCCTTATGGCTTTGCTTCGTAGCACTTGGCCGTGCACATTCCCTCCTTGTCCCTGATGGAACAGGCTTTGTGAAAGTCACTGGAGAAATGGAACTTTGGTTTGCAGGCAAATGTATTTTTCTCAAAGAGACAGGAATCTGATCCTTTTGCAGGGTGTTTTACATTACCAAAATGGTGTAATCCAATCTTATGGCTCAAGCTCCAATGGATCAGGTAAAAACCTAGCCAAATGCTTTTCAGTACCAGCTCAAGACATTTTGAACATGCCTTCATACTCAGTAGGCTATGACTTAATTAGGGCTATGTAACCACGATCACCACTTCATCTTCTTAGAGGGAGAGGGTGGGTCATAGTGATATTATGTATGTATACTCCCCAAGAACTGGAAATTAGCACAGATTTTCTAGCAGAGCAGGTGCCCTCAAAACCCACCTGGGAAGTGGTCAGTTATAGCTCTGCTCTGCCGTGCCTTTCAATACTCTGTGCTCAACTTCTTCAAATCCAAAGATAAGCATAGGCAATCATTAGCTCAGAGCCTCACCTAGTAACAGAGCAACACAAGGGCAATCACATCAGTAAGAGAATATGGCATGGATCCTGCCACAGACACCAAGTGAAGGTTGCCACTAATTTCAGTTGGCCCACTAGAAACTCACCTGCAGGTTATGGGAGTCCTTCCATAGAAGTTAATAGTTGTTTAATGAAGCCCAAGTGGAGAGGGGATATTTGCATAGACAACAAACTTCTCCGATAGGTGGCAAAGCACAGAGGGGAGAGGGGTGTTATTATGAACATAATCATAATCAGAGATAACCCTTCCATACTTCTTTGATTTGTTTTACTTATCAAGTTCTGAGCTCAGGGCTAGGGTATTTTTTTTTTTTTTTATCTCAGCACTTCAAATGCCTACAGTAATACCCAGAAACAGAAAAATAAAGGATGTGAGTGAAAGAGAGATCAACTTTACATTTCTCTAATTCCCCCTGGGTGCAGTGCTTATTTACTTACATGAAGAGCTGCCTTTGCTTAGTTTCCCATATGACAATCCTCTGTTCAGTGTTATCTTGGAGTGACTCACAGGATGGGTCAAAAGGTGAAGAGAAACTTTATGGTAACCTCTCCATAACCCTCCTGTAAAGTCTGTTTTCCTTGGACTCTCCATTTGTATTTGCAATCAGTGGGCAATTTCCCCTCATCTCTCAATTTTCCACCCCCTTTTGTTTTTAATTGAAAATTTGGTAAAGATAAGGTTCCTTTTGTATGAAAAACCCTCTCCATGCCTGCTTTGCATGTTATGTGCATTCATCCAATTCCCCTCAGGACATAGCTTCAGCCACTGAAACATGGCAAAACCCCACTGCCTTTGTAGGGATGCCCATTGGTGCTCAGGGAGGGCCGCTGCCCTGCCCCGGGGAGACTGATGTCCTGGCATGGCTGGTGATGAGCTGGATGGAGTCTCTGGGGACTCCTACCCTACCTATGCAGTGGACTTTTCCTAACCTTCTCCAAAAACAAAATTATTTCTGCCTGAGATAATGTATCCTGAAACCTTGAAATACTTCTCAGTCTAGGTTTGGGCTGGAAAAGTTTGTAGTTAACAGCAGAGCCTCTCAAGCAACGTTCTTGTGAAATACAAATTGCTAGGTGGGTCCCAGCAATACCTTTGGCTCCATTTCCTCTTCAGTTTCACGTAAGGTCCTTTGCTCAGCCATTCAGCCACCCAAGAGAGAACTCTGAAGCAAACTGCTCAGTGTCCTGCCCACCCCATTCCATGCACATCTGTTTGCTAGGTGGGATTGACCACCAGCCCTTCCGTGTCAGCAGTCATGACTCTGGATCATTTCTACTGACAGAAGAAGACAAACTACCTGGTGACCATCTCTAGTTCCTAGGCTTCTGAATCCCCAGGCAAGCCATTACTCCTCTGAAAATCCTGAAGTGTGCATCTGATATGTGGATTTAAAGACCATTAAACCATAGAACTCAGCATATGGATATCATTAAACTCACGCCTCAGTGCTTCGCTGATGGATTTAAATAGGCATGTAAGCATCTTACTGAACAGATCTCTGAACACCAGGCTGGCAAGACATTTTTATTCGTTGTTTAAATACTAAGAGCTCATCGTGGTCATAAAGAAGTGTACCTATCTGCTGAAACAGACATGTACCAAATCAATTTGAGAGACAGAAGAGTATAGAAAGTGTATTTCCCAACTTTTTCATTTGATTGATGACCAAACTCACACAGATGCACTAGGGAAGGATCTGAAAAGTGCAGACAAAACAAATGCACCAAGCAAAATGGAAACAGTCCTTGCTTTTGCAGTTAAATACAGAAGCATCACCTCAGTGTTAGCAACAGCAAAGTTTTCCACTCCCCATCTGCTAGCATTCATTTTAATTCCTGCAGTAGCGTACTATGGAAAATTTGGGGTTAAGTTGTCCTTGTTTTTCGCTTAACTCATTTATTCCTCTTTTCACTTATAGAGGAAATGCTTCTGTTTCTATAGACTGTTCGTTTTCAGTGGCTTGACTTTTATCACCAAGGGGGCTGAGGAGGAAGGAAAAGTAGATTTTTTTGTACAGACCTAATGTCTGAGTCACAGTAAGGAAGAGTGCAATGCACCTTGTTCCAAATGGCATCAGTGTTGCATCTTTCCAGACAGTATTTTTCACTTGGCCAGTTACAGGAAAAATAGAATGTCAGTTAAGAATTAACAGCTTTTATATTCCCCATACATAACTTCACTTCAAGCTACAGACAAACTTCCTACAAAGCTGCCCCTTTCTGAAGCAGCTATAATATTTCAAAGTAACTCATGGCAACTGAACCATTTCTTGTAAATAGCCTCTGTCATTTTAAGCCTTGATTTGAGAAATATGGTCAATTGGGATTGCAAAAGAATTTACATTAAGCACATGTTTAAGTATTTTCAGGAGTGAAACAAATTAATTTTTTGTTAGGAAATATTTATGAATGGAGACTGATCTGGGGAAATCTTTCTCAAATGCTGGCTCCTTAAGAAGACTCTCCTTTTTTAGTACCACTCCAGGCAGAAGGTCCTCAATTATTGCACGTCTCAGGTGCTGAATGCCATCAGAGCAAATGTCTTTCTCAGAAGCATGAAAGAGTACAATGGCTCCTCAGTAGCTGCTGAACAGATGAAGGTAAAGACCATGAGAGGTCATCAAACAGAAAACACCATTTTCTTCCCTGCAGTCACTAACTTTGCCTTCAGTGCTGTTACTCTCTCCACCAGGTGTAACACAAACTGACCACCTAACCTGTTACACAGGTCTGCTCTCTGAGTGCCAGACCCTTTGCTACTTCCCTGAAAGTTGATATGAACAAATGCTAAGTCTTGTAAAAGAATCGTGCAGAGAGATTTGAGAGGATAATTTTGGGAAACGCTTGGCATCAACAAATGAAACAAATATATGGACCATGTGGTATAAAGGGGCTGGTTTAACTATGCAGTGCACTGTTGTAAAAAGCAAGTGGCAGAAACTAGTGCTGCAGCCTGGAAATCTCTGCTAGGTCAGCTGAAGATTTCCCTCCAAGCCTGTGCCCCTGGTAGAGATACCTGAGTTAATTCTCACAGGGGAGGATAGGTAACAGGTCCCACAGAAAGCATTTCTTTTGCTTTAAAATAAATGAATTGTTCTCCCTTGGGTAAGGGCACAAAGGCAGATTTACAACTACTTGAACTGCTGCTAGTCAGTTTTTAACACTGCCACTGTCCTGACTTGTACCAAAGACCCTTTCAGCTGGCTTCCATGTCTGCCCCTCTCCTCACTGACCATCACACAGTCCTGGACATCTGCATGAGATTGGCCAGGCCTGGGCCTGGAAAAGTGAGAATTGGCCAGGCCTGGATCCGGGAGCACGAGAAGTGGCCAGGCACAGACCTGGGAGCCTGGGAACAGCAGTGTCGACCCATGTCTGGGTGTCACCTGCAGTCAGGTTTTGGGCTCTTCTCCCATGCATGTGGTAACCGCTGGAGGCCCCAGCAAGCCTGAAATGGGCATCAGCACCCACCGCCCGCTGAGGCTAAGGGCTTTTACAGTTAGGAGTAACAGTGAAGAATAACAGAAATTAAAATGTATCTGTTACAAATGTCATGCACCTCAAATGTTTTCACAGCACCATATATGAGTTGTATGAACAATCATTGAATGCCTACTCATTTCCCAAACCACGGTGTAAATTCCAAAATGCTGTATAAACACACTGCCTACAGTGCTTGCTGGTGACAGTGAGATCCTTCTCAGGACAAGGGGCCTGTTGTTTCCTGAGGAACAAGTGTGTACCAGAGGGCAGCAGCAAAAAAGAGACATTAGAAAAACCTAAACACAAAACTGGGGGGAAAGCCATGAAGGATAAACACAAGGGGCCCAGTGAACAGCTCCAGTGATTCCACTGACAGGAATATCACTGTGGCAGAGGTGAAATTTAAGTCAATAAAGAGCATCTACAGGCAGGGTTTAGTTATTGCTGGAATTTATTTGACAGCTATGGAACGGGTCTGCGAGCAGCTAGTCATGAGTGTATGTTTCCGTAAGCAAGGCTCTGGTCCCCCTGCTTTGCCTCTGTTCCCACATATCCCAACACCAAGCGTTCTCTTTGAGCTGTAAGCTTGCACCAAAGCCATGACAAGCACCAGGTTTAGTCCAAAAGCTACACGAACACCAGTGCTGAAAGGTCTTTGACCTCATCGAGCTACTAAACTAGAGTTGTTCCTGTTTTTCTGAAGCAGAAGCCTTTGTTGTGACTTTGATAATGGTTTCAGTAAGACTACTTGAAAAATCTTTCTTGTAAAACTTACCAAAAACAATCTAAAATCTCTCTGCTTTGGCTGCCTTTAAACAACATTGTTTTCAGTTCCTTCAGCACATTTTTTTTTTTTTCCCCAGAAACAGGTGGGTTTTCTATAGAGTAGGGATAATGTTCTCAGTTCTGTAAGCACTCACACCTGGTGTGCTTTGCTGCAAATGTCAGTCCCATGAAAGCCCACACACTGTTCATAATCAGAAACACTTACAGCAGCAAGTTCACAGATTTTCTGGGAGGCTTCCTTAGTGCGTGTGCGTGGATTGCAGCCAGTCTAAGGTAATGCTGTCCCTCTAGACACATAGAAGTGATTTTTTTCCAAATTTGTTACAACTGTTCAGTGAACAACAGTGATTACTCTGTCAGGAATGCTCCAAAATGAATAAAAGAATTGAAAAAATATATATATCCTTTTTTTTTTTTTTTTTTTTTTTTTTTTGCTCAGTCAGCGAAACAGAGCATACACCATTACCTTGTTTTCATGGCGTTTCGCACGAATGTGAATTAAGCACATACTTTCCTGGAACTTGATGTTCTGCACTGTCCAGTTTTCCTTTTTGTAGTTACTCACTCTGTTATTTGTGCACTCATGGAAAAAATGTGAATCCAAAGAGGGGCAAAATCACAGTGCTAAGTTCACAGGGATTCCAGGAAAATTCTGCTGGCTGCTGGGTAAATATCTGTGTCCTGTTTCAAAGGCCCCATAAAGCTGTGTTTGTGTTTGGTCTTCTTGTTCTAACCTCTCCTTCTGTCTCTGGGCCAGAGTGACTGCTTAAGATGCAGGTGTGATCATGGAGGAGAAAGGAACCCTTGATCCAAAGAAAAGCCAGTGTATATGTATGGCGTATTGTTGTGACCACCAGGAGCAGTTCAGTCTGCGGGCTCAGCCCTTTCCTTCCTTGCAGTGCCCAGCTGCATGGACATTGTTCTGGGACTGGGGCAACCCTGCTCCCCACAAAGGACAGGATGAGGCTACAGCAGCCCTGGGCCATAGGCTGAAGCCTGCAAGCCCTGCATAGACCTCCCCGCTTCATGGGGAGCTGGGCAGCGTGTGCGCTTTGTGGGGCACCACAGCGTGTGCAGGATGCTGCCACCAGCCCCTAGACCCCTAGTGCTGGCTCTGTGATGTCCCTTCTGCTGTGCTGCCTGCACAAGGCACACATGGCAAGGGAAGAGCAGCTTCAGGAATCCAGGGTAACTTCCAAGAGGGTGTGGACAGGGAACACGTTGCTGTGCACTTCCAGTGCACCATGGTGTGCTTTTGTGTTCAGGGATTTACTAAACCAGCATAGCAGAGAAGCATGCAGTATTCAAAACACACACAACTAAGAGACTGAATGTTTTTCAGCTTACATTTCTAGGCCTGCTGTCTCTTCCTCTGAGTTACAGGTACACAGCTGTAAGACCTGGATCACTACCAAGGTGAAAGCTGGACAGAGTGTTGACAAAACAACCATCACAACAAAGTGGGAGTGACAGGTACTTCATGATTTAGTACAACTAAGACATAGTCCTGGCTTATTTTTCAGCCTGGTGGACATACTGAGTCCATTTACTGACAGTATGGGAAGTAGGAAGTGATTTATTACAGAGGTCAACTTTTGAACCATGTACTTATATTTCATAACAACACTGGTGTCGAGGCCCAGAGGATTATTTAAGACGTAACTCCCATTCCCACACTAGATAAGAATAACATGTAGGAGTCATGACATGAATTTGTAAAATTTATGCAGATGTACAGCCTCCAGCTGCATCACTTCCACCCCAGAGAGTCCCTGATGACCAGCAGGTGAGCAATCAACTGCCTCAGTCCACTCCAGAAGACTGTGCATGCTAGAGGAACTGTCTCTTCCACTTGCATTTCTCTTTCCCCACTGCCATCCCTACAGGAACAGCACACAAACTGGGATTCCTGTCAAAGCACCACCTTCAGCATCCACAGTCTCCAAACATAATTTCCTTGCTTTTGGAGCCCTCTTCATGGCCAAGTCAAAGATGTTTGTGCATCATCCTCTAGGCTGAGCTGCACCACTCCTGGGGCCTCACTGTAGGGATGGAGGCTCCCCTGTGGGGTCCAGGGATGGTCCACAACACACAAAAGCATTGTAAATGTACCCCACAAGTGTCACGGTCCCCTTAGCATCTCTGCTGTGGGGGTTGTCTGAGAGGCCTTCCCACAGGAGGACTTTGAAGGTAGCCAGGCCCTGTCAGGACAGAAGGAAATGAGCTGAGAGGGGAACACTGAGAGAGGGAAATGGGAGCAACAGAATAAGGCTGAGCAGTGCCTCACTGGAGGGATCAGGCTAGTTCAAGTTGACATGTGGTGGGCAGTGTGCAAATGAGGAGAAAAATATATCTCCAATTTGAAGCTAGTGAACAGGCTCTGTGCCCAGGGGATGCAGTGTGAACTGTGGGGACTGACAAGCCAAGGCTGTTCTGCTACACCCGTGTGAGCACAACCTCCAGTCTGCAGATGGCATGTGCAGCCACAAAGGCACTGCTGCACTGAGTGCCTCTTACGCACCAGTGCGGGCAAGCAGCCTACACGCAGCACTACACGTGAGCTCTGTGCAGCAGCCCTCTCTCTCTGGTGTAAGGGGACAGTGATGGGGCTGATAGCCTGCTCTCAGTGACAATGCAGATGATCCAGCTTGTTTATTCGTGCTGGATCCTCCCAGTTTCTTTGGGAGAAGCCAGGTGTCCTAACAAACTGTTAGCTCAAACAAACGGGTTTGCTCAGGGGCATTGCTCATTTCCAGGTCATATGCAGGGAGGCCAGATGCTTGTTCTCTGCTTTTCACTCTGAGTCTGAAAACAAGAGAGGGCAAGAAAAAAATATTGTCACTTACTTTAAAACAGTTCAGATCAGATCATCAGCAAAGGAAGGCTGAAAGCTGCTCTTCTGCATTCTGCTGCTGCTCAAAGCAGACACTCCCAGTACTCCCTCCACCTGAGGAAAATCCCCAGTCTAAAGACTGTAGAGGTAGTGATGATCCCCAGGCAGAATCCCCCAGACATTAGACTGTAACTGCTAGGACTTGGCATCACCACTAGGGCTTTGGAGTCCTGTAGGAGTCCTGTAACAGTACTGGTGTCAAACCAAACCTCGCAGTCATTGGAGGTGAAGATTACTGGGTTTCTTTTGCCTTTTATCTTCTTGTCCCACTTGACAATGAAGTCCTCTGTAACTGTGTCAGAGGCAGCAGGCACCTCCAGTTGCCATTCATGCATCGCTGCCCATCAGGGCTGCAGCACCCTTTTCTAAGCTGTGATGCAATCAGAAGTCATTATTAGAGCACATGAGGAGATAAGGAAAGCAAATGATTCAGGCCATACGAAGCACTAAGGGAGTATGATTCTTCACAGCCTGGCACCTCACCATGCATCTAAGTTTAAAAAGGGAATCAGATACCACCCTATCAGGACAGCCTTGATTTTATGTCTTCTGGGTACTATTGAGAATGATGAAACAAGAGAAACACAGCTGTGTGGAGGGGTGGATTGCAGAAAATAACTGTGCTTCTTTTTCCTCCTTTCTGTCTCTTCCCTCATGTTTCTGTGAGTAGGAGGGAGAATTTGAAAATCTTTGTTCTTACCCATGTGCTAAATCCTCCTACATAGCACCTCTCCTAGAACAGGGGTCATCCCCAAGGATGAGGGGAACAGCCACAGACAGACAGGACCTCTGATCTCCAGTCTTGTGCTGAAGAGATGGGTTACTTTCCTTTAAGCATGATTTCTGCTTCTGTAATCAGGCAGGTATCAGGTGATAACAGAGTAGCAGTGAGTTATCTCATTTTGGAAAAAGGAAAAACAGAGAAAATGCCATGTTCAGTCACCTGACTTGTGGCAGCAAGCATCTGCAACACTTGTTAATCCGTTCTCACTCCTTAAAAAGTTCATACTTCAGAACTAAATCAGTAATGGTGTGTACTGGTTTTATCTTGTGCCTAATGTGAATGATAATAAAAATATTAATATCTATTTTTTTTTGCACTGCATATCAACTCCACTGAAGCCATATTATGTTCACATTCTTTTGGCAATACTGCTTTAAAGGCTGTGAAGGGAACTGACACCCAAGCCATCTGCTCATCAGCATTTGCTCTCCTTTGCTCCTTTTTGCATGAGGAAATTATCCATCTCTCTGTATACATGGATATATGTGATCTCAAACATGTAAGGATTCATGACATTCCTTCTGATGCCACAAATTTCCCAGCACCTCATCCAGTTACACCTTGTGCATCTCTGCAAGAGAAATCTTTGTGTGCTGGTAGAGTTAGATCATGGGATTTACACTAATAAGTGTAAATGCAATTTGATGTCAAGCATTTATTTTCTTCTGGTAAAACTTTTTTTTGCATTTCAACATATAAACATATAAATCTGTAATAAAATATTGTTAGATGGCGCTAAGATACCGGTCCTTCAGCCAAAGTTAGCAGAAACAAAGACTACGGAAATAAAAAATTCCTTTACTAAGAAAATATATGAAAAACATCATACAAAATGGAAACAAACAGTAAGATAACAGCCAAACTTGTCTATGCTTTTTCCAGAATGCTCCATTGCCTATTAAAAATAGCAAAAAAAAAAAAAAAAACTTGCATTAAAGTGGTTTGTTGAGTTCTGAAATTCATTACAGTGAAAAACCTTTTGAAAAGTAACAAGTAAGCCACTCACTCCCATCTGTCCAAGAACCTTGTCTGTGCAGCTATTGCCAGAGCTGCAGGGCAACTATTTCATGCCTTTCACAGGCTCATGCAGCATCCTGTGCTGTATGAACACCCACAGGCAGCAAAGAGTTAAAGACCAGAATCTCACGCCTTCGGTTTAGAAGCCAAAAATTACTTCACATTCTTGGGAGTAAACTAATTGCCAGATGCACATCAGAGTAGATCCATGTGTAAAAACACTGTACAGAGACATTCCTAATTAATGGAGGGTTGTACAGTCAATGCACCCATACTGCCCAAGGTTCCTGCAGGACCTACCAAAATATCCAGCTCACTCAGCCCGTTCAGCTCATTGCACTTAGTATAAATGTGCTAGCTAACAAGGGAGGCTCTTGCTCAGCAAGCAAGGCTGTGGCTGCTTTGGGTTTGTTTTCAAGCAAACACCAGGCAGTGGGCACAGCAGTGCCACAGGGTCAGGCATGGGGCAGGCCCAGAGGTGGGGCAGCAGATCCTTATCTCAACTCACAGGCAGCACATGCAGAGCCTCACCAGGGCATGTGGAGCTGTGCATCCCTGTGCCCCACCCCACTGATGGATGTGAGCATTCCCATGGATGCGGTGTCCACGTGTCGCCTCAGGCTTCATCTCCTATTCCTTTTTTCACCTCCTTTGGTGCCATCCAGGTGGATGTTTGGTGAGAGAAGCGTGTTCCCTCAGTGGTGATGGCTCCCCAGGTGGAAGAGGAGGCTCATCTCTGTGGGGAGAGGCAGAGAGGAGGGAATGCCATGGGTGAGGGAAAACCAGCCTGAGGCACTTCTAGCCCCAGCACTTGTCAGGGCTAGGTTCACTTCCACTCCATCTGTGCTGGCCTCAGCTGCACAGAGGAGACGTGGCTTTGAGGACGGAACAGGGAGAACCTCTCCTGTGGCTGCCTTTCCCCTTGGGTCTTGTATTCTGTTTGAATTAATCTGCCTTCAACCCCCAGCCTTTGGTTCCTGTTATTTCAACAGGTTTAAATCATTGCTCAATGCCCTGGGTTTTCTCCCCAAGCAAGAATTCACAGGCAAGCTGTTTGCAGGTTGTTTTCCTTGTTGTTAAGTTGTGCTAAATTTACAGAGCCATGAAGACATCCACAGTAAGGGATTTGCTCCTGTATTTGACAGCTTCATGTATCTCTGTCTTCCAGGTATCTCAGTACTCTCAGGATCTTTAAAAAAATTGTGTGTCATCTTCCAAGATTAATTGATTTGGCCCATGTCCTGAGACAACCTCACTTTCTCTTCATTTGTCATCCAAATTCATTTGAGAAAGGAAAGGCACCAAGAAAACATCTGATTTATCCCCCCTGAGATGTTCCATTTCCATTTCCAGGTACCTGCTCTACCTCTAGGTCGGGGCTGAGTTACCCCCAACAGAGCTTAAGTACTTTCAGTGCCATCAGAATGTGATTCTTGTCTCCCAGCTATGAGTTTCATGTTCAATGATCATGCTGAAACCCACCCCAGGCATGCTCTGCAACAGCAACACCCTAAAAGATAAAACGACTTTTGCCCTGTACTGTTGCTTCCACGGAAATCTCAAACCAAATCTCCAGCTGACGTACAAGCCTATTTTTTCCCATGCTGGGTGTTTTATGAATATCATCTCCAGCTCATCTGTGGGAGCTCTATTGTAGCTGCACTAACAACATTGATAAAATCCCCTTGAGCCCTCTCTTCTCCATGTTGAACATTCCCACCTCTCTCAGCCTCACTCAGCCCTGGGCCCAGAACTCCAGATGTCTCACCAGTCTGAGCAGAGGACAAGGATCATCTCCCTCGCCTGCTGGTGATGCTCTTCCTAACGCAGCCCATGAAGCTTGTAGCTTTCTTTGCCCTGAGGGCGCGTTGCTGGCTCATGGTCAGCTCATTGTCCACCAGGAGCTCCAGGGCTTTCTCCGCAATGCTGCTGTGCTGCGGGTTGGCCCCTGCCTGTGCTGGTGGCTGGGGCTGCTCCTCCCCAGGGCAGGAGGAACATTTCCCTTTGTTGAACCTGGTGAGGGACCTGGATGTCAGCACAGCCCTTTGGTACCACACAGAAACGCACTGAAAGGGCAGCACTTACATATCTTGCCTTATTGCCCCCTCAGTTTAACTGATGCTACCATTGGGCTAAAGCAAATACCAGCATGAGAACACACGCAGCATCTGTTCCCCATGCCTGTTAAGTTTGAGCTTGTGCCCACTTAGCCCACAGAAAACATAACATGCAAATTTTCTTGCATCATTTTCCGCCTAAATGTCTGGTCAGCAGGCTCAGCTGAGCACCCTAGGGAAAACAAGTGTAAGAATAATGGCAAATAAGGCACAAACCAAAACAGTGGAGCTCCCATAAGTTTCAGGGATGGGTTTGGGGATGGGCAGGAAAGGGATCTTCTGTAGAAGTTGTTTTGGTGTGATCCAGTAATGACAAGTGGTGGCGGAACAGTGTGTGCCTCATGGTGCCCACAAACAGGCTGTCTCTGAAACAATTAAAATGCCACAGTGTGTGTGACAGAGGCTGGTCCTGAAACGCAGGCAAGTCTAACAGGGCCCGGGCAAGTCCAAACATGACTTAGTGGACTCAGTGTCCAAAATCAATCTTCTGGGACAAGCTGGCTCCTCACACCTCTTCATGACTCTTGGAGTGCATTCCTTTTTCCTGTTTCTTTTAAAACAAAGCCAACTAGACTGTTCCCAGAGGTGCAGAGCAGGAGTCAAAATGCTGAGCAAATGCAAATGCATGCCAAGGTGTGTGCTGCTCTGGCAGGACCCTGCTCCAGGATTCCTGCTTCTCCCATTTCAGCAGAACTAATTTCAGCCTAACAGTGAGGATTTTTCAGTTATTCTGACTTGCTCGTACTGTAATGGAACCCCAAAGCTGCAGTAAGAACCAGGAGTTCTCCGGAAGGAGGCCTTGCTCATGGCCTAGAAAACTTTAAAAATGTCCTTGTCTGTCCATTCAGTGATAACCTTGCCTGGTAGATCCAGCATTCAGCAACATGATTCATTGCTCAGTGTACTCCGAGCTCACATCTATGGTAGCCAACCATACGACTCATGATCTAATATAATGGAATCAATGGAATAATAGAAAACCCTTTCATTTTTGATAGCGCAAACATCAGCTGATTTCATCGCGTGCTGGCAAGCAAAGCTATTAGCTGTCAGAAATAAAAAAAAAACACACACACAATAAAAAAACAACAACAAAAAGATTGCTACAGAATCGAAAAACTGTTTTCTGATGAACTGCCATAACATACAGGTTGGGTGAAGATAAAGCTTTAAAAATCCTCTTTTTACTTGGTGTTTCAGATACCTACCTTCCGTCCTCTTTTTCACATGCATATGTTTTCACAAGTCATATTTCAGCTCATGACCCCACTGACTCTAAAGCCTGAATATGATACAGAAAAATTGCAGAAGTAAATCCAAAACCAATCAGAAGTATCTGCTGCCCTTTCTGTCAGCTCCGATACAATAGTGATTAGATATGGAAAAATATCACTTATTCACCTAAACGACATGCTTTCTCACCAAACATTGAGAAGGGCAGTTTTGGTGGCAGCACTAGTAACATTATTGCAGGAAAAATCTTCAATTCTGGAAAACCCATCTTGAATCCTTTGCTTTTGGAAACAGAAACAGCAAGCTATGCAAAGGACGTGCTTGTGGGAGCCAGCAGGCTCTGGGTGCAGAGAAGGCCCTGCTGAAAAGAAGGAAGAATGTTATCGTGCAGGGAAAACGTGGTGCTCCTGCTGTTCCCGCCCAGCTGCAATTAAGCAGAATGCCCCTGTGGCATGTTCTGTGCTGGGGATGACGCTGTGCCGCTGCATTGCTCTCCAAACCCGGGATGACATAGTCTTCCCAAGGCTCTGCTGTGGGAAACTGGAAAGAAAATATCAAAGCTCTGTTCTTCCTAGACATGGGGGAGAAAAAAAAAAAAAAAAAAAAAGCACAGAAAAATCAGTGCTTTTTGTCAGCATTATTTTACTTGTAGATCCTTCAAAAACAAACAGAAAAACTCTTCTAGCATTGCCAAGGAAACAGTCCAAGCAGAAATGTGGGCTGCTTTTAAAGCCTTTGCACAAGTTACATCAGGATCCTTTGCATGATGGTAGAGAACCCAAGACCTTCAGTTTGGTTTTTCCCCCAGAACTTGTTCACTAAGTTCTGTTTTATATCAGCTTTGAGTTAAACCATCCCCAGAGGTCCAGGCGAGAGCAAGGTAGGTTTGTGAATCAAACAGGCTTAACGAGGTTTGCAGAATGTCTTCCTGTAACAGTTGTTACAACAAGGAGATTTCAGTTCAGGGAGGAGCCTGGTGCAATGAGAAGGTCTTGGGTCGAAGGGAAGCACAATGCATCTGCCGCAGAAGTGTAAATTATTAATAGCTTTATTTTACCGGGAAGCAAGGGAGAGAGAGAAAGAACAAGTTCTCCTGTGGTGTGGCAGAATGGTCCTGTACTTGCTGGTTTGTGAGACCGATGCTCAGTATGAAGATGACGGTACTGCACAGAGCAGTCAGCGGTGCCCAGTACAGAGAGATGTGGAGCAGCTCATGCTGCTCTGGGTTTGCATGTGGAGGCCGTGCTGTGCACCTTGCATGTGGCATTGCTGGAGAGCATCTGGTTAGCATCACAGAGCCCAAGCTGTTCTGCATGAGTGGCTGTTTGAAACAAATAAGTGTATATTCCCTCACAGTGATTGCCTCACAAGCTGTTGTGGAGAAGGAGATGTAAGCATGCTGTGTCTGAGTAGTTTTCAGAGGGTTAGATGAGTGCTCTGGCACCAGCAGTCCAAAATACATTTGGTGTGCGTGCATAACTTACATTGTGGCTGTTCCAGTGCTGTGTATGTTGCTAAATAACTTTCCCATTGTTTCATTGGTTACATTACTCTCAGTATTTGGCTTGGCTTTTGTTTTATGTCCCAGTCCTCTTAAAGCCTGACTGATGGGAAATGCATAGCCCTTTCCTGAATCTCATTTAAAAGAGCCTTTTTTTCTCTGTACTTCTGTGAGTCTTACACTTCCCTGAGGATTTTGCAAGTCATGTCTTATCTATAGAAAAATTGTTACTCTTATGATTTCAAAAGGAAGAGCTGAAGGAGAGGGTATAAAATGCTATCATTTTATATATAGCATGTCCTACAAATAGGGTCCTAATTACAGGATCATTTTTAACATGGGAAAAGGAGGCTAAGAGGTCCGAATCATGACAGAAGCAGCAGTTTGCACAGGATATCCACAAAGCTATGACTGATGTGCCTACACAGTGAGCTGCCTCATACAGGCACCCATGCTGTTGGCGTGGCTTGCCAGCTGGCATGGGAGCCAAAAATCTCGATTTTCAGAACTTCCAGACCCTGCTTATCCTACCTGGTGACTTTTAGTGGAGCTAGGGAAACCCGGACTATCCAGGTGACTTGGGCAGCTTGAAGTCCAGGTCCCATGGCAGTGTCCTGGTTCACTGCCACCTAGACCAACTGAGAGCTGGGATGTGGGAGCCTGGAAGCTCCAGCCCTGCCTCTCTTGGGGGCTGGGAGCGAAGTTGGGTGTTTAGGAGCTGAAGATCCTGCAATTGCAGGAGCTTCAGCTCTCCATAAACCACCGGGCAGGCTGCCAAGATATGGGGAAGCCATTCAGCAGCCTGACAAGAGGAAAAATGAACCCATTGGCACCCCAGCTGCTGTCCTGGTGACTTGCTGGGACTCTGCTGTGCTTTGCTGCAAGGGAGCTGCCTGCACAATTCATACAGGAGTGAGCCCACAGGGAAGCATCTGCAGGGACCCAAGGAGATGGACTCCATCTCCCAAGTGTGCAGAAATAAAGTCCTGCAACCACCCCAAAGCAATTCACAGGAGGCACAAAGTTCATGGGCTGTGATGGAGGGGGCTTGCTGGGAGTTTCAGTTCCTTAGGTCTGATTAAAGGCTGGAAAGATTTAAAATATATCGAAGCAAACCCTGGTGCATGTCTTGCTCACATGAGATTAGGGGAGTATGAAGAGAAGCTAGGAGACAGCAGTTGGCTTTCTTTGGAACAAGATATGTTTCCTAAGATCAGCTTTTCTCCTAACAATTTTTGTGGTATTCAAAGACCTAAAACATTGGCAACGTCTTTGCTTTATTTCCTTCTCTCTTCCTGATGTAGATTGCATGCTTTTGGACTTTTGATCTTTTAAGCTAAATTTACCGTGCTTGATAAAACTACCAGTAAGTGTTTTTGATGTGGGAAGGAAAAGCTGTATGATCCCTTCTGCACTGGGATCTGGGGCAGTTGTCAGTAACTGCAAGGGAATAGACTCAAGATCTTAAATGATCTGTCCTGCACTCCCACTCCAGCATGAGGCAGAGAGTTATTGTGGAAATGCTGCAGAAGAAACTATGAGAAGTTGCAAGCTGGTAAAGAGCTGGAGGAGTTCTTATGACCTGCAATGTGAACCACTGATTGCTACAGCCACTCAAACTGCCTTGCAAAACTGTACCATGTGATCTTTCTTCCACTGAACACCAAAGAAAGAGAAGTCAAGGCTGACACCTGAAAAACAAACCTGTCTGTATTTTTTTGTACTCAGCCACAAGAGCAATTGTGTCAAAGTCTTTTGGGAGGTCTGGAAGGAGGAATGTCGTTTTTGTGATTTTTTTTCTTCTTCTTTATAATTCTTCCACTCCATACAACAAAGAGCCTCGCTGCAAATACTTGTACTGTCTCTGCATCTCTCCAGTCCCTCAGAAAAAGTCTGCCATGCACTGGCTCGCTGTGCTGGCAAGAGTGTGGGAACACCTGGTGAAAAGACAAGGTACTCCCCATCTGAGCCCATGTCACATCTCCTCCACTCCATGCTCTCACACGGCCTGCACTTCTCCATCCCCTCTAAAGGGGGAGTGTGGTGTCCCCATGCCCCCCCGCAATGGGTACCTACCTGGGCCTATGCCTTCAGAGCTCTGCTCAGAGCACCATGAAATCCTTCACCTGATGCCACATGTCATGCCTCACATCACTTTGCTGACCTGAGTCTCACACTTTACCCATAGCAGTATACATGGAGATTGTGTTCCAAATGGAATTAGGGTCACGTAATATTGTGCCACAGAACACATGCCAGGTCAGAGACAAGCCCATGGAGTGCAGTTAGTGAAAAAACACAGGGCAAGGTTCGGAGAGAAAACACCCTGGCATCACAAATGCTAGCTAAGAAAGCCTGAGCGGTCACCTACATTTCGTTATTTTTCATTTCATATTGCACCCCAGACCCTCATACAAATTTCATGCTCCCATTTTAAGGACTATTTGACTTGGATACAAAATTGTGAGCTTACTGCTGGCTTTCATTTGACTGCATTTATTTGAGGTTTCCCCCTTCCAATTGCTTCCCTGTGACCAATTTTACTATTCAACCACACAAAACTCAACTTACACTGTTAGAGGAGACCTCTCTAGTTCACACAACCAGTTGTTTTCACCTCAAAGACCCGTTGAGACCAAGGGATGCAGGTTTCATAAGCACTGGAGGAAGAGGATGGGAAGTGCACATCAGTGGGGCTTGCAGACCCAGGGTTTGGGCACAGGCACGGAGCAACACCCACCCCAAACTGTCCTGGGGTACATCAGAGGAGTGGGCTAGGTACCTTCCTGTCTGCAGATGGTATGGAAAGATTATGTGCCTATGGATGAGCTCTGCCCAAGCCAGTGGGCCTCAGAGACACCGGCACACCATGATGCTGCATATGCCTTGGAACTGGAGATTATTTAAAAAAAAAAAAAAAATCATGCTATTATTCTGCACATGCTACAAGGTGGTTGGGACCCTATTTGGACTCAGAATGACATAATCTGAAGTAAGAAAGGTGGTCTGACTCAAATGTAGAACACACAAAATGAAATGAATTTTGTTCCATATTCTTATCGGCTGACCCTGGAAATTTAGGCTGGAGCAGGGACCCTCCTCATTTTTATAAGTTATAGGCCGATAGCAGTGCCCAGGGAGTTCTGTGTTGCTCTGGGTGAAGTGTGATTGCTCTGATGTGTCTTAAAGTTTTCCCAATATGAATTTCAGCCAGTCCTGTATAACACAGCACAAGCAGAGTATGACAGTACAAAATCTACCTCTGTTCAGGGCAACAAAGCTGGTGAAGGGCCTGGAGCACAAGTCCTATGAGGAGCGCCTGGGGGAACTGGGGCTGTTCAGTCTGGAGAAGAGGAGGCTCTCTACAACTACCTGAAAGGAGGCTGTAGTGAGCTATCTTCTCCCAGATAGCTAGTGATAGGATGAGAGGTAACAGCCTCAAGCTGCGCCAGGGGAGGGTTAGGTTGGATATTAGGAAAAAACTATTCTCAGAAAGAGCGGTCAGGCATTGGAACAGGCTGCCCAGGAAGGTGGTGGAGTCTCTGTCCCTAGAGGTGTCCAAGAAGCGTAGATGTGGCACTTAGGGACTACTGAACTTGCCATTACTGTGCTTGGCACCGGTGGAGTGCCCAAGGCTGATGGCCATGCAGACATCCTACAGACTATGGAGCTTATCTGGTAAGGGTAAGCATTCCCTACAGATCAGAACAGGAGATGACTCCTCAGCAAGGTGATCCTCAGTGGAGGAACTTGCTGTGGTATGGTTGGTGTATTGTTGGAAAGGCTTTCTGTAGCAACAAAATTTCAGTAATAAGCCAGTTTCACCAATAAGCCTGTTGGTGGTGTGTGTGTGCAAGGGGGCAACAAGAGACAAAGAGAGAGCAGAAAAACAAACTATAGTGCCTGAGCTGTAGTAGGATGCTGCAACTGGGCAAACTGAGAATTGGAGATATTTGTGCTGAAGAGTTCGGATTGCCCTCCAGTGGCCAAATGGGATTTCAGATCGCAGCACAGGTCAAAAGCAATGTCAAGAAAAAAGAAATTCTGAGGAAGAAAAAAACAGGAACTAGAAACAGTTCTTTATTACATCCATCTGTTGTGTATTTTAAACGCTAGTTGCATCTCTATCATCGTCATGGCAGTACATCTCTTACAGATACCTAACATTTGCCATTTTCCTTTTTGGTCTTCACTTCTGTATTATCACTTTCCTGTGACTACACAGACCTTCACAGCTGTCACCAGCTGAGCATGCAGTTGCTGAGACCATTGCTGGCAGACAAGGGTGGGACAAATGTGTGTATAAGGCCAAGGTGAGCAGTCAGTGCTGTATCCAGAGAGACAGGCCAAACAGAATTGCATGCAGCATCAAAAATGGTCTCCTTAAAAGCCCAAGGCAGATCATCAGTAATAGAATACACATAAAAATAGTGCAGAATACTTCTGAATCAAATCTAGAGTCAGGAGCCCTTCTTCTCTCATCACTGGACCTTGCTGGCACTGATAGGAGGAAACATGGGAGCTAGTACAGCACTGTATACATAACCTCTCCTGGTTATGTGCCTCCATTCATCTTCCTCCTCTAAAAGTAAATACAGGGCCTCTGCAGGCTGACCTCTCGCAGTAGGGAAGTAAGACAAGAGAAGTTTGATGTGCTCAGGTTGTTTTTCCTGAGACAACACTTTCTCCATATCCATTTTGGACCAAACCTCAGCTTTTGTCTTTTGGCTGCACATCTGAACCCCTCACGAACGTTGCTCCTGAAAGACGTTCCAACACCAGCCACCAGTTAGAACAATGCAGAATAAGATGGAAAGACTATATGAAGGGAAATCAGCTCCTGGTTCTTCCTGGGTTCATTCAAACGCCCTTGGTAAATGCCCTTTGCAGAAACCTCCTGCTGCTGCAGAGTTGTTACAACCAATGGGCAACGCAGCGAACCCTGTCAGTTGTAGCTCAGAGGCTTGAGTGGCAGCCAGAGATGCCTCTTCCTCCAAGGACAGAAAGCGGTTTGGCACTTGGCCAGCCAGTTCCAGATGTTTAGGTGCTGGTTGCAATCTAAGGGTTCAACAGAGCTCTGTCACACTGAGACCATCAGTCACAGAAATACAGGGCTGGAATGGATGGCGAGAGAACAACCTCATGCCATGCATTTGGCTCTCCTGGCATGTGAGTGTCTGACTTGTCCTCAAAAATCTCCAATCACAAGATTAACAAGCCTCTCTGGATTTTCCTAACAGTAAAAGGTGTTTCCTGATACCTAAGCTTTGACATAAATTAAATCCATTCTTCTCATACCCTTTATGGACATAATTCATCATAATCTTTTACAGTAATGTTTTAAGAACTGGAAGTCTTTCATCATGTCTCATCTTAAGATGCTTTTTTTCCTAGATTAAAAGAAAAAAGAAAAAAAAAAAAAGTTCCCTGAACCTTTTCTCATAGGTCATGTTTTCCAAATTTCTCATTATCTTTGTTGGTCTCTTCTGGCTCCTCTCTAATGAGTTTCCATCTCTCATCAAGTGCACAGCCCCAGAGCAGATACAGTACTCCCATACAGACCTCACCCACACTAAGTAAAGTTGAAAAATTACCTCCTGTGGATTACGCAACACTTCTGTTGTTAGATGCTGAGACCGGCTGTGGGTTTTTCTGCTTTCTTTACAACATACTGTTGTTAGTTTTTTTTTTTTAATTCAAGGATTGTCAGTCCTTCATTAGCTTCATCTCCTGTTCTGTAATACTGATTAAATGTGTTGTAAAATTGAGACTTGAATGGGATGTAAATATGTGGATATCATAGAGTCATAGAATCATTTGACTTGGAAGGGACATCTGAAGGCCATCTAGTCCAACTCCCCTGCAGTGAGCAGGGACACCTACAGCTGGATCAGGTTGCTCAGAGCCCTGTCCAGCCTGACCTTGAAGATCTCCAGGGACGGAGGATTCACCACCTCTCTGGGCAACCTGTGCCAGTGCTTCACCACCCTTATCGTAAAAACCTTTTTCCTTATATCTAGTCTAAATCTCCCCTCTCTCATTTCCCCATGTCCTGTCAAAAAAGGAGTCTGTCCCCCTCTTTCTTGTAGCCCCCCTTTAGATACTGAAAGGCCGCTGTCAGGTCTCCCTGGAGCCTTCTCTTCTCCAGAGGGAACAGCCCCAGCTCTCTCAGCCTGTCCTCACAGGGCAGGTGTTCCATCCCTTTTGTGGCCCTCCTCTGGATGCACTCCCACAGCTCCATGTCCCTCCTGCACTGAGCACTCCCCATCTGGACGCAGCACTCCAGGTGGGGTCTCACCAGCGCGGAGCAGAGGGGCAGGATCACCTCCCTTGCCCTGCTGGCCATGCTGCTTTGGATGCAGCCCAGGATGCAGTTGGCTTTCTGGGCTGCGAGAGCACACTGCTGGCTCATGTCCAGCTTGTCATCCACCAGTACCCCCAAGTCCCTTTCGGCAGGGCTCTGCTCAACCCTTTTGTCAATGGTATAACTGTGGCAGCAAAAATGATGTAATAAGAGCAACAAGGACATACTCAGGACCAACACATAGGCTGAGCACTGGTGTATGTAGACTGGAGAGAGCTAATGTGCCCATTATGCATTAACTTTACTTTCTGTAGAAATCTAAAACGTTGTTTTTATTCCACTTTACGACTGTTAAGCTCCTGTTTGCACTGCTGTATCATTCAGCACCCACACAGTCAGATATATACTTCTTACCTCTCTAATTTTCATTTGCTCTTCATTTGTTTTATGAAGAAATAGAATAAGATCAGCAAGTGTTTGAAAACATTTAGTTCCTGACCCTATCCCTAGCAGTTCCCTCACCTAACCTTGCGAATGTCTGTAGGAACAGGATCCTAAATCTTGCCACCATCTTACACAAACAGTGTTTAGAGCACATATCTGTAGATACCGCAAGGGTGTGGATGTGCAAATAGTGACAACCTAAAAAATTATGTAGTAGAGATTTAAAAATATATCTCCCTTTTTGATCTAAAATGTTGTCATCTTGTAGTCATATTTAATGTCCTAGACGCTGGATATGCAGAGGCTAGAGATGTGGGACACTGGGTGGGTACTGCCTAAGATGACTCTTCTCCAATTAAATTCTGTAAGGACTTTCTCTCCCTTAACCAGTGAATATTTGCTTATTCTTGTTTTATGGAGTAACATTTAGCCATCTAATTGTTCTATAAATACTGCTCTGTAACAGCTATCTGTTCAGTTAGTTTGGTTCAAAATAAGATTTCTATAAAACTTGCTAATGCTAGTGCACTAAAAATATTCGGGTACTTTTAGTTTTTACATCAAATACATTTTACTACCCAGCAAAAACACCTGGAAAAGACACAGGGAAGTCATTGTGAGGACTATGGAAACCACACAGGAAAACAAAATGCTTTGTCTTTTTTTATAATATTCACATCACTTGTCCCCAAAGATCAAAATTAAAGCATAGATCTAGGAAAGCCCAGACAGATAAAAGGATTAAGTGAATCTAGACACTTTAGCTAGGGAGAAGTTTTGTAAAGCTGTCCAAGAGAAGGTCACTGGTGACCTTGAATATTTAGACATATGACTCATATATAAACGGATACTTTAACCATCAAGAAAAAAAAGATGAATCATTTGTTGGCCTCTCTTTTTTCTGTCTCTGCCCTGGCAAAAAAAAAAAAAAAGAAAAGAAAAGAAAAGAAAAAAACCTTCTGCAGTGATTTTATTTTCCTTGTGTTTAATCCTTCTATCAATCTACAGTAAAGGACCATACTTGAACTGAGAGGAATGGATAATTTCTATTTTACAGTAGCATATGTTAAAAGGGAGCCTTGGGCATAGAAAGAGGGGTATGGGATTCTCTTTGCTGCTTCACCATTTTAGCAAGTTCTTTTGGGCTCTGACAAACTGAGATTTCATAAACCAGTTGCTGGGGGAGAACAAGGATAGAGCAGAGCTCAGAGATCTCATACGGGTAATCACACCAAGGAAAAATCTTAGGCTTGAGCTATTTTTAAACTGTTCTCTTCAAAAGCCTCCCAAAAAGAGGATACTTGGGCTCCACACAATGAGCATGTATTTGGCTCAGAGGCATGAATCCACAGGACTTCTGCTTGTGACAGATGAAAATCATCAAAAGACTAGAAAAGGGTCTCCAGTTTGACGGTGTTACTTAAATTCCTCAGTGGATTCACACAGGCCACAATTTTCACCTGGACCTGTGCACTGCTCTGCATCCTCCGTATGGCCAATGTGGCAGTATTGCCTTGGCACCAACAAATGCCAACTACAGTTCTTACCTTCAGCTGAGTGTCTTGCTTCTTCCAGCCTTTCACTGTTGCAAAGCCGGATGGGATTTCACGCAGTGAGGCATATTTATCACTTACCTGTCTCCTGTTGCAGGACACTTTGCCCCGCTACACAAAAAAAGTTGCAGCAGCTGCTATCCAGGTTGGGTCATATCAGATGAACTTTGTTTGCTGCGATGAGTTGTAAAAAGAAGTAGGCAGCTGGTCTGAATCCCCAGTTCCAAGTAATGAAAGTTGGAAAACACATTTAGATAGCTCCAACACACTGATAGTGAAAGACAGAAATGACAGCTTTTTTCTTTTTTAACAAATCTTTTTTTTGGCTTCTTCATGAAATTCTTTCTTCGTTCAGAGACGGCCTTGGCAATCACATCACGGAAATGCACTCATGAAATTCAATCCGGAGAACAAAAGCTGGCATCCTTGTTCCCGTGGATTTGATCTGAAAGTCTGTGTGATTGCGACACTAACACCTCACATCTGTTGCAGGGCAGATTTGTTTCTGGTAGCTGGGATAACCTTTCTCACCCGCCATTGTGGGCTGGAAAGTTCAGCATCATGATTCATAGTGGAGACACAAGTATTTGGGGAAATATTCTCTGAAAGCAAATCCATGGTGGAATGGTTCAGCCCTACTAACACAGAACCTCTCCAAAAGCAATTACTGATCAAAGCCAAAATCGCTTGCAGAAATCCAAAGAAAATCATTGTACCATGATAATGTCTATCAGATCTGCCCACTACTGTAACAGAAGTTTGCAACTACCTACCAAGAGGAAGTACTGAAAGAGGGCAGATATGGGTTATTCTTTTTTAAATAAGTAAATAAATAAATGCAATTAAAATTTAAAATACATGAATGCATCAGTAATATGATTTGTTTCAGCTGGAAAACCCATAGATTCAGTATCTCAGGAAAATAAGAGAAAAGGTGCAGGTAAGCTCTGATTTAAGACAGCAAATTCAATGGTAGGCTGTCAGGACTTCTGCAGGCACGGGAGACAGCCCTCACTCAGCTCTACACACAGCTGGGGAATAGCTGGAGTCTGCCGAGTGCTGCCATTTACTGTGCCTGTCTCATTCAGTCACTTCCAGCTGCCTTCCCTCTAGCCATGGAAAACCTTGACCCTATCAGTCAAAAGACCTCATCGCGATGTTTCCCCACATCTTGAATCTAATATGCTTCCTAATTTATTATTGTGACTTACATGACAGACATCTAATTCCCTTGGATTTAGTGGGAGTTTGGTTTTGTTTTCTGTTAAAAAGAGATGAAGAATCAGTGTTTCCTCACTCTTTTTTTGTTTTGTTTTGTTTTGTTTTTTTGGCTGAAGACACGCAACCATCCCTTTGTGAGGATTTTATTTACTTGTAGTTTGTTTGGGGAGTTTGTTTCCAGGGGAATACTAGGCAAGAGAGTAATAGTCCCTTACAAGCCTATTCTCACAAGGAAGTGTTGCCATAGCCATAGCTATACCAAGCAATCTCTCTGTACACCACAGGACAGTGACCCTAAACACATACAATACTGAAATTGGTTGCTGTTGGTTCTTTCATGGTATCTATGATAATAAGGTTAATATGCACGGTGTCGATACCACCTTTTGCAACTCAATTTTGTTGTGCTTTACAGCATCTGTTCTCGCAGTACCCCATCTCTATTTCATCTCCCTTTTACCAGAGCTAGGACAGGGCTAAATGTGTGGCTGCCCTTCCTCAGCAATTCTGCTGGACATGAGGATCCCAGGAAGGAGATTTTACTGGATGAGGGGGCTGAAGCCTAGGAGATTAGGGAAGAAGACTCTCTGCCCTCAGTGTCCTCCATAAGCTGTTCCAGGTCTATCATCGGATCAGATTTGGAAATCAGGTGACAGTGGAGCTGTCCCACTGGCGTCTGTCAGCCTCTTGGGTGCCACTGATCCCTTGCCCAAAATGTGTAAGAGTGCTGTGGTACTTGATGATATTGTGATACCTTTGTCGCGCAGCAGCACTGTGAAACATTCAAGCAATATCCATAGGAGCATAGATAGAATGGCAGGAATCTGGGAAGAGTTAAAATTGGTTTGTTTTCACAACAACATCTGGGCTTGAGTGACTCTTCTTTAGAAGCTGAGCTGTTTTCTTTGCAGGAGAGACTTCAGGCAACCCCTCCTGTACTTGCAGTGGTCCAGCTGCAGCACTCCTGTGAGCTTCTTCCATCTTTCATTCGTGGAGGATGGAGATCGGTCATCACCAATAACACCTATTGTGTTCAGTGCCAGTTCATGATGTCAACTATCTTTAAGAAAGAAATAATGCCATGATCACTGTGTTCAGCCACTAAATTTCCCCCAGGCAGAAAAGTTTTGGGGCCATTTCCAAGCCTAACCTAGTCACCCCAGCATGAAATACTTTCTTTAATCTGCACAATCTAGCTTTCCTTTTCACAAATAAAGCGTACATGCTTTATTAAAAACATGTTTCTCTGAGTACATATTTGAAAGGGTGTGTTCACCAGGGATGTTGTTCATTAACATTTTTGCATTCCTGTTAGCTTTTTATCTCCTGCTTAAAATTAAATTGATAATTGAGAAAGGCAAACAGTACTTTAATTTATGAGCCTGCTGCAAACAGTAAGGCAAAGACTTTTTAAAAAGATTCAAGTCTGACCCATTTACCCGTTAAATTACTGCTTTCAAACTGCATTGTCCCACTCCACTTTGTTGCAACTGAAAGATGCCAAAATAGATGTTTTCTGTTAAAGATAATTCTTCCATTCCAATGCTTTCTTGATATGATGATTAGAGAAAAATAATTTTCACAAGGTCTGTATGCGTCAGGAAACGATGGGGTTTTAACTGCAGGTGAAAAAAATAGTGTTTTCCATCCATGCTTTCAGATAGTTCAGTCGTGCTTCTATCCCTGTGCAGCTGCTCTGTCACTGGTTTCTTTCATTCCTCCTCAATGGCCCTCCTGAATTAATCAGTAAGGTATCTTCTTTCCAGCCTTACCACGAAGAGAGTGTGACAGCCAATGCACTCATCTCAGACATCAGGGGTGCTTTGACTCTTCACATCCAACCCCACCATTGTCCAAGAGGCTCCCAAATGCCCCCTGCACACGGACAGCCGTGGGGAGACCTCACAGGTTTGCTTCATACAGCATTCCTTGGCCACGTTAGCACTGATAGAGAGATTAAATGAAAGCACAGCAGGTGCTGACCGCAGGGTTATGGAGAGGCCATCTAAAGACTAGGTACGTTTGGCTTTTCAACAAAAAGCAAGCCACGGCTGTGAACAAACATTACTGTTGTCTGTAAATGTAATAGGAGGGTAAAAAACAGAGAGGGAAAAGAACAGCTTGAGTCAAAGTACACAGTTCAAGTGCATGTAAACTGGTCATCACCACCCTTACTCGGGGAATCATAAGCCTGTTTCTCAGTGCTAGAGGAGCCCTGTGCTGGACGGCTCTTCAAATTGATGCAGCGAGGACAAGAAGTCTGTCTGCTTCTGGGATGGGCCTCAGTAAGATCTTGGATGCAGCCACATGATACTGCGGTTATAAATCGGAGAATGGAACGTCATGACCATGTCTTCAGGCCCCCTTGAGCTTCTGAGGAACTGCCAAGAAGTCAGAAGAAGTTAGAACGTTGTGGGTGACATGTGCTTACAGAGGGCAAAATGGAAGAAGGAAAGAACATGAAGATGCAGGGAGGAAGTCCTGGGGGTCCTCAGAAGAAGTCCTGGGGGTCTCCAGCCACAGCTGTATCTGCTTGTGATAAGCAGTTATGTCTGCTTGTGATAAGCACTTTTAGACACAACCGTAATCAAACCCCACAGTCTTCATCACTTACTTTTAAAATTTGTATAAACTTAAAATATCTGATAAGACAATTAAAGACACCATTTCTTTCCTGCTCTGTTAATGACATGGGAAGAGAATTGACCCTGTCTGTGAGAGCTCACATCACAGTGTGCTTGTCGTGCTCTGCACTCTCTACACTGTGCAGTGCAGAGCCTGCATGGCAGCAGCAGCAACCAGCATCACCTCTCTCCTGTAAGTACCGACCATCCCTCAGCACAGGCATCTGCAGTTCATTATCTCTGTGAGGAGGAAATCGAACATTATGCTATGCTGAATTACAAAATGTCCCTAAGCATCTTGTATAAAGGAGCAGAAAGCGAATACAAATTGCAAAGGAAATAAATCCCAGAAAAAAAGTACAAAAGAAACAATACCGAATTTATTAAACTTGACATTTTTTTTTTTTTTTTTTCCCACTTCACAAAAATTTCAGAAATCTCTAGGAAAACGTAATGGGCAAGAATGCGTTTGTTCCACTCGGAAACGAGCTTCCTGAAAACCCTACAAAATAGCACAGAATCCAGCTTTGGCAACACAGGAAAAAGTAACCAGTGGTTGATAAAGAAACCACTAAATGATCTGCACCCAGCACTTCAGTATTTTGCTTAAAGTTTGCTTTGTCAGGGAGGAAAGGCAGGAGCAGAGTTGCCTGCCAGATTACTCACCGATGGCAAGAGGATGTGAATCAATGTTTGCAAATCTGGAGTGTGCTGAAAGAAGATATATATTGAACTGAAACAAAAGGTTAAACTGCCAAGGACTGTGATTTTTTTCCAGGATTTATGTACAAAACTAGATCATAGTCTGAGTCTGAATCTGAAAATAGTCATGGGTGCAGTGAACTTAGTAGGTTCAGTAGCATCTGATCAGTTTGTGCTCCTGTGCCGGTTGTGCACGAGTTCTACACCCAAATTCAGTCTCATTTGTTGGTCAGCTCTAACTGTGCACCAAGAATTGGCTATAGTGGCAAAACTGCACAGAGAAATGCATGCTCAAGTGGATCCTGAACTGCGCATGGCTCTTCCAGTGTTATCCAGTCTTACTTTGGGGCGATTTTCCTCAAGTTCCTACATGCCAGCCCTGCCTTGCTGGCTCCTGCAGTGCCATGGACACGATACTCGCTGGGCTGGAAAGATGGGCAGGGGGCTGCAGAGGTGCAATGGAATTATCGACGTTTGATGCAATCAAATGTTTTACATGTGAAGAGGTCTGTAGTGAGGGAAGAGGGCAGAAGCCTTTCTCAGGAGCTGATGCACACTCTGTCCTACACCATGGGGCTTGCAAAGGCTGTGGAGGAGCTGCTGTGGTGGGTGGTGTGGGGAAGACAGTAGTGGGCAGGCAGCCCTAGCCCAGCACCAGAGGCTGCCCTCGCTATTAACACCTTCATGCCAAGAGGGAAGTGGGTTTTATCTGCCTTCTGAGGACAGATGTTGTGCCAGCCATGCAGTAACAGACTGTATAGTGAGCCGTAGTTACGTGCCCATGGTTTGTCACACAAGGTACTCTCTACGCCAAACACCTCAGCAACAATGCCAGCTATCAAGGGGTGAGGAGAAGGGACAGCTAAGAGATCAAAAAAAAACCCTCAGTAGAATGTGTCATCCAAAATAGTGAAGTTTTTGGTTTCTTTTTCTTGCGTGGTCTCAGAAAAGTATAGGACTGGCTGTCCAGGGAGGACCAGTTGTTACTCTTTGTTTACTGAAGTCCTGCACATCGTTTAACATGCACTCTGGCTTAGACAGACAGACAATCAGATAGATAGATAAGCAGACAGATAAAATCTGTGTTAATACTTTTTGTTTTCAGAATTGTTCCCATTTTCCTCCTTTTCCACCTTTTTTTTCTCTCTTGATTGGTAAGAAAAACAAAGAAACAGTTTCGGAGGATGGGGAGAGAAAGGACAAAACCAGAAAAAAGTTCTTGTCTGCTGAAATTCAAACAACAAATCAAGGCATCTATTTTTATGGTTGTTTCTTTAGAAGAAATGAACACTGAGATTTCAAGAAAAAGGCTAATAAGCACTAAGAAATTGACTATTTTTTTCCCATTTGAAAAATTTTAATTGGCTTCATGGAAGTGCTTCTCAAAGAGGTAACCAAAGAGATATGAAAACATATGTATTAGGAGTTCATATTTACAGCGATTTCTCTCTAAAAGTCATGCACCACTGTAAGGCTGTCTAATACAGCAGTGCCTGGGGACAGGATGGGAGGGAATGTTGGTGTGTACCTTAATCCCAGGAGGAAAATATCCCCTTCAATCTTTTTTGCATTTACTCAAAAAGACCTAAACCCACCTTGATTCTCTGTACTCCAGGCCAGCCAAAAGGAGAGCCAAGAACTCAAGGATATTTTTCTCCCAAAATAGCATACTTCCCCACTCAAAAGAGAGAGAAAAAAAATCCCATCAGTCTGACAGCCTTCCAGGAAGCAATGGGATTAATTTATCGTTGCCAGGGACCGAGATCTGTTTCTTTAGGCACCAGCAAGAAAGGGGCTATTTTACATCCCTGCTTACTTGACTAATGAATATAAGAGACTGCTTAGCAACCTCTCATCAAGCAACATGAAACTCACCTTCCTAAAATCAGACTTACCAAAATGTATTGCAATCATTTCACTCTGTTTGATGTGTGTTAATAGGGAAAAATATGACACTACCACATGTTATATGGACACATTTTTTCCATGTTTTATAAAGTCTTCAGGTTCTTTAAAGGTACATTTTTATTTAATGTTAGTTATCTACTTTTTCCTTTTCTACTCAAGAAGCCTTTCATCTGTTATTTCCTCATAAAAATGTTGTTATACTCAGTGTATTAAGGTATATTTTCCCCATTCTGCTTCATCAACAAAGAACTCTTAGATTATAGCAAAACTGGTTTGGCCTGGGGGAAAGGAGGCAGATCAAATGCAAGAAATAAATAATATAGACAGGTCATAAGAAGTTTCATTGAAGTGAACCCAAATGTGACAACTGCCATCTCAAAGTCATCAGCCCTTAAGGGATGAACAAGCAGGCTCTGCTTTCTCTGGAAGGCTTAATCCAGAGGGCAGTTCCATGTGAAGGACAATGCCCTGCCATCCCAACAACAGTACCTAGTCTGCACCGGACTATTCCTGCTCAGCAGGAAATTGGGGGCACCTCAGTGTGAGGCTAAAGCAGGGGCAGAAAGCAGACTGCTTGGCGGCCTCCTGCGCCCAACTACAGCCCAAACCAGGAGGGCAGACCTGGGCTCGGGTAGTTTGGTCATGTAGGCAGCTGATGGGCAGAGAGGAGAGCAGCTTGTTTCGGCTTCTGCCTGAGGGCAAAACACTCCCTCCCAACACACACTGGTAGCTGGCTGCTCTGGTTTGCAGTTGCCTGTGGTGAAATCCCAGATCTCTTTCTATTGAAGTTTTTAAAAGTGGTTCAAGCTGCTTGGAGAGGCACCTGGCTTTCCAGGCAAATTACTAGAATAGTTTCTTCACATTAATTTTTCCCCTCTGCCTGGAGCCAGCAGGTAACATCTGGAAAACATACAAAACAGAGAGCAAGTTGTCATTTCAAAGAGGTCAGTAGCCTCATCTGGGCTGGCCCTGTGTGTGCTGCAGCCCTGCTGCTGCGGAAGATCTGCAGGAGCAGGGCCAGCACCCCAAGGGTGCTCCACTCCCCCACCACACACACCTCGGGCTGCTCTGCAGCAAAGGGAGGAGGGGGAATGCCTCACCACTCAGGGAAAGAGCAGCCTGTGGTTTTTTTTTTTTTAACAAGAACAATTTGAGCTGCTGGGTGGCGTTGGTTAATTCCAGCAGGAGGTGTTCATGGTATAAGGGAGAAGTCAGCACATCACCGCATGACACCATTCTCACCATGTTGGCACAGCGCCCTGCTGAGCGTTCACCAGCCTGCAGCCAGGGTCCATCAAAGCCACATGCATGTGGTTAGGGCTGCACTGGTCCTGGCAGCCAGCCCTGCTGAGGACAAGCAGTCTCCCTTGTGCTGACACCTCAGGATGGACTTTACACCACAGTGACAGCATTTGCACAGCTTTTTCTCAGCCAACAGCAGGTACACAGCAAGGTCTTGTTTGCTGCAGGTACAGGGATTAGTCTGCTCTGCTTCTGCCTCTCCCATAGAAGTAGTGTTGGAGCCCTCTAGAGAACTGGGGGATGTTGCTTTTCTCCTTTACAGATCTAGCCCGAATAATCGAGTATCTAGGAAGAACAATTTCTATCACAGATCCCATCTCCACTATTTTAATTAAAATGAAGAAATAGACACAGATCTCCAAACTATTAGTGGCAGGGTTAAAAAAAATTAATGACCACAGGATCTTAGGGTCTGCAGCAGTGGGTCTGCCATACAGAAACTCAAGATCATCAATTTAAAAAATATATATAGTGCTCTAGAAGTGTGAGATTATTGCATTACCAAAACATAGCATATGCAATGTGGGTGCTCTGGCCTTGGCCCCTCCTCTCTTCACTGGCGAAGCCCCTCTCATGGTAAGACAGGTGGAGAACCCACTTCTCTCACTTTTTACTATGCCAGTCTAAGAAATTTGCCCCTAGAGAAGTGGCCGCATGGCCAGAAGTTGACCAGGGATTCCTGCTGTTGTTGTGTTTTGGAATATGGCCTCGGGCATGGCGCTCATGCAGCCAGCCAGCCTGCAGTTCCTCTCAGCTGGGAACACAGGCTGAGGAGTGCGCATCCAGCTGCACCCCCTGGGAAGACTTCCGTGCTTGCCAGATTTTATGAACGTGTTTGATAAAAGGTCCCAGATTCCAAGACTACAGCAAGAGCAGGAATGAGATGGGACCTGCCTGAGCTATGTGACTCTCCATATTTTTGGCACAACCTGATGTACAAATAAAACTATGTTATGCGTAGGAACTCATAAAAAACAAATCAACTTAGTTTTACTTCGAGTGTACTATAAAATCTATGAGAAATGTTAAGGGGAAAGTTATTTAAAATTTGCAGAGATGTGTTTGTTTTGACTTGTTTGACAATGGACACGAAGGATAAGGAACTTCTAACATTGTCTCACTAAAGGCTTACAAAAAAGTTAAAGTAACATCACAGCCAGGCATTTCAAAATAATGCATAATATTTTATGGAAATAACTTACAGTCATAGTTAAATCAAATTTTCTTTCAACACAACTAGTATTGTAAATGAGCTGAAAATCAAATTCATGTCAACAAATGATTTAACAAGCAGCATTATACAGGTTGTGCAATGACATGTGCGAGGGCTGCTACTGACAGGCCAACAAAGCCTGAGCTGTTCCAGTTCTAGGAACGGTTCAAGGACGCCTCGGTGGCCAGTCCAGCCCTCGCATGCAGTCAGGGCCCTTGCTTTTGGACTGGGCTGTTGCAGAGAGAGTTGGTGTGATTGGCAGACAGAAGTAGGTGCGAGCAGCTCTCTGGAGCTCACAGAAGAATAGCTGGTGTGGGAGAAAAAGCCTCTTTGCTATGCATGTAGAGGCTTTTCTCTCAGAGGACATGGCACAATTACAAAGGAGGAAACTAGCCTCAAAAAAAGCATAGCAACTTTGAGGAAAACCACAGTATTTTTCAGCAGGTGATGGGAAGCTGATGGAGGAGAAGCAGAAGAGCAGTCGGGAGGTGAGGGGTGGCCAAGGGCCAGAGACAGAAGGTATAGGCAGGTACATCAGAGACTCAAAAAGCTGGAGATAAACAGCAGGGCACTGTTTTTCTTTGAAGTATTATGTCCTGAGTGTTTCCTGTTGCCTGTTTCTTCCTTCAAGTTCCTGGCAAAAAAAAAAAGCTTTAAGAAGCTGAGAAGAATGGAGGCAAAAAATCCAGATGATCCACATGAGAGACCTCCAAGGTGGACCAAAGACATACGCTCCTGAAAAGACAACTCATGATGCTGCTGCCAAACAATACAGAATACAAAGCATAAAGTACTTTACCTGTATTGTGGGAAACTTTCAAAAGACAAGTATGTGGAACATGATCAGTGCTTTCCTCTGCTTATAAATCAACAACAAATAAAATGGCACAACGATTAATTTAGTTGGTTTGTTTTGCTTCATATGTGGTCTTCCAGAATGCCAGCAGCATGGATGCTGAGCCAAACCCTAACCAAAAATACCTGTTTCTCTGGAATCCAAGGGAGACTGCAGATTCACCTTTAAACCCCAGCCTTCCCTTGAAGTTTTGGTTCAGGGAGCTAACCTGCAGTCACATGTGCTGTGGTAAGTTTTGGCTCAGGAGGCAGGAAACCTGGAAGATCTCAAGATTTTACCCTAAGCTGACAGTTCTGAATGTGCCTGGAAGGCACAGTATTTTCTTTCTCTGAGTGTCTTAGGAAAAAATAAGTTTTGTTAAAAATAAAAATAAAAACTGCCATGTGTTATACAATGGCTTGTCTGGGCGTCCCACCAAACTGTTATCCAGCTCTGAAGAACACTATCTCTCTTTAGCTCTGATCCACCTCTGTAATAATTCTAGTAAGTGGAGTTAGATGTTCTGCCAGTCAAAGGAAAATCATCCCTACTAATGATGAATCTGTCCAAACAAAAATTAATTTTCTGAGCTGGCATGTTTCACCGAAGTAGTTTTGCTGCTGTCTGGCCTGAGTAATACTGCATTTGCTCTTCTTTCATTTTCAGCCAGTATCACATATACTGGAGCAAACTTGCTCACTCAGAAGTTGTCACGTCTACTTAGGAATAGGGATTATAGGCGTTTCAGAAAACCGAATTTAAAGTATGTCAGTGAGCTACCTTGCAGCCTGTTTCTTCCTTCTTTAGCACAAAGGGATGACATACAATCATGTGAAGAAGTAGTTTTGCTTACCTGGTCAGGTTAAGATTATAACCATGGTTTCTAAATGTTTCCTTAAGTGCCAACCTGTCCAATGCTCTTTTTACATCTACTTGGCTGACATATGAAGCTTGAAACCAAGATTTCCAGTTGTTCAGTAAGCCAGAAGAGGTGCTCAGGGTTGTTCCAAATTAATCTCATTCTGCAATATTTTAAAGACATCTGTGCAACTTCTGACCAACCAATCTCCCTCAGCCTGGATGGCAGGCTATGGCATCGTACGATCCTAACTGAGAGTCTCCTATTTGCTTTCTGTGACTTCAGCTGAAAACACTGCAGCATTACACATTCTGTGGCATGTCCACAAAAACTTGCGGTGCCAAGCAAGAGGTAATAGCCTGGAAAACAGCTCTGCCTCATGAAAATCACAGACCTGTTGCTGAGATTTCCTGTGAGTTCATATCCCCAGAAGGGAATAAATTAAACTATTGAATTAAGTGAGAAATGCCTTCACTTTTCTGAGAACCTCATCCACAGCCCCTGTAGTCTAAAGAAGCCTTTACATCAAGTTTTTGCAGACTAAGCCAGTAGCTGTGCCTACACATATCATATTTCCTTGACAACCTCCATTGTAAGACTCACTTACAGCTACTCAGAAGCTTACAAATCTTTAAAGCCTTTAACCAAGATTTACATGCTGTGAAGACGGTTGGTTTCATCTGAACTTTAGGTAGCTAACTAGGTTAACTCTTGCGTAATGACGGGAAATGGAGCTGAGAGGCTGAGGTGCCCCACTCAAAGACATCTACCTGTGAGCACTGGCTCCAATCCTTGCTGGGCACCTCTATTTCAGGGCTGAGGAGGAGGTGCAGGACCTGTAGCTGCTCTTCCTGAGAGCTAACAGCTGCAGGGAAGCTCAGTACCACAACTGTGGGAACAACAAAGAACTGGAGCTGGCAGCAAAACACGAGAGAAGTAGAAGCTTGAACCAAGAGAAATGGGAGGCTAGAGTTGATGAAGAGATCCTATGAGAGAAGATGCTATCAATGGCTCAAGGCTAGCTGACATTACACAGGAAACTTTCGTCCTAGTTTCTCTTAACTACTGAATGCTTGACTTGCCATCTGTACAACGTTGTTTCAGAGGAGAGTTCACACGTAATTACATGCATGAATCCACTTAATCCAGAAGGCCCAGTGAAGGGCTGACATCCACGTTTGGCAGGTGTGACTTTTAAGGTGGACAAGCCACCACCTGAAAAGCAACCCATCTCAGGTAAGGCCATGCCAGTCAGAAGCAGAGCCCTGAAGACAGGAAGAAAGTCCTCCTTAGGCTGCCCAGATGCTTGCCAATGCCTTCCTGTCATGACGTCAAAGAGCTTCCTTTCGTCTGAGGTAGCATCCACAGTGACCACCCTCTCTGTGAGCACGGGAAGGGAAGGGCTGTCCTGTACTGCCTTTCCCCCTACTCCATAGGCCACATCTCAGGAAGGCATTGCTGTTCACCCTGTGTCTGGTAAGGAAACACACGTGCCTGGCCAGGGGTTCTCCCCAGCTGCTCAGGAAAAAATGACACCTTGTGTCTGCACTGTGGCATGGGCACTGCCCACATCTCAGCCTAGGCCCCAAGATCTGCAGCAGAATTCTTTCCTTCTCCATTAGCAAAGCCATGTTGTCCTTCAGGCCAGGGCAGGATGGAGGTGGGATAGCCCAAATCTTCTCAGGGTTTTCCATAGATTCAAGCAGCCCTTGGATGGAGCAGCCTCACAGTTTATGCCATGGGAGTTCCAGGCATGTGGCACCAGGAAATAGCTCCCTCCACCATGGTGGGAGAAGGGACACATCTCAGGCTTGCTGCTGCCCATGGCTGAACCAGCAACTCTGTGGGGTGTGTCCACATCGGCACCCCAGGTGGCGGTTGTATGGATCAGCATTTTGGGGCACCTGCCTCTGAAACCTGAAGGTAACCCCAGCTAGAAAGGCCAAGGGATGCACACATCCCACGTGTCTGCACACTGCTGCCAGCACGGCAGGCACTGCACCACTGAAATGGCGCTTGACAGGAAAGACCAGGCACTGGGCTCATCTGGAAACCCCTGTGGGCTGACAGCTCTTGCTGAGTGCACTTTCCACAGGACACCTCCAGGCAGGTGCATACTGTGCTGGGAGGACACCTCAGCAGGCTCAGAACCAGCCTGGGATTATGAGGGATTTCGGAGACATTCAGTGGTTCTGGCTGACTTTGTGGTGTCCAGCAGTCCAGCATCTCCTCATCACAAAGGGCTGTGTGCCCTCCTGGGGAGCTGTTTTAGCCATGTATAAAAGCTCTCCCCAGGAGAACAACAAGTTCACAGATGGAGATGTCTCCCTGCCCATGGGCAGCACATTCCATGGGGCAGAGCTGGCAAAGGGCTCTGACTCAGGCATGAGTCGCCTATCAGGAAACAGCTGGAGATGCTCAGCAGTGCTTGAGCAGCGGGCTCAGAGTCTCACTGAGGCTGTGAAAGGCACACTTGGGGATTTCGTGACGTGCTGCATCCTCCAGAGCCAAAAGTCATGAGGTTTGTGGCCAAACAAATGGACTTCGCTGAGAGAACAGGGAGGCCACCTGAGGAAGGTGTAGTTACTCCTGCAGAGTAACAGGAGCCAAAACCAAACATGTAGGGCTTCTTAGCAACATGAGATTAGCCTAAGCATGCCATTGCACAGCAGATCTATGGACATCCCCTTGCTGTCCCTTATTCAAACATACTAAAACTTGCTCTGGAGCCCAGCATTGCCAGTGGCCTCCCTCCAGCAGCCTCCCTGTGCTGCTCCATCCTGCTCAACAAAGGCCAGGAACCAAGACCCAGCACTCCTCGCCCCCTTCCCACACAAAGTAACCTAACATACAAACACCTGATACACTTCAGGTTGCCCGTCCTCTTCACCCCAGAGTCTTCCACATCACTGATCTATGAGAGGAAGAAGAAAGTCAGAGCAGGAGTTTCTGAACAGATACAAATACCACCAGCAATGCACAAACCATCCCATATGGCTGATGGCTTGTGGACACTCAGAAACAGCTACTGTCAGCAGTGCCTATCACAGCAGCTGTTGATGCTAAGACTAATTCAGAAAAGCCTTGCATCTGGTGAATGACTCTATTTACACTGTCCTTTAACTCGCCACCCAACTCCACATCTATTTCTTTACTTGCAGTTCATTGTCAAAATTCACACATGCTGCTCAGTTTCCAGCCACGGTTTCCAGTGGATGTCCACTCCCTGTCCTACGTGAGAGGCCCACGATGTGTTGGGGAGCAAGCCAGGAAAACATACCCAGCATGCAGGATTTGGTCAGGAGCAGGACCATGCTCAGCATTTTCTTCTTTCCCATATACAAAATCTTCATCATGCTGGGCCTGACATGCACAGCATAGACCTCTGTCTTCCCCTAGATGATTTTGCCTTGGCTTGCTGCCTTTCATTGCAAAGCCGTATCTCTTCCCTGAATTTCCTTTTGTCATGCATTCAAAGCTTGTCCCTCTGATACTACCTTCCCTGGATGTGTTCATGCACATAGGGGTGTGCAAATCCAGCAGGGCTAGTGAAAAATCCCCCTCTCCCTCCCTATCTGCATCACATGCTCAAAACCAAAACAGTCTCGAGGCATCTCTGCTCTGTGTTCTGGACAGCATGTACTCTTACTGGGATGTATCCGAGCTGGTCTTTTTACTGCAAGCTGCTCCCTGCTGCCATAATGTGATGGATGAGTAGAAAGAGCTAGACAGAAGGAAGAGAATAGAGAGCAAAGAAAGAAACTGGAGAGAAGGCAGTGGATGAAAAAGGCAGAGGGGAAAAAAAAAAGAAAAAGAAAAAAGAAAAACAAAGAGAGAAAGTGCAGATAGAGGAAGGGTAAAAAAAAAAAAAAAAAAAAAAAAAACCAAGGAAGAAAAAAATGTGTTGAATGAAAATGAATCAATAATGGCAGAGACAGTCCCTGTCCTGAAGACACACATTACAACAGAAAGGCCTTTGACACTGTGGGTAGCTTGGTCATGGGGTAGCAGATGCTGCACTTTCTATGGGACTGGAGCAGTCCTGTGTCACAGGCAGGATCAAAGGCACTGGAAGAGCCTTTTGAGGCAGTTAACCCACCAGGATCAGAGAAAAAATCTCTTGTTCAATCTTGAAAGGATCATTAAATTGTTTATCAGACAGCTGATCTGTTGCAAGTTCATACTTGACTTGCTCAGCTGTCATGTTCTTGTGTGCCCACATCCTCCTCACGGCACATGTGTGGGGAGGGAAGATGGGTGGGTGCACTAGGGAGTTTACTGCACACCAGCAGTAAAGTTTTCTGCCCCATGCTCCCTGTGAAAATGGGGCCAAATCTATACTACACACAGCAATCTGTGCTCTCCATCAGTGCAGTTATCCAACTAGATTTAAAGCTGGTCTGTCGCAAAATAAAAGACTGCTTGAACTCTGGTTTATATCATGTTTTTCATTGCTAAGAAGTATATCTTGCAAGGAAAGCACACGTTTTACCAATATATGGAATACTAAATGAAAGCAATGCTGATACCGTAAATATTAAATTAGAGGGAATAAGTAAAAGCCACTTTATCCTCTTTATAAACTTCTGAGCACACATGCAACCAACCAGATTCTGACTGACTTACCTCCATGCACTACCACATATGGGAGGAGGTTGCAGGGATGACTCAGAGGGCAGAATGTGTTGAGAGAAGTTTTCTGAGGGAGTTCACAGCAATGGTGCATTTGTCCCTGTGAGGACAATTACACATGACTGCTGGCACACACTAGACTCACTAAATTAGAGTATGCTGGAGCTTTTCCACTTCTTTTGAAGCTTCTTGTGTTTGAAGTAACTAAACACATTGCTCTTGGGAAGGAGATTTTACTGATCTGCAAGACAAAGAGTAAGATTTTCCAGAAATTCTCAAGTGATTTCGAAACACTTCTTGCTTACAGCAATGTGGGTTCCTGCATTGCATGGATGTGTCAAGTGCCACCACAAATCAGAAAATTCTCACCAAATTACACTCATCCATACCTGGTAAGCAGCCAGCGAAGAGCCAGGAGAGGAGACATGATGTGTGACACCAGCCTCACTGCTGCTAGTGTGATGCTGTAGAAGCATAACGGGGGGCAGAAGCCAGCTCCTTGATGCCTCCAGATAATGCCAAGTAGTCAGTTGCTGCATATTAAAAATAAATTCAAATTCATAGAACATGACTTATGTTTGCGCCTGACGTGAACATTGGAAACACCCCTGTTGCAGATTCTGTGACCATTAAGGTAAGTGATAGTTGTTCAGCCTCAAGTTACAGTATATAGGAAAGATTCACAGCCACTGGAGCCAATATGCCCATGAAGGTGTAAGGACTGGCTTCCTCAGAAGCGGCTTTCTCAGAGCCACATGATCTCTGCCCCTGCGTGCCTGCTCTTAACATGCCTAGCCATGAGAAATGTCAGTGTTCAATGCTATGCAGGAACCACAAAGTCAGACTCTTCAGGATATGCCATGAATGAAAATACACATTGTCAGGAGATTAAGAGATTTACAATATAAACAGTATTTCTGATCCATTAGGGCATTGTGAAGATCTTAGTTTAGAACACCACTTGAATCTTTCCTAGAACCAGAAAAACGGGAAAATCTCAGAAGTGTACAAATTAGACTTGACTAAATAAAGGTATTCAGTAAGCAGAGTAACTCATTAATTAAATCCTTTTAAACATTAAGAAATCAATGGGATTCATTTTGTTTTAGAGAAGTAAAGGGAAGATTTGATGGTGTAGAAAGGAGAGGGGAAAATTTTTAGTGCATCAGATGCAGAAACATCCTACTTCCACATACAGGCAGCTAACAGGAGGACAGTGCAGCTGCATCGTGACAAGAAAAACCAGTACAGCTTTCTCTTATTTCTGGCTTCCTTCTTCTGGTCACATCTTGCAGGGTGTCTGCTTCAGGAGCCTCATTCTACAACTGTGAGGCTTTTTCACTTTAGACTGTGATGGGGTCCCTTCAGTTCTGCATCTCACAATGGCAGGCTGTTTTCAGACATAGCTGTCTGATGCTGTAGCAATGTGTTAATAGGAGTCTGATGCTGACATTCACTAGAAACAAAGTCAATAACCGCCTAATCTATTTAAAAAAAGAATGATGGAGGTAAACATACAGTATCACCTTCCATACATTATTTCAGCGTTTTTTATCTCCAAATTTTAGTATTAAAAGCTGTTAGTCATAAAAGCACAGAAAATGTTTATTTTCTTTTAAAATAAAAGCATTTTTAACATTCTTAGGTGCTGGTATCTGAGGGGAGCTGCATCCAGGTCCTGAAATATTAAAACCAACATGATCTATATGCATATTCATATAGCTCTAAATAGTGAATCTAATCAGTATGTTATTCTTTCTCTGAGGGATTAACTTTTCCCTTTGTCACATCTGACTTATAAAAACTTCGGTCTCCACACTGGGTAGACTACTTTAATGCAGAAGATGAAATCACTTCATGACAAATATTCAGTCTACTGCCATATGCTATTATTCCGAAGCCTAGCAGCAAACTTCATCCTTTATGAGCAGAACACTGGCCAAACTGCTTAGTTACCAAATGTGTTTGCATTTGTGTTTACAAACTGAACACATTCCTTCCTTCTTTTAATTAAAAAAAAAAAAAAAAAAAATCTTTGTATTTTATTAAACTAACCCTGCACTTGCTGGTCAAAATAAGAGGAAAGTCCCTTCTAGCCAGCCACCAAAACTAGTGACTGCACTTCTCCAGGGATGGTCCCCAGCAGCCCTCTGCTACACACCCTGTCAGTGGAGAAACCTCCACCCGGCTCAGGAGAGATTCATCTCCTCTGGGCAAGCACTCAGTGTGTTTCCCACAGAAAAGTCATTCAGTCTCTGACAGCTGTCAGTTTGTCATCACCAACAAAGCCCCCATGTTTCTGGTCTAAGTAGAGGTGATAATTCTTCCTTTTCTGACAGGGTTGTAGCGAAATGGCTCTGTTCATGTGTGTGAAGAAGTCAGATATCCAGGAATGGCTGCAAGACAAAAGCCTACCAATAAACCAGGGATGCAGCTCCACAGAGGATGCTGAGAACTGCCTGGAAAGAAACCTGACATGTGGAATAAATAGGGCCAGCAGAGAAGAGACACCGATGGGATCCAAAGGTTCGGGAGGAAGTCAGCACTTTGTAGCCTGATCTCTCTGAGAGCTGATGAAAAACTTACCAAAAAATCCAGTATCATCATGTTACAGCAGGAGACGCCAACCAAGAACGACAGACCGACTGACTGGCCAATACTGTAACCTCATATTTTCCAAGGAGGATATGTTAGAAAACAAAAGTGCACATTAGGGGCAGTCCTCATCAGCTGTGATTGTCTGAACTGAAGCAGAGCCTTTGAAGAACAGCCACAAGTGCTCATGCGGGGTTATGACTTTCTTGGCATATGACACAGCTAAATGGGCAGGAAAAGGTCTCTTTCTGCTCTTTGGCTTCACAGGCTTCTCTATCCTTACTGGAGAAATGACTCTTTGGTGGAACACATGTTAACAGATGTAATGTCAATGGCTCATTTATCCAAGCACCAAATTTTCCACATCGTATTATCATCTTCCCCAGCACATATTACAGTCCAGTTACAAAATTCCTTACAGGTCTACAGGGAAGACTCCTGTGTTGAACAGTCAGTGGCAAAAATCCCATCCACTTCAGCAGGGCTGGAATTTCACCAGGTCTCTGTTTCCTTCCATGGGTTTCTTCTGCCTGGAGGGGGGAATTTGTGCTCAGGTTTGTTCCTGCGAGCTGGTACCAATGCACCTTCAGTTACACTACACCACTTGGCTCTGTGCCATCCTTCAGGTGCATTCTGCACTTTAAGCCCTTGCCAGACACAGCAGCAGAGCTGCAGGGGCATCCTGTAGCTTTCAGTGAAAACACTTCTGTGGCCTTTGGATTTTGGAGTTCTGTTACTCCAAGTCGGTCACTATGTTTTTGTATTACTCAGCCTGCATTTCAAAGTACTTTGTCCCCTGTGTGACCTGAAGTAAATTAAAAGGTCCCATATGTTCAAGGACTTAAAAGAGAGAAAGAGTGCATACATTACCTGAGGTAAATATGCAGAAATCTGTCTCACTTTGGGGCTCTTTCCTCACAGGAATCCCATCCTTGAGGTGTGATATATAACACAGTTGCATGACAGACATTTCTTTTTCTTTGCCCTCACCACGAGCAGAATAAATTAGGGGCTAAAATGTGGCGATGGGATATCAAGATGAAAGCAACAGCTCAAGCTGCTGCAGCCTAAGGCCTGCAGGAGCCTCTGATGTTGTCCATGCCAGGCAGGCAGTGGAATCTGTGTGGGGCAGAGCCCCAGCCCTGCAGGCACTGCGCCGGGGCACCCATGGCAATTTTGGTGCAGGAAGGAGTGCCATGTTCTTGTGGGGCTACTCCTGAGTGCCACACCAGCCAGCTGGGAAACCTGTCATAAATCTGCTGCAGCTTCTCAGAGACAAGGAGAGCCACTGTGTCCCCACACACCCTGGGGCCATGGTGAGGCACCAAGCCCTGTGAAGCTGGCAGTGCTGAGTGCTAGGGGAGGTCCAATCTGGGTGGAGAACCTCCTGGGGACACTGGAGCTGCCAGTTCTGATAGCATTCCACGGATGTGCCAAAGAGGGCTCTGCCTCTGCGCACACAGGGCATCAAAGGTAGTTGCCAGCCCTGGTAAGGCCATGCAGTCTAGAATGATTTTGGTTTTAGCATGCTTTCCCAAGGAGCAGGAAAAAAAAAAAAAAAAAAAAAAAAACACTTAGAAAGGAGCTGTGCAAAACTAAACAGATACAAGCAACACTTTGCAAAGACAGTCTGACTTTAGGATTAGATCATTCTAACAAGTAAAAATAACAGTGTTTGCCAAAATACTTGCACTGTTTAGTCTCTCTCTTAGCAAAGGATTGTGAGCTGAAACCTGCATGCTTACAGCACCCTCTTTGCCTTCTATAAAACCATTACCTTATTTGTGCATGGTCAGATAACCAGTTCAATTAAGTTATCCTTAAATGATGCCCTTGCATTTGCCTGCCAGTGTTACACTAAGAAACAAGTGAAAATCAGTGTGAACAGGAACCAAAAAAGGGATGAAGCTTTGCTTTTGCACAATTAAGTTAAATGCATATTACTCTAAGCATCTGTTTCAGGGGTTTTTGTCATAGGTGGAACAGCTATCTGCAGCCTGCATTTCAAATAATGAAAATATTTTGCACAAAACTTATACACAAGGAACGAAATACTAGCACAAAGAGTGGTATCTCCACCAAAAAAAAAAAAAAAAAAAAAAGCCTACAACAACAGCAAAACCACCAACATTAGGAACATGCATTAGGAGCAAGTGCAGAGTATATAGGGAAGGACTGAAAAGAGAGAGTGAAGGGCAGCATGAAGAAGTGCAGATCTACCTGGGTTGAACAATTAAGAAGCAGCAGAAATGAAAGATAAACTAGACAAGGACCGAAATCTGAGCTTTAAATAAAGATGGTCATCTTGAATATGGGAACAAAGGTGCAATGGCTAAGGACAGTGGTAGGTGGAAAGAGAAGTTGCCCTAAAGCACAGTGCAAGTAAATTTGAAAGAAGATAATGCATGAAATGTCAATTGAACATACATTCCTTCTCCCTGAATGCTGGAAAAGCTAATATTTGGAACTCAAAAGTGGTGCAGTCAAAATAATTAGAGGTGAAGTGACAAGTGAAAAAAGCAATAAAATCTAAAATGCATTTAGCAGGGTTGATATGGTTTGAGGGGTACAAGATTTTTGGAAGAGTAGAGTGCAATAGAGCTCCTCCTTTGTCCCTGAGTAGAACATTTTCTTGGGGACGTAATGCTTGGGGAAGTTATTACAAGAGACAGCACATTGGCTGAAAGCAGAGGAGAACAGGCTCCACAGAAAGGGCATGCTTGTGCTGAAGGGAGGTTATTAGTGGAGCTGGTCCAGTGGAAAGTACTGGATCTTAAGGTAACACTTCAGCAATGACCTGTGTGACTTGCTACAGTTCGTCATGTGTTAATGAAATTCGCTACTAACCCAGCACAGAAAGGAACTGCCAAGAGAGAAGGACTGCAATACCATCTGGGGAAAATTGGATGACCTTGAAGTCTGGAGCAGTAGAAATGGAACAAAATTAGAAGTACAGGGACATATACTTAGAACCTAATAAGAAAGATATCTGTTATAGATGGATCTATGCTAATGATCTGCCAGGAGACCATCTGTGTACAGCTGAGCAGAAAGACTTCAGTGTATTATTTAGGGTGATGTCAAGCCACAAATGCAGTGTGTCTGTAAGAAAGGCAGACATGATCATAAGATGAATCAAATATTTCCCATACAAGAAGTAATGAATCAATAAAATTACACTAAATCCTTATGGCACATCATCTGTAATGTTGTGTACAATTTTGGTCACCTGTACCCTAAAAAATGTACTTGAAATTGGAGCAGTGTAAAGGAAGATTACCAGGGAGATCCAGTGACTGGAGGAATTATGCTACATGGGGAAAAACAAACAAACAAACAAACAAACAAACAAGGCTGAATGTGTGCAATTGCTCTCTAAATATGCATCAGTCAGAACATACCAGAGATGAGAAGGAATTTTTTAAATGAAAGGCAATGGTAGCACAAAAACCCTGGTGGGTAGTACTGGCTTTTAAGTGTCAGGAGTCCTGCAGCCATCTATGAGAGGATTTGGAACTGCCAGGCAGGTTTCAAATAGAGCCTGATCTAGACAAGCGTTTGATAACAGCATTTAACAAATTGGTTGCTTTCAAATAGGAGTAGATACAACGCAACAACCAAAGGAACACTTCTAGACCTGTGATGTGATATTGTGAAGTGCTGGTGAAGCAGATCATGATGGAGAGGAGAGGAGAGGAGAGGAGAGGAGAGGAGAGGGAGAGGGAGAGGAAAAAATCCTGCATTGTTTGAACTTAAGTGCAGATCTACCTGGGTTGAACAATTAAGAAGCAGCAGAAAGTGTTACCTCTGAACTGCAGCTCCTATTTCACTGCAAAAGTCACTGGCTTCCAACCCCACCCAAGACAGCTGTGCTGGAGTTTTTCAAACCAAGCCCAAATCTTTGTTTTTGGCTGGAGCAAAGAACAGAGCACTGCTTGAAAGGAATATTTGGAAGGAACAGGGAGGGTAGGAGAAAAGACCTACATATCCTGAGCTGGCTGGAGAGGAAGAAAAAGGGCATCTTGGGGATGGCATAATGAGGACCCAGCAATGGCTAGAAATACCTGAAAATCAACAGGGGAAAGGGTGAGTAGAGCCAACATGCAGCAAAAGGTCAAGCTCTACGTATGCCGGCAGGCAGTCCTGAATACTATACCTCTCCAAAGGCTTTTTTTTTTTTTTTTCTGAGGGAACAGAAATTTAAAAGTCATGTGGGATTTATTTTTATTTTATTTTATCTTATTTTGTAAAGGATGAGGTCTGCGTTTCAGCTGATCATTTGCAAATGGAAGGAAAAGGTTGGATGTGTTTAGGAATTCTCCAATACAATTACGAATTATCTTGCCACTCACCTCACTGTGCCTCTTCTCTGGGTGAGTCACAAGCACACATAAAAGAGAAGGAAGGAAGTGCTGGGGTTAATGAAAAACAGCCTGCTTGGAGACTTAATTCTAACGTTAATGATTAAAGAAAACAGAAGATAAAGTATTCCTTCCAAACCAAAAACACTCTACTTGTTCAGGGCAAGCCAAAATCCAAATAGGAATAATCTATTCCCCACAGTGTTGCAAAGGAAGAATATAAAATAAGCACTATGCATATGAGAAATGTTAGATTTTATTTAGCACTAGCAATAGCAGCAGGAACTGTACACATTGGTAACAGAAGCAGCCCCCAGATGCTTTAGTCTCTAAGCAGACCTCCACTCACACAAGCCATGGCCACCCAGCGGCAGCTCTGGGGTGAAGATGGGGACCCCCAGCATCAGGCTTGGGTGGCCACAATGTGGCATGGGGATTGCCACCAGCAATGTGGACCAGAGCTGCCCAGGAGCCACGCTGGCACTTGGGCCAAGGGCACCGCAGTTCCAGATCCCTCATCTGCAGCTCCACTCCATCTTGCACCATCGATGTGCGTGGCCATGGCACTGTGATGTGGCAGTGGTGGCCAGCCTGCGTTGAGTGGGGATGAACAGCAGTCTGTACAGAAACTGCCTTATGTGCTCAGGTAGCTGGCACTCACGTGGGAGAGACAAGAAAGCCTGAAGAACAGAAAAACTTGAGTCATGAATCGCTCAGGTGAAGTATATACACTTAAAAGGCGAGTGCCGTGTGGAGGAGGATCTCACTCTTACCAGTGGCATCAGACCGGCCCACAAAGATAGACAAGAGGTGGTGGAGACAATTCTTGCTCTCCAAAACTTTGCCATCAGGGCTGAGTGATGCTGCAGGTTCCTCTGTAGAGACACATCCAGGGAGCCATGTTGCTGGGACAGCAAGACCTCATCTCGGGATGGAGAGCTGAGCTGCCAGATCTGCAGGTGCAGGCTACAAGTGGGCTCTGCCTGCCTAAAACTATTGCTACAGGGAGTGCTCCGTCCTCAAAATCCCCAGATGTGGCTGTGTTGGCAAAGCTCCTCAGTGCAGACAAGGCCTGAGGTTCACATCTAGTCCTGTCACATTCTCTGTGCCAGTCAGAACAGGATTTCATGCAGTGGGAAAAGATTCAAAACCCTGGGGCATCTCTTTCAAAATAAATCTACAGAAGTACCTGCAAACAATATCTAGTGTATATGGAGAGGCACAGAGAAAGGATAGGCAATCAGTCAATCGATCAATCAGCATCCCCATCCGTCACCTCCTGCTCAAGTGATCCCACACACATTTGCAGCCAGGTCCATAAGGGGCAGCCTCTGCTGCAAGTCTACACCAGACTCACGCCTCTGGATCTCCCACCATAAACGCGCTGCTATCGCATCTGGCCAAGTGTGACGCCCTTCGTGCATATTCTCAGTCAGAAGGCGTCGCTGCTACAGTCACCTAGCGGGGAGGCTCCTGCTGCAGAAACGAAGGGATTCGGCTGCCAGAAGAGTCATGCGCAGAGTTCCCAGAAAGTGTATTTCCCAGCTCCCATGCTGCATCATTGGGAAACTTAAAATTCACATCAATTTCAGAAATGGATAAAAGCATGCCCTTTCCTAGCTAGTAAGGTGACTTAGGGTCAACTCATTAAAATTATATTGTATCACAGTTGCTTGTAAATTCATTGTACCTTCCCCTGGCATTCAGTCCAATAAGCAAATGTGTGTATAACAACCCTTTCCTTCATAACAAGGAATCCTGTAAACAGTAGAAAAACACGTTACATTTTTACAGATAAATTAAGCAATTTGTACCTCATGTAGGAGATGTTGTAAGTTGTTTACCCTGAAAACCAGTTGATAGCACCGACTCAAGTCTTGCTCTGAGCTAACGTTATGTGAAGAAGCTGCAGCAGTGTAAGCTGTTTCAAGGCCCTTCCGCAACACACATCAGCCTTGTTTAAGCACAACCCACCCTGAAGATGAATCCAGCAATGAGCATCTCTGCCTGTTCTGGTTAAGGGCTGCCTATGGGAAGGATACCAGATATACAGTAGCTTCTGTTCCGCAGACAAAATTTGAATGTGGGTTAATTAATCCTTTAAACAACCATCAGTTGCTACTTTCCTTTGCACCTAACTGTGGCCAAGCCTCCCTACTGTGGTGGTGACACTGTTTGGCCAGGGAGGTTCACCACTCATTATGCTCCATTTCTCAGCAAACCTGCGCTCACTGGGGCCTGGGGGCAGCCTGGGCAAGCCTCCCCCGGCAGAGGAGGCTGTAAGTCAGGTGCGGTGGGAGGGGGTTCATCCTGGTCTTCCCCTCTCACACAGAGTTCAGCTCCGATGCACTCAGGCCATTTCCTGGGATGCCAACCACAAAAATGAATCAAGGAGCATGGAGCAAGGCCACCCTCATGGGGAGGGCTGTACAGGCAGCACCATCACAGAGACAGAGAGGGACCTAGGCAAGATTTATGTGTTAAGGCTCACCAAGGAATTTTAGTAATGTGATGCAGTTAATCTCCAGGATAAACAGCTGACCAGCTGCTACTAGAGCCACAGCACAGCTCACCGCCTGACACCCCTCTAAGGCACCAGGGACTCTGTGAAGCTGACAGAGCAATGCTGGTTTATACCTGCTGGAGACTGGCCCCTCTGTTTCATCTCCAGAGCAACTCAATCACAGAGAGATTAAAAACTTTACAAGACAAACTTCATGTCCTTTTCAAGACTGATGCTTACAGCTACTTACCTCACATTGATACAATGATATCCGACTTAGGGCTTCTTGAATTGTCATATTGGTATTGTAATTACTCTGCAAGAGGATGAAGTTAATCGTTTTTGCCTCAAAAACATAAAAGCAGAAATAAATGCATAGCGAAGAAGGGATCCACCCTGAAGTCTGTTTCCCTAACGTGTTAAAAATATTTGGGTAGCTCTTGGTGCAGCCCGTGGAGTAAAGTCATTATATGCTGTTGACTTTGATGTAGTAAATTTAGTGGTATCTGCTGTCATATTTTATGATAGTTTCAAACCCTGATTGACATAAACCACTATAAAACCTCATATCTGAACACAGATCAAAAGAGATTATGCACTAGCTCAGACAGATGCTTTTTATTCAGTCCTTTCAGAAATGCCTGGAATTTCTTCCGCAAGCCTTCCTGGGACTTTCTGCAGTGAACTGGTCATCCACCGAGCAGCCTGCAGATTTACAGAGGTTGCTGCAGACCTTACGAGAGCTGGAAGAAAACTCATTTTCCATAGATCAGGCTACATTTTTTCCTAGGGAGTCCTGCATTCCAAGGGTTTAATAGTCTGAATTTGATATATGTGAAATCCCATCTTCTAAACGTGTTTCCCATGAGAGATTTATTTTTTTGCTACCATAAATACTTTAAAGCAGGCATTACTCTAGGAAAAACACTAGGAGAGGAGAAGTATTAGAATGGACAATAGAAGAGTGAGGTAATGGTATCATAATTTCCCGAAGGCTGAGATATTCAAGAAGTCTACACAAATAAGTCATTCATTTAGAAAAGAAGGTCCATGGGACTGGAGTGCAAATTTTTTGCTGGAACCTGAAAATCCCAGCCTTTAGTGACCACCAGCTACCCTTGACATCAAGGCTTCACAAGGCGTGACACCCCTACTCACACCAGGAAAACCCTCTGTGTTTTATGGAGAGCAGATGTGGTGTTTCTGACGGTACTGACAATTTTCGCAATTCCTGGCAATACCAACAATCACAGGAGGAGCTTACCATGACCACAAGCAGCAAGTGTCCCTTATTGTCAGCCCAGCACTGAGTTACTTAGGTCAAAAAAAAGATCTTAGACTCCCTCTCCTACAAGACTGGGACTCAGCACTGGGACTCTGAAACTTCTTTTTGCTTGACTTGTGCTCCTAAATCAATCTGGCCATTTTTAAAAGCCTGCTAGCCAGGTATTGGTGGTTACTGAAAGTGTTAGTGGGCTTTACCAGCAAAGAATGCTAAAGGTCAACAACTCAGTGTCTTTTCTCCTGCACCATGTGGACCACAAAGCTGATGCTCCCCTTGAGGGCACTGGGCCTGATCCCTTCCTCACTTGCATTCCTGTGACGATTCTGTATACAAAGCTCAGTGGGAGGACTTCTGTGTGGCCCAAGAGCAGCAGAAGGGTCTTCTGTTTCCACCTCAGTCACCCCAGACCCCTCAGCTGGGCAAAGGAAAACACACAGTCCTCGAAGACCCTTTCAGACATGTCCACCGTGCTACCCACCATATCCATAGACACCCTTATCTCACTGATCACACCAGCAGAGCTGTAAGGCCATGCACAGCTGTAGGAAGGTTCACCTGGACTTACCAAGTGCTGCACAACAGATGTCCCAGGTAACCCTTCACACCTAAAGCCCTTCCCAAACTGTGTACTCTTTTACCTTACAGCCGGAGCAGTGTGCACCCCTGGCTCTCCTCTGCCTGTCCCTGCCAGCTTGGAGGGAAGAGCTATGCACAAGGGGAATAGGGTGCCCCAGGGCTTGGGCTTGGTCATGATCCAGCCCTTCCCTGCATGAGGGCAAAGGCAGCAAAATGTGCAGAAGAGCAGCCCTGCCTAAAAGATGCTTCGTTTGCAGGCAGCAACAAGGTAGAGATCTAGCCAGATATGTGATGACACCTTTTTTGTTTGTTTGTTTGTTTTTAATCATCCATAAATCTCCAGCTTTCCATACTCCCAGCCAGCTCTGTGATACACTGGATCAAACTTTGCTAGAGAAAGAATGGGAGCCCACATGCTATTTCATACGAAGTAACCTGCAGGTCACCACAAAGGATATTAAACATGGTTTATTTAAATCTATAAAACTCGTAAGACTTATCATGGGGGTTGGAATTGACCGTCACTACATCTCTGTTACATTTGCTGTAAGAAAAATAACTTTGCCCTGAAGGGGCATTTCCAAGTTTTGAGAGATCAGTGCCATGGAACATCTCCTTTCCTTCATACAAATAAGGTAACTAAACAGTCAAGCCTTTAGCTAAAATCTGCTGAAATCATCACATGAACAAGTCTTGATCATGTCCAGATAAGCATGATAGGAATGGAGAAGTGCCAGTCTTGAATTTCAGGGCAGATTTCATGTAAACACAGAAGTGTAGAGCAGATCAGGATAGAATAATTCATGCAGGACAAAAAAGATAAGATATGTCCACAAGTAAGTAACATGTATTTAAGCATTTTTATCTAATAGGACATAGCAAAAAACAAGTCTGGCTAATTCCAAAGAGCAGTTGACCATTACACCTCTCTTGCAATGCATTAACTCAGTTTGACTAGAGGCATAAAAGAAATCCATAACTTTTAATGTAAATGCAAAAACGGTGAGCTGGGAGACCTCAGACACTCCAAAACAAACATCACAACCCTTACAGAGTTCCTATCATAAAGCATCCACCCTGCCAGAGGCACTGTCCCAGGGAGAGGCATGCAGTTATCTGAGGCACAGCCTGAACCCACAGCCTCTGGCATTCCATAAACACCTTTCTGCAGGAAAAAATAAAAATAAAAAAATATATGTACATTTTCAGACTTGGTGTCACAGCCATGCCCAACTTATCTCTGCTGTCTGCTGTGGCCCCCTGCCAAGTGCAGAAGAAGTATCTTTGGAGGGTCTGAAGGAAAGCAACCAAGAAGACCTGCTTAATCTCTTCCCCATGTACTCATCACAGAAAACTTCTCCACAAGATGCTGGGAGTCCCAAGCCTTGTGCTGTGCACACAGCTCCTAGTAGCTTGCTGAGGTACTTCTTGGCTTGGTCTCAGGCACTCTAAATACAAGATAATACAGGACTCCAGATACCATATGATTTGGAATTGGCCCAGTATACATAGATCCTAGCTTATTGTAATATTAAAGTGACCAACAGGACAGCCCTCTTCCCTCCCCTCCTGGAGGATATGATGCCTCCTGTAAGTATTCATCAGCCTAGGAAGAGGCAAAGGAGCCTACAAGGCAGAGCTACTAACACTGCTCCCTACCCTTGGCATCTCAAGTGCTCTTTAAGCCATCCCAGAAGTTGCTTTGTCCACCCAAATCTCAGATAAATTGAGGCTCAAGTCTAGGCTAGAGAAATGCCCATCCAGAGGCAATTTCATTTCTAATTCACAAGGCTGTGGTATGCAAGGCATCTCACAAGAGGGGCAGAGGCAGGAGCCTTTCCTCATCGTGGTGCAGCCAGGACTGTGGGCACTGGGGCAGGGTCACACAGGAGATGCTTCTGCCAGCAGCATCTTTGTCTCCCAGGGGGATAACACAGTGGAAAGGGAGCCTGGGGTGAGAAGTACAGTCAGAAGCATAGCTGGCCACGTCCTGTGCTTTCTGAAGGCTACAGTATTTTTGATATGAAAAAGCACAGAGGAGCCAAGTGCCTCGTAATCCTATACTGGAAAGCAGTGGTGATGGGATTTTAAAAGGATACCAGTGGGATGTGAGAGACAAGTCCATAGTTGATAACTACAGCTAGATTTCCCTGCTTGCTGGAAAAGCAAGCAGTAAATGAAGTGAACCACTAAATTTTGTCTCTAACCTTGCACCTCTGACCTTGCTCAAGGTCAAATCTTCATTTAGATTCAGTGTACACCCAGAGAACTCTCTTCCGCAGCTGACAGTGCAGACTTCATACAATTGTCATTTCTCTAATTTGGCAGAGAACTACAACAGTCTTGGAGGGCTTGTTGTAAAGATCAGCTCAACAGTTAATGGATAAATCATCCTTCCACATAAATATCTCATAGGGTCCTAAGATCACTATATATTAAAATACAGACAGTACGCTCAGCCAAGAATGAAATCCCAAGAAGCTTTACAGGCTTTGTGTGAGCTTAACAGATAACAAATTCCCAGGGAAAGAAGCGTGGCTTTTTATTGTGTGTGATGTTGAGCACACATCTACACTTAGATAAAACCAGAAAATGCAACTGGCATTTAACTGGTGAGGACGGCAGCTCCCAGCAGGTCACAGTTTTGGCTCTGGCAGGACTCAGGCTGTGACATTCATGAGGATGGTTTGAAGGAAACATTTGCTTGTACCAACACGAGAGGAAACCATGCTTCAAACACCTTTGGAGACAGAGGAGTTTCTGGACCAGCAAAAGGAGTTTGAAAGAAAAATCACATAGCACAATGTGGGAATTGTAGTAGGAACAAGTTCAACATGGGGACCCATGGCCAGTGCCCTACCTGTCTACTTTGGTACCTGCTGACTTTTGGACATCTACTAAGAGTCTGGAGTTTGCTAACAGCAGTTGTGAAGTCCAGGAGGCAGTTGTGGGCCTGGAGCTACTGTAGTGCCAGTGAATATTAAGTGTGGGGCAGGAGGAACAACTGTCCTGCATCTCTTTCCAGACTGAAACTCCTTCCCTGCTGCTGGTCCTGTGGGACTGAGCTCACCCCATCACTTCCATGCCTGCAGTCTCCAGCTAAACAAACTTGGTTTTACTGTCCTTATTCACAATACACGCTAACTCAGCCACGGATAAAGGTGCCATGCAAAGTACCCGAGCCTGAAGGTGTCCTTGTGTTTAAGACCCTGATGAAGAACCACTCATCCCTATGAAACTATTACTTGTAAGGGGCTGCCAAAGTCAAGTTTTGCATGGTTACCAACAACAGAAATGGCATCTGCATAAAAGAAAGGTGGCTTTGCAGCAGGAGTGGCTGCCACATCTAACTCCTCCAAGCACAGTCTGACTCATTTTGTAGTCTCATGCTTGCTTGTTACCCTCACCAGGCACACACAGTAGATGACCTGTTTTCCATCTCCTGCAAAACTGGCAAAGTGACAGGAGCAGGGGTGAGACAAATAGAAAGAACAGGTGTATTGCTTGGCTTTTGCTGGGTTACTCACATCCATCCTGAGCTGGACTCTCATACATGTGAGGGGCTGTGCCTTTGAGCCAAGAGAGCTATGCTTTGGTATAGACTGGTATCAATATGTGAAGTGCATTAGCAAAACCACATTCTTTTCATCTCCTCAGTTCTGCTTAGGAACGCAGATCTTCCCTCCCATTCATTATTTTTAAAATAAGCACAAAAATCTACACTGCTCATCCAGGCTTTGCAGGAAAGGGCTTCGTTTGTTTGTTTTCTGGAAAGCTGCACAGAACCTTTTTGATACAGTGAAGGAGAAGATCATTCTCAAACTCCCCATGTGAACATGGCAATTCTGTCACCTGAACACTAAAATTAGGCTTCTCTTTGAAAAGCAACATGGCTTTGACAACTGGATCTTCAACGGCAAACATGCATCAGCCTTTCTTCCCCTGGTAGCAAGGACGGAGCAGAGCTTCCTATATCACATGACAAGACACAGTCCAGCGCCCTGCTGCAGGGAGCACACCAAGGACCAAATCCAGGCATGCTGTGCCCCACCAGCATCCCCGTGCCTCGTGTCTCCTGCCAGCACATGGCCCTTTGCAGGTTCCTGCTCCACGCTTAAGGTGCCCTCCAAGCCTCCTCAGAGATACCTGGGCCTTTCTGCTGACACGGATGGAATTTGCCGTGGGGGCCTGTCAGCTTGCATTATGTAGTTCAGCAGTGACTGTGGCCACCAGTATGTGTAAAGCATTTTTAAAGGAGCCTATTTTGTGGAGGAAGAGCTACAACACCGTGCCACCACAAACGTACAATGAAGTTGTTGAGAGCGCATGCAGTACCATACAAAGGCCTTGTCGTGGGTGGACGTGGAATAGGAGAAAGCTTCTCCACGTGTCTCAGAGCCATTGCCAGGTTATTCGGGGGTAAACGCGGCTCCAGTGTAAGGGATACACATGAGCATGAGTCAGTGCAAAGCAAGATGCTGAAGCTGCTCAGCTATCTACGTGTGTCTTGTTACAGCAACATCTTCCCCTATACCTCACCCCTTATCTCATCTGGTGTCAGTCGATTTCCAATGCCACCTTCTTAGTAAGCATGTGGTGTTTAAGCTCTGGATCACAGAATCTGATACTGTTTAGGCTGTTATTGTTGGTGTCTCTTAAATAGTGTACCTGACATTCTAACAGCTGTGAGGACTGGAGCTCTGCTGTTTCTTACTTAGGATGTTAATATGAACATCAAACTTACTGCCTTGTGGCCTTTTTCACAAGTATCAATTACTAGTATTTATTTATACCAAGGAAGTACCTAGAAATTCTAGGCCCAGCTTGGTAAGGTGCTATGCAAACACATAACAGAATGATTCTCTACCCCCTTTCAAGTCCATGATCAAAGCAAAAGAGAGGAAGGAACAGGCACATACAGAGCATAAGGAAACAACAACTATGTATCATAAGATTTTGTTGTAAGAGTCATTTACTTTGGTTCATTAAGGGTTGTGAACATAACTTTGAATGAAACAACAGCAGAGTTAAACATAGGAATGGTTGCGTTGGATCGGAACAGGCTGATGAGCTTGTCCTCGGTCCCTTCCCCTCCCTTCCCTCCCTACCAAGCTGAGATCAGTAGGGAGATAGCTTGCACCCACCTTTAATCTCATTTATTGTAATAAGCGAAGCTAAATATACTAGAGAGAATTTGACTCCCGTAACTTCTTCATGTCAAAAAAACCCTCATGCATGCATATAGAGATGCAAGTGTGCATTTCTGTCCATGTGTACACATTGGCTGCTCTTTCAGAGCAAAAGTCTAACTTTGGTCCTTAGTTTTCCATCACTATTGCTTCTCCTCCCAAAGGGTTTCAAAAGTTAATAGAGCTTCTTCAAAATGACGATATTGTTCCCTCTTCCTAAATACCAGGAAAATCTGATACTCAGTAATTATTTATTTGAAAAATCTTTCCACTCACGTGCAGCTATGAGTAATACTTCAACATACTGTAAGATCATCAATCCAGACATCGGAGGCCAAATTCTTCTTTCTGTGATATTTCTTCATGCAGCTGGAGCTGATAGGGTTTAACAAAGATATTTATAAAGACTGAGCACTGTCAGAAGAGAATGTAGCAGTACTCCATGTGCAAAATGTCTCCCGCCTGGGCACTCTCTCAGACACAAGTGGATGGCTCCAGAGACAGGGGTGGCCATGAACCTGGATCTCTCACACCCTGAAGGCCAGGAAAAAGTGGTTGTCCATTGCCTTCCTCTTGGATGTTTTGTTTTCAGCTGTTTGTTCCCTTTGTTTTTCTTCTAAGCGTCTGAAATGAAACATTTAATCTGGAGTTAGAAGGAATGTTTCTTGAGTGGAATTAGTTTGGTTCTGCTACATTGAGAAAGAAAGAAAACCTTTCCCTTTTTATACTAACTCAGTCCAAAGCTAACCAATTTTTTCCCTGCATCTGGCTGTTTAAATGAGAAGGCTCAACACAACCATATGAGGAACAAAAAGCATAGCCATGTCCCATGCAACCAACTGCTCGACTGCAAGAGGAGAGGCAGCGGATGAGCACAGCCAGCCAGCGGCAGCCAAGAGGCACCACTGCCAGTGCCCACTTGACAAGAGCGGACTTGGTCTGTTCTGGTGCCCATATCTGCAACAGGTGCTGTTATTCCAAATGACACTTGCCTTGGACAAGACAGAATTCTCCTTTTTAAGTTAACAGCAAATGTTTGCTTGGTGTCAGCCATTTTAAGGGCAACCGGAATGAGACAATGAGGAGGAGGCAGATTTGGAATAAAGACCCACAAGAAAATCTCTTTCCAGATGTGCAAGAGATCAAGACAGAACCAGTCTGCTGCATATAATAAGTAGTATCGTGCAAGAACTTCTTAAGTTTTTTTACATCTCAATAGCTGCCCTGCACTGTTTATGTATCTTAGAGCTTGGCACTTAACCTTATCAACAAAGTCACTTCCCTCTTACAGGTGAAAGACAGCAATCTCATACTAAAGGGATGTTTGCCTGATGCAGTGATGAGGAACGAGACTACATCTCACACAGATATGCAGCGCCATTATTCAGGAACTTGTTCCCAAACCCTCATAAACTTGTTTTCATTAAACAAGATATATAAACTAGCTGTGCAAAAAGCATACAAACAAAAACCCTACAACTAACAAACAATAACAACTGACCAATCAAGGAATAAAATGAGTAAATAAATAACCCTGAATGTTACAAGCTGGACTGTAGTCACTGGTGTAGAACCGAAGTGAAATGAAAGGGAAAAAAAAAAAAAAAAGCAGGGCAATTTGGAATTTAAGCCACTGAAACTGGAATCCTCATTACCTCTCCTGGACTGTTTTCAAGCAAATCTGAGCTAGGTGGAAGTCTTTCTCAGCTGGCTAAATCACAGGCATCGGGAGGATTAGGGACACCAAGACGAATGGCCCGTCTGTGCTGTACTGGCCTTTAAGGACTGCTTTGTGGGTGGTGGGTTTTGACTATTGGCCACTATAGGTTCCCCAAAACAGTTCCCTGGAGGGGAACACCACAGATGCGTGACCACCATGGAAGTAAGCCACTGGAAAACTTTGTCTTAGACCAGAAACTCCGGCCATGCATTTACAGACCATTCATTATCTGGGCTGTTCCAGCAAAGAGCATCCCTGCACTTCGCCGTGGCTGCCCACACAGCCCAGCACACACTTGGCTTGTGGTACATCAGTGCTCAGCTCCTCACTGCAAAGTCACTGATTTACCCTGGCAGTGATTTCAGCACCCTCTTCTCCATTTCTTCTCTGGCCTTGCAGCAAGGCCGCACTCAGGCAACTGGCAGCTGAGGCAGCTGGAGGTGGGAGACCATGTTTGTCCCACAGCTGCAGAGGCAGGTGACAGGCTCAGTCAACAAAGATAGATACCTGAGTCCCAAAGTCTTGTTCATGGCTCTACATCTCATACCAGTCCTTGCCAAGAGCTGGCTTTGGGGCAGGAGACACTAGTGAGCAGGATGGGATGACTGTAACATCCCATCTGGGACTGAAGACAGCTGGGTTGAAGGCGGTTTCCTTTAGGGCTTACTAGACAGCTGCAGAGCTATATAAATGGGCAGATAAATTTGGTTATACAGAAATTATATGCATATTTAAAATATACATATAAACACATATATGTGTGTATATAGAAAAGATCTGTCTCTTCATTATGGCAGATCCACCAGAGAGCAGGTCTTATTCTTAAAGCACTTGCTGTCTCCCATGGGATGCTGTTTAAGGATAAGCATGCAAAGACCTTGGCTCAGATCGCATTATCTACAAAGAAGTTGAAAATTATTTTTCCAGCTTCTAGGTTGAGGTGGCTGGCTGGTTTTCCTCCTTCAATGGAAGAATACTTTCAGAAAATATTCAGAAGTCTCATATGAAATACAAACCTGCCAATTCCTCCAACTTCCTTAGTCATTACCATAGCATCAGCCTGGAAACACATTTGTCCAGAGGTGAATTTTTCCCTAATTGAATAAACAGAAATATTTGTAAGAGGTGTCATGCCTCTGTCTCCTCCTGTGGAAGGGCTGCTCAGGGAGCCCAGTGAGAGCAGAAGTCTGACACGTCCTCAAAAGAGCCCAAGTGACAAGTGCAAGACCCAGCCAAAAGCTGTTAGTTGGTTTGGTTTTCTTTCAGTAAGCACAAACCCGTCAGAGGTAAAAACAGAGGAACATCCTGGAAGTTGTTGCTTTGAATCCAGGTTTTCCCTTCCCCTTGCTCTCAGCTCCTTTATGTCACACTGACAGAGCTTTTGCCCCTTCCTGCAAGCTGCCATCGTGCTCAGTGGGTAGGAGATGACAGCCAGCCCTTTGACTGAAACAGCAGGCAAAGACTCCCAGCTGCGCTCCTGACTGCAGTGCACTGACCTCAATTTTTCTGGTTGAATTATCCATTCCCTGCTGTCAAGCACCCCGTAGAATGCTTTCCCTCATTTCATGTTTTCTCTATGAGCCAGGGAAGTTTGTTGTTGGTAACAATGAAACATAACAAACTCACATTCTGTCTTAGGTGATTCACAACGTTACAGAGCAGTTGTCAGTGATGTTTTTAATCTGTTCCACTCTGAGGTTCCAGATCTTCAACACTGTTAAAAGGTGGGAAAAAAAATCCCTTTAGAAAACATCATCAATGCAATATCTGCAGATGCTAGATGGAGACATGAAAACACCATGGTGGTCACTGCAGCATAAATCTCTAAACACCTAAGGAGGTAGGGGAAAAATAAGTTGAAAAATGTTGTTGAGAACCAATGGACACCCTGTGAGACTTTACCAGAAAGGGCCTTACAAAGAACTTAGTAGGCATTGCAATAAATACAAAGAGTTTTACAGAACTTTAGGAGCAGCAGATGTACAATAAAGGCATATGCTGAATACAGTTAAATTGCAGAGTGGACATTGGTTGAAAAGCCAACAATTTGAAGAGCCACACAGGCACTTTCCTCTGAGGGGAGACAGGTGGAATAGGCTTGTAACAGGGCTTGAGAGTTCTGTACCAGGATTTCTCAGTTCATGGAGACGTTTCTGAATTCCCACTTCAGCAACAGAGGACACGTGTAAGTCTCTGTGCTGGTGCGGCATCACCTCGAGCACTCGGTGCAGGTGTGGGTGCCACAATATCAACATCAATGGGAACGGCACGGAGCTGTGTCAGGGGAGGGTCAGGCTGGGGGTTAGGGAAAGGTTCTGCACCAGGCGGTGGTGGGCATGGAACAGGCTCCCCAGGGCAGTGGGCACGGCCCCAGGCTGCCAGAGCTCAAGGAGCGTTTGGGCACCGCCCTCAGACACAGGGTTTGGGGTGGTGCTGTGTGGGGCCAGGGGTTGGATTTGGTGATCCTTGTGGGTCCCTTCCACCTCAGGATACTCTGTGATTCTGTGATTTTGGCATTAAGTTATAAGTAATTTTGTCATGCAACTGACATACATTTGTGTTCAAATGTTTTATTTAGTTTAAAGTTCACTCTTTACCCTCAAATAGAGATTAGTTTCTGACCACATTTTAAGTTCTGTAATAAAATATTTTCCTAGAAACACATTCATAATTCCAGTCTGAACTTTTAGCCAGGCTTCAGACTACCCAATAAAAATGTTACTGGCCAAACATTAATGATGAACTGTATTCTGTTAATAGAGAACACTTCAGAAAGAGCAGGTCCTGTTCACTGCATTGCAAGGAGAAAGCCCTTGAAGTCCTGTTGCTTTCTGATACCCTCTTGCTGCTGTGTCTCTGGAGAGGCCATCATCTGTGCAGAAGTGCCACGTTTTCAGTACTAGAGCTAAGAAACCTCCTGGGCTTTTATGTTTTGAAGCAACAGAAATAATATTTTTGGCAAGCATTCTATCCAAAATGTGCAGATAATTCCTATACAGTAAAAATGAACCATAAAATTGCACTGTACCAAGAGAAAAACTCATAAAACAGATTTTGCTGAGGAAGAGCCAAGCTAAACGTGTCTAACACTCTTCAGGAACCTGCCCTGCTTCAGCTCCTGTTGCCCAAACCACAGGGCGTTGCTGGGCTTGGCAAAATCCTGAATGCTTATGCTGGCGACCTGGTGATCCCAAGCGCCTGCATCCCTTCAGATGCTCTTGGTAGCCAGCACCATTGCCTTTCCTGTGCCAGGGATAGGGGCTGCCCCCGTCACACAGCTTTGCCTGTAGAACACCACATCTATATATCCACAGACTTGTACTCTTTGTTTCCAAAATCTCTCATGTATATTCTCTGGCCAGTTTCTTCCCTTGTCTATTGCCTTTCCAGGTCTTCATATCCCTTCAAATAAAAAATACATCCTAAAGCTTAGCCTCTTCCCAACCCCTTGAGTAAGTCTGCACCTTCCCCCCAGCTTACTTCACAGACCCCACGTCTTCTCTCGTGGTGACTAGATGAGCTCAGACATCTGCCTCAGTCTCAGATGCTCCATGAAAACTCTTCATTACATACAACCCCATCCCTTGTCTGGCCTCGGACAAGCTTATGTCATCCTGCTCTTTCTACTGGGTGCTGCCAAGGTGCATCTGATTCCATGAAGCAGGTGAAACTGCAAGTTTCTCATCTCTTCCTCATTCAACCATAACCAGGTTATCTCACAGTCAGGCTTCAATTTGTCTTAAAGGCTTAAAGTAGACCGTTTTGTAGAATTAAACTCGTAAGATGCAGAGCATGAGGTCTGAAGTCACCTTTGCCGATGTTTCCATCACTGTAAAGAGAATGGAGGACACAGGACCTGTTGCACAGCTGCAGCTCTGCTGAGGCCTGACCCACCTGCTGCTGCACTTTGTCTTCACAGTCACTGCCAAGTTAATCTGAACCATGTGGCTGCTGCCATCTTCTAACAGCCGCACATTTTCCGCATATTTCCTTGTCATTGCCATTGCTTTGTTCTGGTGTCTTTGAGAAAACATCTGCCCTGAGGAGTCCCCTTTTTATAACCTCTTTAAAATATGTCACCATCTGCTCTTTTTTAAAATCTTTTCCTTGATCCCATCACCAGTGCCTGGCCCCTCAGTGACCTCCCATTTCTTAGCAAGGATCTTGAGGAGGGACGTTCATTCTTTGGCTTCAGATAATACCGTAGCTGTATTATGTTAGGATCCAGTGGTTTGCTCAGTCTGTAGCACAGAAACCCCTCTGCTTTAGCAGAGAGATGCCTCTTCTCTGGGCTGCTGAGGACCCTCTGTTTCTTGGCATTTACACAGCATCAGAAAGCAAACCCCAATCCATCTCCCACTGCACCAGCCCAGCTCCAGGCTTATGGTCTTTAGGTTCTTGCATCCTAACAAACCATTTTTTCCTCTGTCCCAAAGCCCACTTGCACTAAACAATCAGACATAGCTGCTCTTGAATCTCCACTGGTTGCTCCTATGCTTTGCCATCTTTCTTCTTTCTTTAACTCCTTTTCTGCTGGGTACATGCTGCATTCTTTTACTGCTCTTTTTGAGTGAAACCTCAGCATATACTGCCCCCATTTACTTTGCCTTTTTTCAGCCTCATTTAACCCAATTATTCAAAGCCAAAAGAGTCTCTTTTCTGCAACAGCAGGATCCACAAGAAGTTCCTCTTCCCCTAGTGCCTTTTCCAGTCCAGACTCTCAATGTGCCTTTGCTCCCTAAAACCTTCACGAGATTCTTGAGATTTCTTTCCCCTTCTGCATTACACATCTCCAAAAAAATCCCTACTTCTGCAGAGATTCTGATGCTGATTATATTTTATTTGATTTTCTTAATGCTCTATTTCCTTATACCTGCCTGAGGTCTAGCTATTCCATAAACCAAAGCATCACTTTAGGTTTTCTCACATGTATAAGAAACATGATTGCAGTATTGTACAGGGGTTTGTTTTTTTCAGAGAATTATAGAATATCCCAAGATGGAGGGAATACTCCATGAGGATCGAGTCCAACTCCTGGACTGCCCTGCCTGTGGGGATGAGTTCTTGTTTTCGAGCAGATTATTTGAAAAATAATTTGGGTTTCAAGTAAGGGTCTGGGCAAGAGAAATTTGTATGTAGTCAGATCCAGCTGAATGGAAAGCAGAACTGAAATAGTCGTGAGTGGAGGTAAACTACCTGTGGTACTTGACACCACAGTCATGATTAAAGCCAGTGTGGAGCTGATGCAATATACGCCTCAAGATTTACTTTGTAATGGATTTTACTTCTTTGCTTTCCTCCAGGCTAAGCAGCTTTGAACATACTGAGAATCTTTGACGCGGATTTGAGATCCCAAAAGGACCCTGGTGGGACCCCTTGCTGTAGACTGTCCTCTCCTCTGGCTGCACTTAGCATTCGTCTGCTCCAAATAGGCTGTTCATCTTCAAATGTCTTTCTAATTGCCTCTGTCCCCAGTTAGTGATGGACTGCTAAATAAGCACGCATCATCTGGTTATGCAGCTCTCATCTGTACTAGATTTTCTGCTGTCTGCGTTCTTGAGACTGGCACCATCAGTTTGATTTTGCCTAAAGTACAGAGCTGCTGTAGCCACTGAACTGGGAATTATGGCTAATTCAACAGATGCAAGGCCACATATATGCACTGGGTGACAACCGACTGTACTACTGCTTGTTCTGGCAGCTCACCTCAGTTCACGGCACCAATGACAGTGTACCTGCAGCCTAATCCCCACCAGGAGAAGATGCATCTGTATTACCTCTGCTGAGCAATCCTTGAAGGAAAGTAACTTGTGGGAGCTATCTTTCCAGCTTGACCTTAACAAAAGCTGCAGCTGCTAGGATCCTCAGCTCATAGTGGAACAAAGCAGGAGCCATCTGGGCAGCTACTTTTACCATCAGAGGTACAGATGCTGTTTCAGTGGAGCATCCTAGAGCATTACCTGTGGGGCCATGGTGGGCTGAAAATGGAATCTGTGTGATAAAAAGAAGAAATCAGTTTTTTTTTTCTTTCCTTTCCCCCTCCTTCCACCATTTGTCTTTAATTTATTAAAACATATGTGAATCTTCCTGGAGATTCACCAGGAATAATTCCAGAGGGACTAATACTCAACATTGTTCTGGATCCAGTTAAACCTAACACCACTGCCCTCATCACTAACATATGTTAAACCAAGCTAAATATATCATCATATTGTAAATTACATAAAATTTGGCTTTTGTTTTTCTTCTGTGGGCACTGATAACTGTTTTCTGCTCTGAATTTGTCATTAGTGAAGTAGAACTTACCCAGCGAGACCTGTTAAGTTCTTGTACAAAATAATCTGTCAGAAAATGTTAGCAAAGAATGTCAGCAGGAGGGTCCCATGGATATTACAGAGTTACAACCATTTCTAAAAAGGAGAAAATTTGCAACTCTCGCCACTGTTCACTGCACAATCTGGCTTCTAAAAATGCCGGCAAACAGAAATATAACACTGCCAGCTTCTGCAATTGTATCATGAGTTGCAGATGCTAGTATTTTTAATGAAGTATCTCCTGAAAGCATCTGGGTTAGATGAAAATCTCAATTTTCATTTAGTATAAAGTCCTGTGATGCTGACCCATGTGGTTAAGCATGGGTGCCATTTCATCCAGTTTTACTGTCTGTAACCTAGACCTAGTCCAAGCTGTTTTGTCACCTGTCCTAACAGTGACAAACTGAGGTGGCTGTGTGGCCCCACCATTACCTCTCCAGCCACCAGATTGTCATGGGTGCTGGCCTATGCCACAGAAAACAACAGCTACCTGGTAGAAAGTTGAGGGCAAGGAAAGAGTATGGAGCGACGAAGACAGCAAAACTGGCCCCACTGGTGCCAGGTGATACAGAAGTGGGCAATGACTACACACATTGACTTGGGAGATTTCACTTACCCTTAGCGCCATGTCAGCAGTGGGGCTGGACTCAGTGGCATTCAAAGATTCCCTCCAGCCTGGGTCTGGAGATATCATGGCACCCTCAAAAGGCAGTGGATTTCCAGTGAGTGATGATATACACCCTACCCAGACAGGACTCATGGCACCCTCCTAGGGTGATGGTGGGAGTTGGCAGGGAGCCTCCACTTTGAGAGGCATGAATTGCACCCCACATGCTGTTACATGCCCTGGTTTGGCTTTTAATACTCCCCTTTTGTTCACACTTTCTTACATCACCTATGAAATACTATAATGCTTCAAAAGATCCCTTCAGAGAAAAGGTGGCGGCTTTTTTGTTTCCGAGGTTCTTGAATAAGTTCAACAACATCCTCCAGTCTGTCTGTCTCTCCTTCATCTCATTGTATTTCCACTATTTTTGCACACTCTTCTCTCTCCTCTCTCATTCAGCAAAGAATGTTTTGACGGGTATCTTCGTAGTGGTTTTTACATTACTTTGCTGGCTGGACTGCAGCACGGAGCATCTGTTCCTAGCTACAGAGCTGCTCATGGAAATTACCCTGGCAACTGCTGAGACTCTGTTCCCCTCCCTGAGCCCCCCCAGACCACACCAGTGCAGGACTGTACGCACTGCCACACAGGGCACTCTGCCCATAATCCCTGGCAATAGACTTATAAGTGGAGGCCAAATATGTCCTCAAGTTTATGCCTACAAGGGAGCGATTTATATCGCAAACAAAAGACCTAATGGGTCACAAGAGCTGCCTTTGTTTGTTTCCCTTCTGCTTGGTTTGGTTCTTTCACTTTTGGGGAGTTGGGGGTTGGGTTTTCGTCCTTTTTTTGACAGAGAAGCTGATTCCTCAAAGCTTCACTGCACAAGGCAGGAGGGAAAAGGCAGGCCAGCAGGAAGCAGTGACTCGCTGTGTCTTGTGCATTCAATTGTGTTTAATTTATGAGCTGTAGGCAGACAGTGGCAGCAGCACACTGAAGCTTCTTTGGGAAAGAACACAAAGGATTTTCCCTCCAGCGCCTGAAGACTTCGCTTTCTGAGTAACAGAGCGTGGCAGGGCACAGCCTAGCACTAGTACTGGCATTGCACCTGCACTGCAACTGATGAAAGTCGAGTCCTGCTGTTACTCAGGGCTTTTATTGCATGAAGGCAGCTAAGGACAAGTACTAGAGCCCCAGTGAAATCAGAGGAGCTGATGACAGTGATTGCTTGCTCTGAAGGTGTGTACTCTCTCTCATGCTGTGCAAGATCATCTCTGCATCCACTTGTCTTCCCAGAATTGGTGAGAAACCTCAAAGGAAGAAGAACAAAGTAAAAAGAAACAGGATCTTGGAAGAGAAGAGCTGCTGCTGTGAATAAAGGATGCCAGATGGGGAAATAACCTTACAGAAACATTGTGTGAATCACTGCAATAGGAATTATGGCTATTTGGGTATACTTGGACCTAAGGAGGCAGCCATAGCTGCAGACAAAGTGTACCAGAAGCCTGGCGTATATTATATCTACAATTACTAAATATTTCATCTCAGGTCATTTAAATATCTGGTTACCAAAAAAAAAAATCTCTGCAAGAAGATCGTGTAGCTCGCTGGGTCTCACTGCTGACTATGGTGAAAAGGAAGAGAAAACTTTTAATTCTGTTCATGTCATGGGGAATCCAGCAGTAGTATCTCTCCACTCTAAATATGCTTGGCACAAGATGATGCAGGTATAAAAGTCTACCTGGGTTCAAGATATAACTTTACACATTCATGAACCAGAAACACATCAAGAGCTAATAACTACAAAGGCACTCCCTCCTGGCTCAGACTATTGGAGAATGGGGAAGCATCTCTTCACATCTGGCACCATTCCTGAGCTTACAGTGGTAGGGCACAGCTAGCTGGGCTGGGTGAACCTCTGTCCTGACCCACTTCGTGGCTCTTACATTCCCATAGATGCATTTTGTAGCAAGTTCAGTCAATGAGGCTATTTGTTGTTGGTATCCTCTTACCAACCACTGCTTTTTTTTTATTTTTTCCCCATCTGCGTGTCTTCTGGACATAAAGCAGTGCTCACCCAAAGGAAAACAGTCACCCCAACACCCAAAAGGAGAGGGAAGTGAAGAGTGACAAACACACAGGTTGCTCTCCAGCCTCAGGGGATTTCCCAACATCTGCAGTCAACGCCATTAAACAAAGCCAGGGCCCACAAAAACAACCACAACCCAGTTCATTGCAGTAGGCACAGAGGAGTCAGAAATGAAGGAGCGGTTGAGCCTGAGGGAAGAAAAAGGTGGTAAAGGAGAACATGCTATTTTTTTTTCTTGTTAATAAACTATCCAAATCTTTTTCAACTGGCGATAAAATAGATTTCTTTTCCCCAGTTCAAGTCTGGTTTGCTCCTGATGGTACCTGCTAAGTTACCACCTTTGAGAAGGCAGAGAGTGGTCTCTTCCCTGGTAAGGCGACTGGAGCAATAGGAAGCCCTTGAGGCATCCAGGCCCACCATGGGATGAGCACTTTGTTCCACTGCAGTAAGAAGAGCAAACCTAAGCTTAAACTTTAGACTGTTTTGGAATACAAGTATAAACAGGAATTATACCCAACACATACTTCGCACCTTGTAGAATGTGCTTGAAATTGTTCTTTCCACTTGTCTGTCCTTGCTTCCAACAGAATGAGTCAACCTTGCACATGATTCAGAGCTTTCACCTTGCAGGGTTTTATTTTACATCCACATGCTTGGAGAGATGAGAAAGCCTTTTGGCCACAGGGCCATACTCAAGATTTAAAACAAAATAATATGGAAAATGTATTGCAAAGAACCATACTAGGAATTTTGAACCTTCAAAATAAAGTATTTAGAGCAGCTGGCTTCTGTTAAGGGAGAGTGCTGAAGATGTTGGTAGAGACCCATGGTATCCCAAATGGAGCACCAAGCTGAAGACAACCTCTTCCCATTATCCCAGTTTGATGTTAACCGGCATCCCAACACTACAAGATATATATAGCCTGAGGGCAAGACAACCAGCTTTCCGGGGTCAGCCTGTTCGTTCCACCCTTGTTCTCAAAAAAGGAAAGCATTAAAAGCCTTCTGGGCAGATCCCAAAGAGCAAGGCTGTGCCAGTCCACAGCAATAAAGAAGAGAAAGCGGAACAGCAGCACGGTTTTTGTTGGCACTGCTTCGCTCATCTCGTTCTTTGGTATTGGCTGCTCCAGAGCAGTTGTGGGCAGGCTGTTGGGGAGCTGTCACATGAGTCCACACCAAAGCCACCAACACCCATCAATGTTTTCACCATCGGCTGTGTCCTTCTGTTTGTGCCCTTGCCACCTGCAGGTGGGACAGCCTCAACCACCCAAGGTTGGCAGCCTTGGTGTTTCGGGGACAGGAGTTGGCAGAGGGTTCCAGCGGGAGCACAGAGCCCACCCCGGGCCATCGGTCCTGCTCTCCTCCTGCCCTGCCATGGCTCCCATCGCGCTGTCCCTGTGGGCAGGGTTTCCCGGAGCATCGTGGCCCTCTCCAGCGGCTCCCGCCAACACCAGCATTTTCTCTCCGGGCTGCTCTTGGCTTCCTCCTCTGCAGCTGCGCTCTCCACATCAGAAGGGACTTTTCAGAGAAAAGTGAAATTAGTAAAAATTAAGATAATTGAATCCATTTTGTTTTACCAGAAAGACTGTTTGTGGTTTGCAAATAGACATGAGACATTATAAAATATTTTCTAACAGTACCCTATAGAGATGAGCTGTCTGTAAAACATGAAATACAACTGGCAGGAAACCAGCACGTTGACTCAATAAAACATAACATTAACTGACACCATGAAACAATCTAGTCAAGCAGCAGAAAACTTTACAACCTCAGTTATTTGAAAAACACAGAGGTAGTCCGGCTATTAAACTGGAAAGGATGATTAAGGTAATGCACACTATTTGCTTCACTGTTATTAAATGTGATGCTATGAATCCATTGGGTTGGAATTTCTCTGACCCTGTTATTCTCCTGACTGCTCAAAAACCAGTAACAGACTGATGACCGCTTTAAAAACATACAATGTTTTGCAACACCCAGAAATATTTCCAGACGACACTACCAAGGCTTTAGAGCTGGTGGAGCACATATCTTTTCTGTGCATAATGGTACACGCATTCTTGGCATACCCCATGGATACAAATAAATTGATGCAATTAAAGTTATTGCCTGGATCTAACGTACGCTTTGGAAACAGGTGAACAACTGCACTGTTAATCTTCTCTGTCTTTTAACTGGGATTTTGCAAGAACATCTGTGCACAGAAAAGCACAGCTCCTTGTTAGGAGGCTAACGAAGATGATAGTGACTTCTTCACACCTATAGCTTGGTGTTGAGGTGGTCCACAGGAACCTTGATAATGAGCCAGCACCAGATGCATGAAAAACAAAGGAAAAACAGCTGAAGATGTTCCTAACTATTCTTTCAACCATTGCGGACTTCTGGGCAATGGCTCTTAAGAGGCAATCCTAAAGCCCCCCTCAACACAAACACCAAAAAGGTCCATGTCAACCTGCATCCTTGCTAAACCCTTTGTGCCACGGACCCAGAGGAGTAGCATGGTGTATGTTGTTCTGCCTGTCACAAGCAGCATTCTGGAAAACGACAGGGTGTTCAAAGAGCTGCTGAGGTGGGGTCAGCATTAAGCCACAGAGAGGTGAACATGGCTGCTAGGGCTGTGGGCAAGCCCTTGATGCTGCAGCTGCTGTTATTTCACTTGCCATACCACAGCCCCAGTTCCTGAGCCCTTGGGGTGGGAAGTCCAGGGCACCAGATGCTCTCGATACAAATGTCAGCAAAGGACTTGTACAGCCTCACCTAAGGTGGTGCTTACCCCAAAGCCCCGCTGAAAAGGCCTGTTCCACACCTGAGTAATTCCTGACCCTGCTCCTCTCTTTTCTCCTCACTGTCTGTTTTATCACATCTACCCTGGTGGCACAGGTTGTTCAGTTAGTACTCAATTAGGCAGTAACTTCCCCTTACCCTTCTAAAGGCAAGGACAGCACACCTCTGGGTGTCTCAGATGCTTTCTGCTGCCTCTTCACCAGGCAGACACAATACTTTAAAGACACCTGGTGTGCAACAACATGTACAGCTGCTTCAAGCTTTTTTCCCAATACCATACAGGCACAGAAAGAGAGCAAGGAGGCGTTTTTCTGGTGATGGTGTGTGTTTAATTGTGCCTGGTACCATGGATCATGGCAAGTAACTAAGGTTCCTGAGTGGTAAAATAATTTAGAAATGAATTAACAAAACAAAGTAATCATGCAGAGTAAATGTATAACAGCAACTGACTCAACCATTCCCCTGAAATTCTAAAATGGTGTCTCATTGTTCTGAAAAGGCTTCAAATGCCAACATGCAAAGATTTAATATGCTTTTTCCCTGAGGTTAAACTAAAGAAAAATTGGCCACACTTTCCCGGAGTTACCAGCAAACAGGTCACATTTATCATCCTGCCACTTACGCTCCAGAAGTAGCAATTTAGTCATTCCTGAATGGGTTGGTTTGGCCCTTTTGAAACTACAGACGAGCTGCGGTTTATATGCAATCTTATCTGCTGGAAGTGACTGATATTAGGACAACGTGGCACTGCAGCCTTGGCATTCTGGGAAGTTGGTGAGATCTTCACCCCAAATTCTGCTTAAACGCTGCTGGTAATTTCAGCTATGTTTGTGTTATTACTGTGATTTATGGATATAGGTCCCAGATAAGTTACCCACCAGGGAAAAAATAATCAACAGATTCTCCACTAGCATTCTGAGTTGTTTTTTCCCTTTCCTGGATCTGAATTTCTTTACAAAAATATTATTATTCTCTCTCCACAGCTATAAATTCTTCAGCCAGCTCCACTGTTACCATGCAGTCTGCTGGGCATATTCCAGAAGTATTTCTGAAGTTTCCTCAGACTTCCATATAAGTCCAAAAATTCCCTAGTCCTGCTCCTTGGCAGCGCAACAGCCAACCCTTACAACTTGGTAGGAAGTTTTGAAACACCCAGTTCCATTGACACTGAGCTGTCAGTTACATTGATCGGCATTTCAAGGACACATAACCCACCCAGGACCTTGGGCAAGTGCTGCCGCAACTATCACATCCATCTCTCCAGCAGCTGCAGCACTTTGTAACAAGCCAACCTCCCCCAGAAACAATGGGGATGGGACGTACCAAGCCCTTCCCACATGGTCTAGTGATAGTCAGCTCCGGAGAAACCGGTGTCGAGGGGCAGCTGCAAAAAAAGACCATATCTGTGCAAAAATATATGAATGGTATCAAACAAAATGACAGTCCTCCACTGGAGGGAAAGAAATTACCTGCGCAGTGGTGTTCCTCCCAGTACCTGGTGTCACACACAGGGTGGCTCCTTTGCACGCTGCAGGCTGGAGGTGCACAGCATGCATCTGCTCGTGGCCTCCATGTCTGTGCTCCCTGCAAAGAGAAAAGACGGATTAGCCAAAAATAACAGTGTTTGTTTTGTTGCCATCTCAGTAGACATCCTAATAGAGCTAATAGGAAAAATAAACCTCATCAGAGAAGGGAAAGGTCAGGAGGCTAATAAAATAAGTGCAGCTATTATGCATTCACTTGGCAATTCATATGGGAGTGTGACTTTCTTTCCTTTTTATTTTGGATTTATCAACTGACTTTCTTACTAGTGGGGAAAAAAAAAAAAAAAAAAAAAAAAAAAGGAAATTTCAGCTTTTTACAAAAGGCTTATTACAAAAAACCATGTCATGGCAGAATCAGGAACTTCACACAGGCTACAGATTTAGGTTTATACTTGCCAGTTTTCCACTTTGTTTCTTTGATTTTTGAATTTTCTTTTATCAGTTCTGGCTATCAAAGATAAGCAGTGTAGTCCATGAGAAAACGTCGACCAAAAAGGTAATTTCATACCAAGTACTGTTCTTAAATGGCACCGCTGGCCAGCTGATGTCCTGATTTGATGATTACCAGCACAACAGAAACTGAGGGAGAAATGGCTACAGAAGAGGCGGCGTGGTCATTCATTAGAAGGCAGTCTTGTTCCCAGGAACAAACCAGAAAAGTCACCAGCTGCAACAGCAGTCCCAGATCTGCAGAAGGCAGCTCTAAGGATGTAGCCCAGCTTGCCCAAGAACAGGATGCTTCTCCTCCATAGACTCCTACGCAGCCATCAGCTAAAACAGCAGCCAAAAGTACCAGGCTGACAATAACAATGGGACATTGGAAAACATGAGCAGGTTCATAGATCAGTGCCAAGAAAAATCTCATCCTTGATTGGTGTTCATGTTCATGCAATCAGTGAGAGACCATGTAGCAGCTCAGTTAAATAAAGCAAGGCATGAGAACACGAAACTGGCTTGTGAACACCTTAATCAGTTTATTTTACAGAAAGCCCACTGCTCAACACATATAATCCAAAATTTTGGTAACCTGAATCCTCTCTCCACATTAGTACCACAGCTCTTTAGTTTTCCCATGAGAGTTTCCTATCCAAATTCCTTATTCTACTGGAAAATATATATATATAACATCCATGTAATTTAAATGGGGATTAGTTGCTGCTGTTTTGAGAACAGAGATCATGTCTATTCTGTGTATCATACAGGACTAGTTAACCTTGGAAAACCTTGTTCCATCCACTTTGGCACAGAGGCTCAGATGAGCCATAGGCATCCTACTACTCTACAGGGCTATGCAAATCAACAAGAGGGAGGCAAGGACTGGATCAAAATCCTCAACCTCTGGAGGGAGGGAGAGAGGCCTCAACTTCTTATCTAGGAGAAAGGTAATGTGTAAAGCTAACAATGTGGAAATCGAGAAAGAAAAGGAAAATGTATGAAATTTACTGGTTTTCAAGCACAAAGAGACACTGTAATCATCCATTTCATATGAAACCCTGCATAAACCAGGCTATTACATGATTGATTACACCCAAACACACGGTTTCTCTACAGCGGTAATTACAGGTATCTTCAGAATACAGATACTTACTTGCATGCAATGTAGCAGGATTTTGCCAGCATCACCCATTCACCTTTCGGGAATACATTCATATACCCCCTTTTCTAGACATCGGATGTAAACTTTTGTCCATATATGCAAAAATACCTCCAATGTAAGCAATATATTAACTAAGCAATCTCAAAAGAATAAAAAATGTACCAGATCTCCTTATCAGAGAACACATACTGCTATTCAAGCTTTCTCTGACTTAACATCCCTCAGAGCAAGAACTGTCTCAGATTTTTCTGTGAGCTCTCATTACTACAGCAACATTGATGGCTGTGCCTTAGGGAAAGCAAGCAAACAGCATCACCTGTCCTACACAAAGCCAATGAATGGTCTCTGGGCCCTACTTATAATGGGTCTTCTTTTAATATAAACTTCATCTCAGGCCAAAGATGGAGGGAATTACCTTCTAGACATCACCACAGCCCCAGAAGTAATTGTTTAGGTGGATTTTTCTGCTAAATTACTTTTCTTAACTCTAACGTGTTAAATTGTAATGAAAGAAGAGCACACAGCACATCTGCTCATAGCTGTTCTGATCCAGCATTATCAGTCAAACATTCACAGACTGGTGTCATGCTGGATGGGGCCCCTAAGGGCTCTTTGAATTCCCAATTTGAAAATACAAAATATTTCGCAAGGAATTTATTCATGCTTTGTCCAACTCCATACAAGTCAGACACAGTTTAGGAAAGCAGCAGGAACTGCAGAGTTTTTCTGGTCTCCACTACTTGACAGCAAGGGTCAATGGAGGTGGATGGGTTGTTTTGGGTGGCTGTTGGTCATATTAACTTCTGTGAGCAGCTTCCAATCTTCCACCAAAAAGTTATTGGCAACAGATGACCAGATAATTGGCCTTGTACAAACATGAGCTTTTTCTTCTGTTACTTTCCAGTAATTTCATTTTTCTCTCATTTCTTGGTTTTCTTTTTCAGTAAATTCCTATGAGTTTCTCACCACTGTCAAGAACAACACGCTAATTACACGGCTGTGTGCATGGAGGTGCCGGCCAGCAGATGACTGGTGTCAGGAGAAGGCCCTGTGAGTTGGCCAGGATGGTTGAGCGCGTGGCCAGCACCCACAGCAGGAGCCACATGGAGCCTGCCTCTTGGGAGAACCATGACCAGGGGCAGGGCTGTTGGCACAACGTGGCAGCGTGCTGCCTCACTCTGCCGGCAGGCCGGCTGCTCTGAGAATCAGCAGGCATGGGCCACAGCCCTGGCAGCCTCTCCTACCTATGGCAGTGATCATGACTTAGTTGAGTTCAAAACCTTTGGTGTAAGGAGAAAAAAGGTAAGCGGAGTAGGATGTTAAAGTCCTTGAAAGGGTCCAGAAGAGGCCACAAAGCTGGTATGCTGGCTGGTTGGCAGGCATGTCCTGTGAGGGGAGGCTGAGGCAGGTTCAGACTAGGGCTCTTAAGAACAATTTCTGTACCGTGGTACCATGAGGACAGTCAAACAGGCTTCCTAGGGAGGTAGTTGATGCCCTAGGTCTGTCAGTGTTCAAGAGATGTTTGGACAATGCCCTCATTAACATCTTTTAACTTTTGGTTAGCCTTGAAGTAATCAGGCAGCTAGACAAGATGGTCTTTGAAGGTCCCTTTCAACTGAACTATTAGTACAAAGGACAAAACACAGGATCTTTGCTTTCTCTGCTTCTTCCAATGCATTTGCTTTCCTGCTAAAGGTGAAGGACGAAAACCAATCATTTCTCCAAGAGAGGTTGTGTTGCCTTTTTTTTTTTTTTTTTGCAATTATACCTATTTACAGCCCATAGTCTCTGTTTATCCCTGAAAAAATTAACATAAAATACCATTGCTATGACTTTCCAGTAGTTTTGTCATTTTGATCTGCAGTGTTGTAGGAAGTTTCTTCCTCTTTTTTCCCTTATTTTTCATGCTGCTGACTCCTGCTTCCCACTGTATTTAATTTTGCACTCAAGCTAACATAACCCACATATCACTGCCAACAAGATGATCACTTTGACATGAGATGAACTAATTCATTGTCAATTATTTTGGAGGAGCAGAAAAAAAACCTCACCCACTCTAAAGCCTAAATATCTGTAGGTGATGTAGTCTAAATTTGATTCTGATGAAAGTCGCTACATAAAAGTTCTTGTTTAACTGTCATTAAATGTTCTCTGACTGAGTCAAAAAATGTACTTAATTCCTGTTCCCTTTCAAGCCGATAGAAAATAGTTTTATGGAGCTGGAAAATGGTCTGGGCAAAGCTTGGGGAACCAACTAATTTACTTACTGAATGTCACATGTTGACTGATTCAAAGCCTTGCCAATTCATCCAAATTCACCAGGCTGATGGACCCAAAAAGAGGACATGGGCTAAATTAGTAGAATGAGTCCATGGTGTGGGCAGGCAGCCCTCCTCGAGCAGTCAGAACACAGCCTGCAATATTTTTTGGAAAACAGGAGACTCCCTTTTAGGTCAGTAGCTCAGGCATGGGCTGTAGGGGGTCATATCTGTCTGACTGCCTCTGCTAACATTTCCATAATCTTGTCTGCAGGAACTCAGAATTTAACACCTCCAAAATGCCCTTGGGGTGGCCCACTCTGGTGGGAGATGCATGTTAGGTCCACTCAAGCAGCAGAAGAATTCAGTGCTGCTCTTCTGCACTTTTGAGGAGCATCCAAACTGCCTACCCAGAGAGCAGAGGTGAAACTGCAGCACTCACCTTGTCCCTTCTTGTATGAAAGGTGCTGTCATCCAGAAATCACTCAAGCATACAAGGTAGGTTTCATTTCACTGAGAGGGGAAAGAAAACAATTTTTTTTTTTTTTTTCCTGAAATCAGTTCAGTGGCTAACAGGAAAACCATTCATAACTAGAGCCACAGCTGGAAGTGCCTGAACTGAAGGGTGGAGATCCTGCTTGTTCTGCCCTGTAATATACCAGCTGTCCTTCATGTTTTGTGATATTCATAACACAGGACCAGCATTTCACCTCTACAATCCATCCAGGCAACTGCAAAAGCAGTTCCATCCCAGGTAATAGCTTTCTAAGGCCAAGGCTTTAGTGATGAAGCAATACATGAACATACAGATACACTTCCACTAGGATTAATCTGGCAACACTTGCACATAAACAAAGTCCAACGGCGGACGCCTTCTGTCCTTCCAACAGGTTGTCAGCTTGCACTCTGCTACAAGGGGCGAGATCCTCTCCAGCACTTGGTCACAGTGGGGAATCAAAGCATGGAAACCACATGAGCAGGGATTAAACAGCCTCTTGAGTCTGGCACCCAGATGTTGGATTGCAAGAGCAAGTGTGATCAGCTGTCTTTTCTGCCACTTTTTTTGAAACACCCCATAGCGGTTAACAGAGCACCACACACAGAGATAAGCTCATGATTACATTTACATATTTAGGCTCATACACGTCAGCCCCTTCAGATCTGTAATCCCTAAGGATCCATAATTGGACAGCATGGCTAGGATCTTCAAATGTCAGGTCCAACTCAGCATCTGCAAGAAAATCCAAGTGAGTAGCAGCCAGACAAGGATTTCTCTGTATCATTGCCTCCACACTGGGACCTGCCCAGGGATCCAGCCCACAGCATCTCCCTGCAGCTGGCCCCAAGCATGCTCCTGGGTGCAGCACATGGGGTCAGATTCCCAGCTGGCTAAGGAGAGCTTTGCTTTTGTTGCCCTTGCAAAACCTACAGTGAGCTCTGTGCAATTTGGAGCAACGAATACAGTGGGAAGATCACTGCACTGTTGAGACACTCCAGCTGCTGATGCAAAGGGCTCAGGGAAAGGAAAGAGAGCTTTGGTGGCACAGTCCTACATCCCAACATGAGCTAGCTCTTGGGATATGTCAGGGAGGCCAGAGAATCACACTTCCTTCTAATGAAGCTGACATCAGAACTCACTGGAGAAAAGTCCGGGCAAGTCAGCCCCAGAATCAGTAGATGCAGATGTAATGTTCAAGGACCAGATTCAGGACTGAAGCCTCATTGCCAGCCCATACCTGCATCCATCCCACAGTGTTTATGCCAGACAAGCATATTTGGAACAAAAAACATTTAGTTCTAATTAATATCCTGTACATTTCCCTCATGAAAAGCATGACTCTGCCTCTCACACGCAACGTGCATTACACAGTCCTACAACAGCTGCAGAGAATGCAGTTGGAACAGCAATGAGTATCAGCAGATGGACAACAACAACTTACTTACGTGCTACAACTTATGTTTAAGATAAAACAAAATCCAGAAACAACTCCAATTCCCAGTTAGATAACACAGAAAAGCAGCAGTTCTGGCTCTGAACTGCTTTTAACTGACCCGAATCCCATGTAGACAAGGGAAGAACTCCCTCTGGAGCTTTTGACCCTCAGACAGGCTAATTCCAGTGTATTGTTCCCATCTCATTTAGTTATGCAAACAGGCATCAAGCCCACACTTAGCTCTCAGAAATAACACTCCTCCATCCCTCCCCAAAAATCCAGGTGATAGTTTTAGTTTTGTGATCCTTATTCTTTTGTAAGAAAAGTGAAGAGGCAGAAAATCATGAGCAGTTCTTCCTTGAAAACATGAATACAGCTTATTGTAATCAAACCCAAGGTCTTCTGAAATAGTCGGAAATCTTAAGTGGAGGTGGGGTAACCCAGGTGGAAGAAAAGGGTATGCTGTTTGTAACATACCTCAAGTTTCTCTCAGCAGCTTGGGAAATGAACTAAAACTCTCAAAGGGCCCAAGTGTCAAGCTCTGCTCAGCCAGAGGGACAGCATGGACAGATCTGTGTGCATCTTTTACAGGAGGAAGAAGCCAAAAACTGTCCAGGGATGTATCCTTTGAAAGCTTGCATTTCCCCTCCTCCCTACGCCTCTTCCTCAACAGAAATCTGCTTGATGGATAAGAGTGACTGGAAAGAGCGCACTGAAACATTTAGTCAAAATAGAGATGTTAGATACAGAGAGAGAGAGGAGGAGCTTTCTTAATCACTGCTTTGGTGAGCCCCAAATCTTTGTTTGAAGCAGCTCTGTTTGAATGACCTTTGGAGAAGCCTGAGGCTCGAAGCCCATGACAGCTGCTGAGACAGAACATCAGACTTCCCCAGCAGCTGTAGGGCCTGGGGAGCTTCTGGTTTCCTGGAAATACTGACAAGTTTTTGATTCTGGCCAGTATTGACCACAGCCAAATTTCAAAATTCCTGCAAACTGGGAGCCCTTACTTTTAGCTACTTTAGGTCAGAATTTCTAGAGGCATAACAGAAGTTCCAATGCTACCATTCCTGCCAAGGCCAAACACTGAAACACTACAAATCAGCCTTTTTCAGAACTGTGGGATTACCTTCAAATCCTGACGCTTACGTTAACAGATGTTCTTTGACCATACCTTCTGGTTTCCAGACCTCCAACATACTTGGGTTCCACAGGTCCAATGACAATCTGCAATAACAGTTTCTAAATTTCTTTTAGAAAAGGAAAAAAAAAAAAAAATGGAATTCCCATGCAATACTGTCTTCTGATACTTCCAGTGTTGCAAAACTTACTGATAAAAATACCTGAACTACCACGCTGCTCACTCCTAGATGGGACTTTCTAGAAGTACAGCCAGTAGCCTAAGGGACAAGCCTTTAAGATGCAGGCACTGTGGAGCAGCAGGTGGGAATGAGCACAGCTGCAAGGCACAAAAACACTGCAGAGCTCACTCTGAAGGAGGCAGCCCTAAATACAAGGCCCCCAGCCGAAACAGGGAGAAGGCAGGGAGGTAGAGACTTTG